>CM062291.1:483930938-484430958 GCA_031216915.1 Pictodentalium vernedei | reverse complement strand
ACATAGCCCTTAAAAAATCGATCCAAAAACAACTTCGACGCAAACGAGTATTGTCATGCTTGTCATGATCTGTATTCAACAGGTAGCACAGGTAACACACAATCTAATCAACAGCGATACCAGCTCTTTACTTTCATAATACGGCCAATCAAGCAGGTCAATGCACGAGCTCCACTTGCGACAATCAATTCTCAATGACACCAATGATGCCACGAATATAAGGAATAGACACAAAAACTCCAAATTACTCCAAACTTTAAATCTTTTAAGCATCCACGTTTATAGTATGAGGAAGTACATAAACCAATAAACACTCCAGTTGGAAACCACTTTTAGCAAAAATCCTGAATCAACTAAAAAAAAAATTTTCTTATCAGCTTAACATTTCAACAGCCTAGTCACGTGAAACCAACCAATCATACGATGATGTTCACCCCGCCCTTCCGTGCTCCATTCGATTTTAAACTCTGGAGTCAGTGTAGGGCATACGATGAAGTGCGCCCCTCCCTTTCGTGTTCCATTCGATTTTAAACCCTGGAGTCAGTGTGGGGCATCTGATGATGTGCGCCCTTCCCTTCCGTATTCCATTCGATTTTAAACTCTGGAGTCAGTGTAGGGCATATGATGATGTGCGCCCCTCCCTTCCATGTTCCATTCGAGTTTAAACTCCAGTCAGTGTAGGGCATACGATGATGTGCGCCCAACCCTTCCATATTCCATTCGATTTGAAGCTCTAGAGTCAGTGTAGGGCATTCGATGATGTCCGCCCCTCCCTTCCGTGTTTCATTCGATTTGAAGCTCTGGAGTCAGTGTAGGGCATACGATGATGTGCGCCCCCCCCCCCCCCTTCCATGTTCCATTCACTTTTAAACTCTGGAGTCAGTGTAGGGCATACGATGATGTGCGCCCCTCCCTTCAGTGTTCAATTCGATTTTAAACTCTGCAGTCAGTGTAGGGCATACGATGAAGTTCACCCCCCCCCCCCTTTCTGTGCTCCATTCGATTTTAAACTCTGGAGTCAGTGTAGGGCATACAATGATGTTCATCCAGCCCTTCCACGCTCCAAACGATTTTAAACACTGGAGTTAGTGTAGGGGATACGATGATGTTCACCCCGCCCTTCCGTACTCCATTCGATTTTAAACTCTGGAGTCAGTGTAGGGCATACGATGATGTTCACCCCGCCCTTCCGTGTTCCATTCGATTTTAAACTCTGGAGTCAGTGTAGGGCATACGATGATGTTCACCCCGCCCTTCCGTGCTCCATTCGATTTTAAACTCTGGAGTCAGCGTAGGGCATACGATGATGTTCACCCCTCACTTCCGAACTCCATTCCATTTCAAACTTTGTAGTCAGTGTACGGCATATAATGATGTTCACCTCTTCCTTCCGTGCTCCATTCTATTCTAACCTCTGGAGTCAGGGTAGGGCATACGATGATGCTAACCCCGCTCTTCTGTGCTCCATTGGGTTTTAAACACTGGAGTCAGTGAAGGGCATGCGATGATGTTCACCCCGCCCTTCCGTGCTCCATTCGATTTTAAACTCTGGAGTCAGTGTAGGGCATACGATGATGTTCACCCCTCACTTCCGAACTCCATTCCATTTCAAACTTTGTAGTCAGTGTACGGCATATAATGATGTTCACCCCTTCCTTCCGTGCTCCATTCTATTGTAACCTCTGGAGTCAGGGTAGGGCATACGATGATGTTAACCCCGCCCTTCCGTGTTCCATTCGATTTTAAACTCTGGAGTCAGTGTAGGGCATACTATTACGTGCACCCCTTCCTTCCATATTCCATTCGATTTTAAACTCTGGAGTCATTGTAGGGCACACGATGATGAGCGTCCTCCCTCCCGTATTCCATTCAATTTTAAACTCTGGAATCAGTGTTGGGCATACGATGATGTGCGCCCCTCCCTTCCATATTCAATTCAATTTTAAACTCTGGAGTCAGTGTAGGGCATACGATGATGTGCGCACCTCCCTTACGTGTTCAATTCGATTTTAAACTCTGGGTCCCGTGTAAGCCATACTATGATATTCACCCCTCCCTTCCGTGTTCCATTCGATTTTAAACTATGGAGTCAGTGTAGGCCATACGATGATGTGCGGCCCTCCCTTCCGTGTTCCATTCGATTTGAAGCTCTGGAGTCAGTGTAGGGCATACGATGATGTGCGCCCCCCCCCCCTCCCCTTCCGTGTTCCATTCATTTTTAAACTCTGGAGTCACTGTAGGGCATACGATGATGTGCGCTCCTCCCTTCGGTGTTCCATTTGTTTTTGAACTCTGGAGTCAGTGTAGGGCATACGATGAGGTGCGCCCCCCCCCCCCTTCCGTGTTCCATTCGATTTCAAACTCTGGAGTCAGTGTAGGGCATACGATGATGTGCGCCCCTCACTTCCGTGTTCTATTCAATTTTAAACTCTGCAGTCAGTGTTGGGCATACGATGATCTTCCCACTCCCTTCGGTGTTGCATTTGATTTTAAACTCTGGAGTCAGTGTAGGGCATACGATGATGTGCGACCCCCCCCCCCCACCCCGCCCCCCCTCCGTGTTCCATTCGATTTCAAACTCTGGAGTCAGTGTAGGGCATATGATGATGTGCGCCCCTCACTTCCGTGTTCCATTCGATTTTAAACTCTGCAGTCAGTGTTGGGCATACGATGATCTTCCCCCTCCCTTCGGTGTTCCATTCGATGTGAAGCTCTGGGGTCAGTGTAGGGCATACGATGATCTGCGCATCTCCCTTCCGTGTTCCATTTGATGTGAAGCTCTGGGGTCAGTGTAGGGCACACGGTGCTGTGCGACCCTCCCTTCCGTGTTACATTCAGTTTTAAACTCTGGGGTCTTTGTTAGGCATACGATGATGTGCGGCTCTCCCTTCCCTGTTCCATTCGAATTTAAACTCTGTGGTCAGTGTAGGGCATACGATGATATTTTCCCCTCTCTTCCGTGTTCCATTCAATTTTAAACTCTGGAGTCAATGTAGGGCATACGATGATGTGCCTCCTTCCTTCCGTGTTCCATTCGATTTTGAACTCTGGTGTCAGTGTAGGGCAAACGATGATGTGCGCCCCTCCCTTCCTTGTTCAATTCGATTTTAAACTCTGGAGTCAGTGTAGGGCATAAGATGATGTTCGCCCCTCCTTTCTGTGTTCTATTCGATTTGAAACTCTACAGTCTGTGTTGGGCATACGACGATCTTCCCCCTCCCTTCGGTGTTCCATTTGATTTTAGACTCTGGGGTCAGTGTAGGGCATACGATGATGTGCGCCCCCCCCCCCCGCCCCACACCTTTCTGTGTTCCATTCGATTTTAAACTCTGGAGTCAGTGTAGGGCATATGATGATGTGCGTCCCTCCCTTCCGTGTTCCATTCGATTTTAAACTCTACAGTCTGTGTTGGGCATACGACGATCTTCCCCCTCCCTTCGGTGTTACATTTGATTTTAAACTCTGCAGTCAGTGTAGGGCATACAATGATGTGCGCCCCCCCCCCCCCCTTCCGTGTTCCAGTCGATTTTAAACTCTGGAGTCAGTGTAGAACATATGATGATGTGCGCCCCTCCCTTCCGTGTTCCATTCGATTTTAAACTTTGGAGTCAGTGTAGGGCATACGGTGATGTGCGCTTCGCCCTTCCGTGTTCCATTCGATGTGAAGCTCTGGGGTCAGTGTAGGACATTCGATGATGTGCGCCCCTCCCTTCCGTGTTACATTCAATTTTAAACTATGTGGTCATTGTATGTTATACGATGATGTGCGGCTCTCCTTTCCCTGTTCCATTCGATTTTAAACTCTGGGGTCAGTGTAGGGATACGATGATGTGCGCCCCCCCCCCCCCCAACTTCCGAGTTCCATTCGGTTTTAAACTCTGGGGTCTGTGTAGGGCATACGATAATGTGCGCCCCTCCCTTCCGTGTTTAATTCGATTTTAAACACCGGAGTCAGTGTAGGGCATACGATGATGTGCGCCCCTGCCTTCCGTGTTCCATTCGAATTTAAACTCTGGAGTCAGTGTAGGGCATACGATGATGTGCGCCCCTCCTTTCCTTGTTCAATTTGATTTTAAACCCTGGCGTCAGTGTAGGGCATAAGATGATGTGCGCCCTCCCTTCCGTCTTCCATTCGATTATGGCATACGGTGACGTGCGCCCCTCCCTTCCTTGTTCAATTTGATTTTAAACTCTGGAGTCAGTGTATGGCATACAATGACGTGCGCCCCTCCCTTCAGTGTTCAATACGATTTTAAACTCTGGAGTCGGTGTAAGGCATCCGATGATGTGCGCCCCTCCCTACCGTGTTCCATTCGATTTTAAACTCTGGAGTCAGTGCAGGACGTCAGTGTAGGGCATACGATGATGTGCGCCCGTCCCTTCCGTGTTCAATTCGATTTTAAACTCTGCAGTCAGTGTAGGGCATACGATGATGTGCGCACCTCCCTTCCGTGTTCCATTCGATTTTAAACTCCGGAGTCAGTGGAGGGCATACAATGATGTGCGCCCCTCCCTTCCGCGCTCCATTCGATTGTAAACTCTGGAGTCAGTGTGGAGCATACGATGATGTTCGCCCCTCCCTTCCGTGTTCCATTCGATTTTAAACTCTGGAGTTAGCGTAGGTCATACGATGATGTGCGCCCTTCCCGTCCGTGCTCCATTCGCTTTTAAACTCTGGGGTCAGTGTAGTGCATACGATGATGGGCGTCCTTCCCTTCCGTGTTCAAATAGATTTTAAACCCTGGAGTCAGTGTAGGGCATACGATGATGTGCGCCCCCCCCCCCCCCTTCCGTGTTCCTTTCGATTTTAAAATCTGGAGTCAGTGCAGGGCATACAATGAAGTGCGCCTCTCCCTTCCGTGTTCAATTCGATTTTAAACTCTGGAGTTAGTGTAGGGCATACGATGATGTGCGCCCGTCCCTCCGTGTTCCATTCGATTTTAAACTCTGGAGTCAGTGTAGGGCATACAATGATGTGCGAACCTCCCTTCCGTGTTCCATTCGATTTTAAACTCGGGAGTCAGTGTAGGGCGTACGATGATGTGTGCCCCTCCCTTCCGTGCTCCATTCGATTTTAAACTCTGGAGTCAGTGTGGGGCATACGATGATGTGCGCCCCTCCCTTCCGTGCTCCATTCGATTTTAAACTCTGGGGTCAGTGTAGTGCGTACGATGATGGGCGTCCTTCCCTTCCGTGTTCAATTAGATTTTAAAATCTGGAGTCAGTGTAGGGCATACGATGATGTGCGCCCCTCCCTTCCGTGTTCCATTCGATTTTAAACTCTGGAGTCAGTGTAGGGCATACGATGATGTTTTTCTCCCTATCCTGTTCCATTCGATTTTAAACTCTGGAGTCAGTGTAGGGCATACGATGATGTGCGCCCCTCCCTTCCGTGTTCCATTCGATTTTAAACTCTGGAGTCAGTGTAGGGCATACGATGATGTGCGCCCCTCCCTTCCGTGTTCCATTCGGTTTTAAACTCTGGAGTCAGTGTAGGACATACGATGATGTGCGCCCCTCCCTTCCGTGCTCCATTCGATTCCAAACTCTGGAGTCTGTCAAGGGCTGCAGTCAGTATAGGACATACGATGATGTTCACCCCCTTCCGTGTTCTATTCGATTCTAAGCTCTTGACTGAGTATACGACATACCTGATGTTCACCCCCACCCCCGTTTCCGTGTTCTATTTGATTCTAAACTCTGCGGTAAGTGTAAGGCATACGATGGTGTTCACCCCCCTTCCGTGTTCTATTCGATTCCAACCTTTGGGGTCAATGTATGATGTTCACCGTGTTGCGAAGTGTGCCCACAGGGGTTAATCAAGCTCGGATGAAGAGCTATAGCTATTCTGTATTTTACCTTCCCGGTTTCCTTTGGAGCTGTTATTATGGACTGCGAAGATAGTGTCGAAATATTGATGTCATTCACAAAGCTATTTACTTCAATTTTCTTGAGACTCCGCATCTGTAAGCCTGCCGATTTGTTATGGGGTTTCGATAGTTGAAGTTGAGTCAGTGTAAGGCATACGATAATGTTCAACCCCCCACCCCCTTCCGTGTTCTATTCGATTCCAATCTTTGAGGTCAATGTATGATGTTCACCGTGTTGCGAAATGCGCCCACAGGGGTTAATCAAGCTCGGAAGAAGAGCTATAGCTATTCTGTATTTTACCTTCCCGGGCTCCTTTGGAGCTGTTATTATGGCCAGCGAAGATAGTGTCGACACGAAATATTGATGTCATTCACAAAGTCATTTATGTCAATTTTCTTGAGACTCCGCAACTGTAAGCCTGCTGGTTTGTTATGGGGTTTCGATAGTTGAAGTAATGCCAAAACAGCAAAGTGATCTGAGATAGCAGTATCCCAGGTTGAAATATCTTGGATGGGTGACTTGTCACATGACCTTGTAAACATAAGATCAAGAGTATGACCCTTAAAAGACACTTTGTCATGGAGCCTCAATAGACTACGTGCAGCCTGCATGGTCCTAGACGAATCAAACAATTGCGGATGCCACATCATGGGACTTCCCCGTAACTTTCCAGTGAAGGGAATATCGCGAGATGTGGTATCGCATCAGAAAATTGTGCATATAAGAACCACGTTCAGGGTGTTGGTCCAGTTGTCTCCGACTCATCACCACCAATGCAACACGAACCTCGGTACCTGCCTCTAAATGGATACCGCTGTCGGGAAATAGTCTGAAGGTATGACTGAACTTTGTATATTTTATACCTTATAACTGTAAAGTAAAGAGATAGCCGGAGATGACAAAAGTGTAATTTGAAGATATTTTAAATTAAATGTTAGAAAACTTGATTCAAGTGTTCGTTACGTCGTATCATAATTGATACACGTCAAGATACATGGAGTTACTGGAAGCTCAGAACTGTCTGGTACCTGCGTTCAATATCGCCTGTAAAGGAGACCCAAAAAGCTACGGGCTGGTGGGATCTCGCAGGCCTATCAGTTAACACAACGAACCCAGTCCTCTGTTACAGCTGTGGATAGGCTGAGGAGATTAACCGTAACTCCGCAACAGACATATATTTAATTTGGTGCCGTTGACTGCAGATGCGTTAAAATCAGTACACGTAACCAGTAGAAAACGACTGATCTGAGCTCTCTCCAAAAGCTAGCCAAGTCAATTCCAGGAAGGAAAAACAGTGCAAACCATACAGACATTGCGCAGTGTGGAGCAAAAGAGTGTAGTGGTAGAACAATTTCAACAAAAAACGTATATCAGGAAGGATTAACAGTTCAAAGCATTCAGAATATGCGCAGTGGTGGAGCAAAATGAATAGTGGTGGAAAATTTCAACCACAACCGTAAGTGTAATGATGGCTTCATCATATATCAGCAGAAGCCACAATTTAACAAAAAGCTGAACGGCGGGCCCGATGCCATCTCAAGTCAGCGACTTCAAGACATGCAACAGCAACTGGACTACACATCACCAGCAGATGTTGGATGCTGAGCGAGCTGCCTTTCTCGACAGAACTGCAGCCCAAGAACAACAGTTAGTGGAACTGCAAATGCAAGTAGGTGGGGGGGGGGGGGGGGGAGGGGTGGCGAAAGAGGAGTTGGCGATGTGGAAGAATCTGAAACAACAATTAGAACAATTTTAAAAGGTAACAAAAATACGACAACAACAGCTCACGCGACGCAAACTCAGACACTCCATTCTCACATCAAGCGGTTCGGTGGGAACCCCAAAACCCCCCAAAAATATAGTGCATGGGTAAAATCATTAGAATTATATTGGGCCACAAATGAGATTCCCGAATCAAAAAGAAAATTTTATTGCCGTTGAAACAAGTGAGTATGTGGTGAGTGATTTTATTTTGCGTTCAATTCAAAACAACCCCAAAATAAAGTGGGTAGACTTGCAGAAATATCTGGGCCTGTATCCATCATTGAACTTACGCAGGTTTTTTTTTTTTTTTTTTGCCTAATAGCATCTTATGGCGGTTTTGCGCATTACTTCGGTATTCACGAAAGTAGCGCATCTGAGAAGGTTCCTAAATTACGCTAAAAAGTTAGGACACCTACCTACGTACCATGCATAAGTTCTTTCAAACTATGATAAACATGGTGGCTGCTTATTTGTTATTACAAAATCGGGGTTCGACGATTTACCCCATAGAACCCCATAAAGCCCCATAGATACCCCATAGAACCCCATAGATACCCCATAGAACCCCATAGAGCATGACAGGTACCCCACAGATACCCCATAGAACATCATGGAGTGATAAACAACCATTACCGCACCCTTCAAGTGTCAGTTACTCATTTGTTGACGGAAGTTACTTCACTTGGTCGAGTTCTTGGAACCAAATGCGTCTGACTCTTGGATAATGAAAATTAATCGCCAAAAATCCAATATATAAAATCTTATTATTCAAATAATATTTGATAGTGGTCTTATATATTGGATTTTGGGCGATTATTTTTCATTAACTAAGAGTCAGACGCCAGTGGTTGAACGAATACTGGACTTTTCGCCGAAAGTACATTTCGCCGGCAAAGATAGTTCGCTGGAACTTAAAATGTTTAAATAAGTTTTTTCGCCAAAAGTTTTTTTTTGTCTCGATTAAAAAAGACAGTTCGCTGGTCGGCTAGGACCAGACCCTACAAAACTCAGCAACCACCATCAGGCAGCCCACCAACAACACCAACTACCACTGTCTCTCCTTCCAAACCTCCACCTCTGAAAAAGAAGCAGAAAAGACACAAGCGCCGCTAACAACCCACAACTTCTCCTCCTATACCACGGTCTGACACTTTCAAATTCTACAGCTAATGAGGGTCGAAAGGGGCTTGCTCCCCATATCGTCCCTGCGCGCCTTCGGCGCGGAAAACCATTTGATTCTTTGAAAAAACGGTAGCATAGCCGTCGCCAGCAACAGATACATAGTCTACACCTCGCGGCCGTTGCAGCTGTCGACATCGCCATCACGCGACAAATCAGCGGATGGCCAAAGAGTTATTTTTATTAGAAAGTAAAAAGAAAAAATGTTGAAATCGTACATAGACACTGTCCTTTGGCATGCACGTATCTTGGGGTTGAGTACCCCGAAAAGCATGCGACGGGGGAGGGGGTTAACGTATTGTTTAAAAGGGACGTATCTTGCTGTTAAGGGTTAAAATATAAAAATAAAGGAGGAGTGGTCCGAAAAGAATGCGACATGGGGAGGGGGTTAACGCATTGGATAAGGGAGCGTATCTTGGGGTTAAGGGTTAAAATATAAAAATAAAGGAGGAGTGGTCCGAAAAGCATGCGGCAGGGGAAGGAGTTAACGTATTGGATAAGGGGGCGTATCTTGGGGTTAAGGGTTAAAGTATAAAAATAAAGGAGGAGTGGTCCGAAAAGCATGCGGCAGGGGAGGGGGTTAACGTATTGGATAAGGGGGCGTATCTTGGGGTTAAGGGTCAAAGTATAAAAATAAAGGAGGAGTGGTCCGAAAAGCATGCGGCAGGGGAGGGGGTTAACGCATTGGATAAGGGGGCGTATCTTGGGGTTAAGGGTTAAAGTATAAAAATAAAGGAGGAGTGGTCCGAAAAGCATGCGACAGGGGAGGGGGTTAACGTATTGGATAAGGGGGCGTATCTTGGTGTTAAGGGTTAAAATATAAAAATAAAGTTAGGTCCGGTACTCTTCTATGGGATATCTATGGGGTACCTGTCATGCTCTATGGGGTTCTATGGGGTATCTATGGGGTTCTATGGGGTATCTATGGGGTTCTATGGGGTTCTATGGGGTTCTATGGGGTATCTATGGGGTTCTATGGGGTATCTATGGGGTTCTATGGGGTTCTATGGGGTAAATCGTCGAACCGCAAAAATCGTCATGATTTGCGATGCCAGAGAGTATTTAGGGACAGGACAAACCTTCTAGACTCACTAAATGATATAGACATCTTTCAGGGGTACCGTCGGACTCGGGAGCTGATATTTGATATGTGTCAAATGGTTAAAGATGACACAAAGAGAATGACTCAAAGAACACGTGCTTTGCCTGTATCGCTGCAAGTGTTAACAGCATTAAGGTTCTACGTGATCGGCAGCTTTCAAATGGTCAACAGGGATGTCCGTAACGTTAGTCAACCAAGTGTTTTAAGAATGGTGAGTAGGTTGCTACGGGTGCGACATAGGACCAAATAAAAAATCCGAAACCCTTACGCAAATCTGGAGACCCTACCTGAACACACTTTCAATGTTTCGAATTAAAACCCTTTGGAGCCTTTCACTTGAAACGTATTCTCTAACGACAAAAGTGGCGCCATGGAGCCACATGGAACAGGATAAAAAAAATCCAAAACCCTTATGCACACCTAAATACACTACCTGGACGTATCAACACACCTTTAACGTATCGAATTAAAAATCGCAGGAGCCTTTCATCGGAAACCGATTCTCTAACGGCAAACGTTTCACTACGGGGGCCTCATGGGGGTGCGGATCAGCAATCGGAAACCTTTATGCACATCTAGAGACCCTGCCTGAATATATGAACACACTTTAAACAACTTTACGGAATCGCCTAGGAATCTCAATTACGGAATACCTTATATGTATACAGGGGAAATCTGATTGAACATTTTGAAGGCGTATAGCTAGGAAGTAGTGTTACAAGTCAATATTAATGGATGATAGTTTAGTCAATAGTACTGGTACAAGGCCGCAATGGAACAAGACTGTTGTAGAAGCCATTGATAGGACAGATAGACCCTAGACAAATAGTGGCCTTGGAGCTTTGGAGAAAAGATGGAAGCGGTTGGTAAGACTACATTAGACCTCATTGAGGGATTACTCAAGACCCTCATGGCCTCATACGACAAAAAAAGGGATTCTCCAAAAGGTAACCTCGATAGGTATCCTCAAATAATACAATACCAGGTCATAGGTATCCTCAAATACCGAAATGAGGCTATGAGGGATAGTAAATGAGGCCCCATTGAGGGCTTTTTATGGCCCTCATGCCCTCAAAATAAAATGAGGCTATGAGGGATAGTAAATGAGGCCTCATTGGGGGCTTTTACATAGCCCTCATGGCCTCATACGACTAAAAAGGGATTCTCCAAAAGGTATCCTCGATAGGTATCCTCAAATAATACAAAACCATGCCATAGGCATCCTCAAATACTGAAATGAGGCTAAGATGGACGGTAAATTAGGCCTCATTGAGGGCTTTCTCATAGCCCTCATGGCCTCAAAAGAAAATGAGACTATGAGGGATAGTAAATGAGGCCTCATTGAGGGTTTTTACCTGGCCTTCAAGGCCTCATACGACTAAAAAGGGATTCTCCAAAAGGTATCCTCGATAGGTATCCTCAAATAATACAATACCATGCCATAGGTATCCTCAAATACTGAAATGAGGCTAAGAGGGACAGTAAATTAGGCCTCATTGAGGGTTTTCTCATAGCCCTCATGGCCTCATACGACTAAAAAAGGGATTCCATAACCAGAGATGTTTCACAAGAGGCCCCAGGGGGCCTGAGGGTGCTCACGTGACATGGTAGTCCAAATATCAAACCAGGGACTTGAATAAGCTGCATACGCCCCTCCTAAGAAAAGCATATACCAACTAGATGAAGCGATTGCGCCCACACAATATACCGGATTTTCCTTCTATTTTCAGTTCCTGCACTTTTATGTCCCAAAATTGAGATAAATGCATAAAAACAGATTTTTTTTCCCAAACAAAATATTTTCAGCCTATTTATTTTTTTCTTCTTAAAACGCATAAAAAACCCAAAAATAGTCTCACCCGGACCCCAAATTTTCAGTGTAAAAAATGTTTGTTTTTTTTTGTCTTAAAATTGACCGAAACACATAAAAAACAAAAATAATTTTCCGGATTTTGGTCCACAATTTTCGAATTCCCAACCGGACCCCAAATTTTCAGAGTAAAAAAAAAATGTTTTTGTCTTAAAATTGACTGAAACGCATAAAACACACAAAAAAATATCAGGAATGTGGTCCAAAATTTTCGTAGCCCACTCGGCCCCCAAATTTTCAGAGTTGAAAAAAAAAAAAAAATATTTGTCTTAAATTTGATCGAAACGCATTAAAAACAAACAAAAAATTTGGGATTTTGGTCCAAAATTTTCTAAGTCCCAGCAGGACCCAAAATTTTCAGTGTAAAAAAAAAATGTTTATGTCTTTAAATTGACCAAAACGCATAAAAAAAAAAAATCTGGATTTTGGTCTCAAATTTCTAAGTCCGGATCGGGGTCCCAAATTTTCAGCCTAAATATGAACCCAGGCACTTGGCTTGAACAAACTTGAATCTCACCCCTCTAAGGATGCTGCATACCAAATATCAAAAGAGTCTTATTGGTAGATCTGAAGAAGAAGATTTTTAAAGAGTATTCCTCATACTGCACTAATTTAAACATTGGGCGCCATTAGAGAACCCAAATATGGACCCAGGGAATTGATTTCAATAAACCTGTGAAACAATCTTCCAAAGATGTTAAATGTGAAATTTGAAAGCTTTTGGAGCAGTGGTTTGGGAGAAGAGTAGTCTTACATGTTTTTTCCATTACCCACAGTGTTAAAAAATGCTGACTGGAAGCTTCACAACAAATAAGAATTCTCAGTGCCGTGTAGTTTTGGAGATATGGGCGATTTCATTTTTTTCTATTTTTAGCTCCTGTGGTTCCCATTGGGGCGACGGGAATTTTTTTTTACATAAATTGAGAACTTATGACCCAATAAGCCCTCATATCAAATTTGGTTCAAATCTGCCTCTCGGTTTGGAAAATAGAAATTTTGGGAGGGGCAAATATTCTTTCCCCTCCCATTACGACGCCAAATATAGCCCCACAAACTTCTCTTGAACAAATCTGAGTCTACAACTCAAAAGGAAGATGCACACCAAATATCAAGTCTGTGCTACTGCTGGTTCATGAGAAGATTTTTTAAGAGTTCAGCACACATTTTGGGTTTGGCCCTCCCAATGGGCGAGGCAACTTGATTTGAACAAAATCAAATTACGATGTCATAACAAACTATTTTGACCGAATCGTAAAAAAAACACAAAAAAAAAATTCAGGAATGTGGTCCAAAATTTTCGTAGTCCCACCCGGACCCCAAATTTTCAGTGTAAAAAAAAAGAAAATTTGTCTTGAAATTGACCGCAACGCATAAAAAACAAAAACAATTTCCGGATTTTGGTCCAAAAGTCCCACCTGGAACCCAAATTTTCAGTGTAAAAAAAATATATTTTTTCTGTCTTAAAACGTGCCGAAACACATAAAAAACAAAACAAAAAAAAAATTCTGGATTTTGGTCCAAAATTTTCTAAGTCCCACCAGGACCCCAAATTTTCAGTGTAAAAAAAAAAAAATTGTCCTAAAATTGACCGAAACGCATAAAAAAAAATAATTCCGGATTTTGGTCCAAAATTTCTAAGTCCAGAACGGGGCCCCAAATTTTCAGCCTAAATATGAACCCAGGGATTTGGCTTGAACAAACTTGAATCTCGCCCCCATAAGAATGCTGTATCCCAAATATCAAAAGATTCTTATTGGTAGATCTGAAGAAGAAGATTTTTAAAGAATATTCCTCATACTGCACTAATTTAAATATTTGGGCTCCCATAGAGAACCCAAATATGGACCCAGGGAATTGATTTCAATAAACATGTAAAACAATCTTCCAAACATTTTATATGTGAAAATTTGAAAGCTTTTGGAGCAGTGGTTTGGGAGAAAAGTAGTCTTACATGTTTTTCCCATTACCCACAGTGTTCAAAAATGCTGACTCAGCATTTTTTCAAAGTCCCAAAAAATACCCCATGATAAAACCGATAGCAATTTTTTTTACCATTCCATTCTGTTGGTCCGAAGGAAGCTTCACACCAAATAAGAATTCTCAGTGCCATGTAGTTTTGGAGATATGGGCGTTCTCATTTTTTTTCTATTTGTAGCTCCTGCGGTTCCCATGGGGCGACGGGAAAAAATTTTTATACTCCAGGACAAAGGAACATGGTCTGGTAGACGAAAACTATTGCATATATAGATAGAAGCAGAGAATTCTGAAGAATTCAAAATAGTACAACTTGTCGGGTTGTTTGTGGTAATTCTACGAATCGGGAAAATACTCCTGTTCAGTCGAGCATACCCTTCAAACATACCTCTGTCTTGTTGTAGGCCTTCGGGTCACAAGATGGCGGCATCCAGTATACAAAATGGACGACGGAAACACGTATCACCCTAACAACACGCACTGCGCATGCGCACTAACACCACATATCACTATGGGGATGACGTCACAACATGGCCGCTCATGCGGGTCACCATGACAACACAACGTGGCGCCACTGGGTCACGTGACATGACGTCACAGGAGATCATCCAAATAGGTCCTGTCCGGGTACATGACAAACTACTTATGTTGGTCCTAAGGAAGCTTCACACCAAATAAGAATTCTTAGAGCCATGTAGTTTTGGAAATATGGGCGTTTGAATTTTTTTCTATTTTTAGCTCCTGTGGTTCCCACGGGGCATTTTGGAATTTTGTTTGCACAAATCAAGTACTTATGACCCATTAATACTTCAAATCAAATTTGGTTCAATCGGCCTCTTGGTTTGGAAAATAGAAAGTTTGGGCGGGAGAAAAATTCTTGTCCCTCCCATAACGACAACAAATATTGCCCCTCAAACTTCTATTGAACAAACTTGAGTCTACACCTCAAAAGGAAGCCGTATACCAAATATCAAGTCTCTGCTACAGCTGGTTCACGAGATTTTTCTAAAAAGTGAGGCATTTTGGCCCCACCACCTCCTCAGTATGAACTGAAACCAAATTTGAAGAAAAACCCAAATGCCCCTTGTATGGGGATGACGTCACAACATGGCCGCTCATGCGAGTTACCATGACAACACAACATGGCTCCACTGGGTCACGTGACATGACGTCACATGAGATCATCCAAATGAGATCATCCAAATAGGTCCTGTACGGGTACATGACAAACTACTTATGTTGGTCCTAAGGAAGCTTCACACCAAATAAGAATTATTAGAGCCATGTAGTTTTGGAAATATGGGCGTTTGAATTTTTTTCTATTTTTAGCTCCTGTGGTTCCCACGGGGCATTTTGGAATTTTTTTTGCACAAATCAAGTACTTATGACCCATTAATACTTCAAATCAAATTTGGTTCAAATCGGCCTCTTGGTTTGGAAAATAGAAATTTTGGGCGGGAGAAAAATTCTTGTCCCTCCCATAACGACAACAAATATTGCCCCTCAAACTTCTATTGAACAAACTTGAGTCTACAACTCAAAAGGAAGCCGTATACCAAATATCAAGTCTCTGCTACAGCTGGTTCACGAGATTTTTCTAAAAATTGAGGCATTTTGGCCCCACCACTTCCTCAATATGAACTGAAACCAAATTTGAAGAAAAACCTAAATGCCCCTATATAGCCACTACTCCTGTGAAATTCAATTAAAAGGTGGCCAGCGGTTTGGGAGAAAAACACCCAAACACCACCTTCACAACGGACGACAGATGACGGACAAAAAGTGATCAGAATAGTTCACCCTGACTTTCAGTCAGGTGACCTAAAAATGTGTGAGTACTAACCACATGAGGCATCTAGTGGTACTCATGGGAGAAATTTCCAAATAAAATTGACCAAGATAGATTAAACTTGGAAGGGGGGAGATTTTCCCCAAATAAAACCACAATTCAGTTTGGGGTCTCTCAGTTCTGAACAATATCACAAATTCTCTTCATTTGACCCACATTCTCAAGTATCAAGCCAGCATAATACATTTAGTGTGACAGTATCAGATTTTAGCATTTGTATATAAGGGGTTAACAGTTTATCTTAATAAGAGGTCAGAGAGGTGTTCGCTTCAGTAACTCCACTGCAGTGCATAGAAACTGTAAAAAGCATGAAGTGAACACCAGTGAACTGATTTCTTATTGGTCAATTTCAAACAGAAAACTCTACCCTCTGCCCTGGAACAAAGAAACAGCACATTTCAGTCTGATTTAAAATTATTGGGAGTTGTGTTGTAAATTAATAGCAAGCTAAATTAGTTTGTTACTTCTTGAACAGTGTTTTGGAACTTAGCTTTCTTGTGTGATCTCACAGTGATGGAACTTGCATGTTTTTGCAAGTTTGGTTGTGAATGTTTTGGTGATTTGGCATCCATTGTATTGTCTTACATTGACTGTTGTACATCAATGGAATGAGTTTCTTAGGCCTGTTCCATTGAGGTACCCCAGTCCGTGTATGGTTACAGGATATTCCCTGGTGAAATCCAGAATGGTGCACTCTGCTGGAAAGAGCTCAGAAAGTTGTTGCCAGTTGATCGCACCAGACTGGGGTTCCCAATGGGAAGCCATATCGGTCATCGAAGTTTGTTCACACAAGAATATAGATGTACACAAGATGTTTATATGTGGGACTTACAGTTTTTATTGTAATTTTACAGGGGTACGATAGATATATTCTGCTTTATTTGATGTCATAAGAAATAAAGAATCCACGTTGAACTTTATATCGCTTCTGAGTTATTCATCATAAGTACTGCGGTATAAAGAGAAATCTTTGTTCAATGACTGTTTCTCACACACCAGAATGTAAAACATCATACTTTAACCCTTTACCCAACGCAGACGATATCAAAATTTATTATTTTAAATATCATTTCTTTATCACATGCCAAATCCACTCAATCTCCACTTGTTTGACATTATCAAAAAAAAAATAAGTTGCTGAACCTGGATGGGATCAGCATAGTAGCTCATTCCAGCCAGGCCCAACAACTCTTCTTAACTGAAATCTTTCTAATACAAGTCTTATAAACCACTTGGTATCTCTCTTTATTGTTTCATAACAAAAGATGGCATATTACCTTCTACATGAACAGGATACAAGTTTTTATGGTAGTTGCAGTTGTACTAGGTAAGAAAAAATGACAAATGAAACACCAAGGACAGGGGACACACTTTTATAGGACAGATAAGTACATTCCTGTGAAAGCCTCTCCTTGTGAATAACAGGGTGTAAAAAATGGACCAAACTATTACTGAAAAACCCCTTGGAGCTGTAAGTTTGATTGTTAAACTAGAAATGTTAAGCCTAGTGAATGATGTCAATATGAGAGGACAGTTGCTAACAGTGTATTGATTTTGTGCATCTAGAAATTGCCAAAAAAGGTAGTTTTTGAACTCTTGGGTACGAAAAACATTTCATAACAGACCTTTTCTTCAAAATAAGATAAGAAAGTTGCCCAGAGGTGTGCAGCAACCAAGAGTAATAATGTAGCTACAGTTGCGATCAAAATAAGCGAAAATAGTCATTTTAGCATAGAAAAATCAAGTAGTGCCACACCCGAATTGCTCTCATGGAGTAAAAACCTCCTTTGCATCTCATCAAAACAACATTTGAATCAAATCACAGACTGAAACAGGATATTTCTCATTACTTTGGCCATCACACCTTCCAAAATAAAGAGAAATCTTTGTTCAATGACTGTTTCTCACACACCAGAATGTAAAACATCATACTTTAACCCTTTACCCAACGCAGACGATATCAAAATTTATTATTTTAAATATCATTTCTTCAAAAAATTTCAACAAAACCATGTCATGTGACCCGTCGTTGGAACGAGCTTGTTCCAATGAGGGGTCGCATGATATGGTTTTGTTGAATTTTTTTGAAAAATAATATTTTTTCAACTGCTGAATTTGCATATTACGCGGGCAGATGCGGCCGATTCGTTGGGTAAAGGGTTAAGCAAGTATATATATATACAGAGAAGGTTCAATTCTGGAATTGGAAGAAATGATACTTCAACTAACTATATTTGGGGATTGATTGACAAGAAACACAAAATATAACCAAACTGTACCATCTTTTCTCCACCATAGATTCACTGTTCATTTTGCCAGCATTTTATGCATATGGGCACTCTGAAATAGGCTTTTTTCATGAAAAATGGGCATCCAACATCTTCAAAATTACCTTTTGTGACTTGTCTAAAAATTCGACCCTCATGTCCAAACCGACTTGGCTTCAGTCATCAAAGTAAAAACACCGGTAGACCCAACATCCAAAACTACTTTTGAAAAAATCACTCGACAGAAATAGCAAGAAATACCGCTTTAGGTTACAATGCAGTGGGTTTTTTTCCATTGATGACACTGCTAATCTTTCCTCCTCTCTCCATCTCATTGAGCTGATTTGGGTAAAAACAACCATCTATCCATTTAGTTTATCATCTCATGAAAAAAAATATAGGTCGCCATGTGAATTTTGCCTTTAAATTTGGTGATTCCTATACTCCCGTCTAGTTTCACACTGAATGAAATAGACACATTTTTACCTGCCCCACCCAATTTTCATCTTCTCTCACACATTTCAGAAGACAATTGTCACCAATAATTTATAATTTTTCCAAAACATGCATGTTAAAATTTTATTCACATTTACAAGCTCAGTTCAATCTCCACCAATCGGATAAATCAGGGAACTTTTATCCTCCATTAAAGGTTGTTTGCACGAAAACACTGTATTGTAACCAAACCTAGAGACTCTAAAGAGCCTGTAATCGCTCACCTGGAACTACATATAAAAATGTGATTTCCCGTAGGCTTTCAATGGTACCAGAAAGGGCTGCCTTCACCGACTCAACTAAAAGTTACATCAGGATTAAATACTGTTATAAAAACTAAATAATAAATAGGGAACGATTGGGGTCCCAAGCACGAGAGTATGTTACTGCGCTTACGAATGTAAAGGTTCGTGCATTTCATACTCTCCCCCATAGCGACAAGCACACACACACACACACAGCAGAACACCACACGGAGGGGGGGGGGGGGGGGGACAGGGGGCTGGGTCCCAAGCACGAGAGTATGTTACTGCGCTCACGAATGTAAAGATTCGTGCATTTCATACTCTCCCCACATACAAAGCAGATACCACAACGACACACAACTAAAGAGGTGCTACTTTTATCTTTACAGTTTACATATTCTAATGAAAACTAATTCTACCTTCTTCTTTTAAGCAGGTACACAGAAGATGTTTTTTTGACCAGCACCCCCAATAACCGCTACAGACAGTCTAACCGTTATGGAAACAGTCACCCCCACGGTTCCTGAACATCCTCCGCTCCATCCCTAAAAGTGGTCAACCACTTTAAGGGAGGCGAGCGTTGGTCCTGCGTCCCGCCTCTGCCCCTTTTTGTAAGCGAATTGCGCATCTTTTTGTCCCAACCCAATAGGATTACAATGCAGGCCTGCCCCCGAACCAGGGAAGTTCGGGTCTTCTTCTTGGTGGTCCCCGAAAGGGGTCGTTGTTGTTGTTGTTTCCTTCAAAGACATCCTATCAGACAGAGACAGCCTGAGGCAGATTATACTTGCCAGTGATGGCCATCACCTAAAATCATCTCCGAAGTGGCAGACTATACTTGCCCGAAAATCCAGATCGACTGCACCGTCGGGGAGAGGTAGTACCTTTGTGAGAGGACCCAACCTCTCACACTGGTCCTCACCCGATGGTTCAACCGAAATCAGTCAAAGAGACCATCACGCCGCAACCGGTGACACCTGCCGAGTACCTGAACCTGTTCCTCCTTCAACACGAGTAGACATGTGGAAATTAGTCATTTACAGTCAATGAGGGTCGAAAGGGGCTTGTTCCCCATACCGTCCCTACGCGCCTTCGGCGCGTTAAACCATTCCATTTGGCTTTCAATGGTAAGTATGAGCTGCAACTGTGGCCATGTTTGCAACATTACATCAACATTACATGAGGATCATTGGTAGGTGTCCCAGTCCTCAATCATGTGAAGTTTCAAAACATTTGACTTTGTAGTTTCAGAGGGGAAGATTTTTTTCAAAATCCATCAATCAGAATCAGAGAATGTCTTCAGTGGCCACATTTTCCAACCGACGGCAACAAAAAGAGAACTGTTTATAGAGGGCCTCCTATAAACCATTCCAACAAAGTGTGGTTCACATCGGCCCAATAGTTCCAGAGAAGAGGATGAGGAGTGTTTGTAGAGGGCCTACCATAGACTCTCCCTACCAGGTTTGGTTTACATCAGCTCAGTACTTCCAGAGAAGAAGATGAAAATGTGATTTCCCATAGCGTTTTTATTGTAAGTATAAGCGACAATATTGCAGCCATGTTTGCAAGCCGATCAACATTACATGAGTATCTTTGGTAGAGAATGTCTCAGTCATCAACCATGCAAAGTTTCAAAACATTTGGCCCTGTGGTTTCAGAGGAGAATATTTTTCAAAATCCACCAATCAGAATCAAAAAATGCTTCTGGCAGCCATGTTTTTTGATGCACAGTAACAAAAATGAGGAGCATTTGTAGAAGACCTTCCACAGACTCTCCCTGTCAGATTTGGCTCACATCAGCTCAGTAGTTTCAGAGAAGATGAAAAAGTGATTTCCCATAGGGTTTCTATAGTAACTATAAGCCGCAATTGCAGCCATGTATACAACCCGATCAACAGTAAATGAGTACCATTGATAGAGAGGGTCCCAGTCATCATTTATGTGAAGTATCAAAACATTTGGCCTGGCGGTTGCAGGGGAGAAGATTTTTAAAAATCCACCAATCAGAATCAAAGAATGCCTCTGGCGGCCATGTTTTCAAACCCATGGGATCAAAATGAGGACTGTTTGTAGAGGACCTTCTATAGACTATCCCTGCCAAATTTAGTTCACGTCGGTTCAGTAGTTCCAGAAAAGAGGATGAAAATGTGATGGGGGTTTCTGTAGTAACTATAAGCCGCAATTGCAGCTACAACCCGATCAACATTAAATGAGGATTGTTGGTAGAGGGGATCCCAGTCATCATCTATGTGAAGTATCAAAATATTTGGCCTGGCAGTTTCAGAGAAGATTTTTGACAATCCACCAACCAGAATAAAAAGAATGCCTTTGGCGGCCATGTTTTTCAACCCACAGGCTTGTTTGTGGAGGACCTTCCATAGACCATTCCTGCCATGTTTGGTTCACGTCGGGTAAGTAGTTCCAGAGAAGATGATGAAAATGTGATTTCCCATAGGGTTTTTATAGTAACCATAAGCTGCAATTGAAGCCATGTTTGCAACCCAATCAACATTAAATAAGGAATCGTTGGTAGAGGGGGTCCCAGTAATCAACCATGCAAAGTTTCAAAACATTTGGCCCTGTAGTTTCAGAAGAGATGTTTCAAAATCCACTAATCAGAATCAAAGAATGCCTCTGGCAGCCATGTTTTCAAACCCATGGGAACAAAATGAGGATCATTTCTACAGGATCTCCCATAGACTATCCCTGCCAGGTTTGGTTCACGCCAGCTCAGTTGTTCCAGAGAAGAAGATGCAAATGTGATTTCTCATAGGGTTTCTATAGTAACTGTGAGCTGCAATTGCGGCCATGTTTGTAACCCGATCAACAGTAAATGAGGATCATTGGTAGAGGAGGTCCCATTCATCATTTATTTTAAGTATCAAAACATTTGGCCTGGCAGTTTCAGAGGAGAAGACTTTTGAAAATCCACCAACCATAATCAAAGAATGCCTCCAGAAGCCATGTTTTTCATCCAACAGGAACAAAATGAGGATCGTTTGTGGAGCACCTCCCATAGACCATTCCTGCCAAGTCTGAGCTAAAAAAGTGGGTCAGACTTTCTAGTTGGATTGTTTTCATTGCACTGTAGCTGAAATACTTTAGCAGAGGGCATAAACGTATACATATATGTATTACAGATTTTGTTGCTTGTATGGTTTAAAAACAATGAACGGTGATGAAAATAAAGGAGAGTTACAAATATTTGTTACAGATTTTTGTAGAGGTCCATTTTTCATCAATTCAATTCAATCTTCCTCATAGATACACCATCAACTGTGTCAAAGTAGACGACCCTTGGAAAAAAATTGTTGACTGACTAAAATTTTTCATTTTTGTCTCAGAAACAAAGCTTATGACCCATCATTGGAACAAGCTCAATGAACTCATAATAATGATGGGGTCATAAGCTATGTTTTTGAAATCAAAAAGTGAAAAGATAATAAAATTTGAAGGGCAGTTTTAGTGAATAATGCTGGCCAATGTTTGCCGTTACATTCACTGTTACATTGGGAAATAGGTTGAACGACTAGCCCTATGTCTTTGACTCTGTGAGTACATGCAACAAAGTACATAGAATGAACATTTATATCTGGTTATAGCAGGCTATAGCTGTCCGCCTCAGAGAAAATTAACTAAAAAAGAACTAGGGTTAAAACTAAGGTCAGAAATGAGGAATAAAACATAAAATGAAAATATAACTTGTGAAAGCAGATAAAACAGAAGAGGCCCAGGGGGCCTGAGGGCGCTCACGGACATGGCTAAATAACAAACCAGGGACTTGACTTGAATAAGCTGGGTATGCCCCTCCTCAGAAAAGCATATACCAGCTAGATGAAGCAATTGTGCCCACACAATACACAGGATATTCCTTCAATTTTCAGTTCCTGGACTTTCACGTCACAAAATTGAGATGAACGCATAAAAAACAGATTTTTTTCATTTTCGTTCGGAAATTTTCGAAGTCCCAAACAAAATATTTTCCGACTAAAATTTTTTTTTCTTCTCAAAATTGACCAAAACGCATAAAAAACCAAAAAACCCAACTCATTTCCGAAAAATTTTCAGTGTAAAAAAAAAAAAAAATTTTTTTTGTCACAAAAAAAACAAAAAACTGATTTCCGGATTTTGGTCCAAAATTTCTAATTCCCACCGGAACCCCAAATTTTCAGTGTAAAAACAAAAAAAAAATTGGTCTTAAAATTGACAGAAATGCATACAACAAACAAAAAACTCATTTCCGGATTTTGGTAAAAAATTTCTTTAGTCCGGACCAGGGCCCAAAATTTTCAGCCTAAAGATGAACCCAGGGACTTGGCTTGAACAAACTTGAATCTCTCCTCCCCCCCCCCCCTAAGATGCTGCGTACCAAATATCAAAAGATTCTTATTGATAGATCTGAAGAAGAAGATTTTTAAAGAGTATTCCTCATACTGCACTTAATTTAAACATTTGGGCTCCTATAGAGAGCCCAAATATGGACCCAGGGAACTGATTTCAATAAACATGTGAAACAATCTTCCAAAATGTTAAATGTGAAATCTGAAAGCTTTTGGAGCAGTGGTTTGGGAGAAAAGTAGTCTTAAATGTTTTCCCCATTACCCACTGTGTTAAAAAATGCTGACTCAGCACTTTTTCAAAGTCCCCAAAAAGTACCCCATGATAAAACTGCCAGCAATTATTCTTTACCATTCCATTCTGTTGATCCTAAGGAAGCTTCACACCAAATAAGAATTCTCAGTGCCGTGTAGTTTTGGAGATATGGGCGTTTAAATATTTTTTTATTTTTAGCTCCTGCGGTTCCCATGGGATGACGGGAAAATAAATTTGGGCATAAATTAAGTACCTATGATCCAATAAGCCCTCATATCAAATTTGGTTCAAATATGCCTCTCAGTTTGGAAAATAGAAATTTTGGGAGTGGCAAAAATTCTTGCCCCTCCCATAACGATGGCAAATATAGCCCCACAAACTTCTCTTGAACAAATCTGAGTTTACACCTCAAAAGGAAGCTGCACACCTAATATCAAGTCTCTGCTACTGCTGATTCATGAGAAGAAGATTTTTTAAGATTTAGGCTCACTTTTTGGGCGTGGTCATACCAAGGGGCGAGTCAACTTGATTCGAACAAAATCAAATTGCGATGTCTTAACACACTATTATCTCAAATATCAATTAAATTGGTTGAGCGGTTTGGGAGGAGAAGACACAAACATCATATTCACGGACAACGGACGGTGAGTGATCACTATAGTTCTCCAGACTGAAAGTCAGGTGAGCTAATAAAGCATCCAGAAGTATTGGAACTAACATAGAATAAGAAAACAGAAAATGGTTATTGTGTTCGGGAGAATTAGGTTTTAGAGATAACAAGTGCACCGCCAGGCAGTGGATCGATATACGGCCGCCTATGAAGAAATTGAAACTATGAAGAAATTTTTAGTTGAACAAAAGGTCAATAATTCCTTCAAAAATAATTGTACATTCCTGGCTTACGAGTACGACCCATTAAAGATGAATATATTGTTTTCAAGTTATTGCATGGAGAATCAAAAGCCACCAAAACTCCCAGATGGTTGCCATGGTGGCCATATTGGACATGCCAGAATGCTGGTTATCGAACAGAACCATCCTCTAGTCATGACTAATCAACCATAAAAAAATAGTATCTGTTGGATGTATTGTTTTCAAGTTATCGCGTGGACAAACAAAAGTTAATGGACGGATGGATGGACAGATGGACGGACGGACACTGATGCTGGTTATTGAAAGGAACCATCCTCTAGTCATGACTAATCAATCATAAAATACTGTATCTGTTGGATGTATTGTTTTCAAGTTATCACATGGGGAAACAAAAGTTAACGGATGGATGGATGGACAGACATTCCCAACATTTCGGGTTTATGGGCTACCAAAAAAACATTTTGTAAGTCCAAAACCTTATTTTACCCAGAACCCCACCCCTTCCACCCTAGAGAACTTATATTTAACACTAACCCCACCCCTCCACCCAAAAAACACACCCTGACCCTACCCCACCCTGACCCTAGCCCATAAACCCCCAATGTTCGCCCAGGCAGACAGACAGATGGACAGACAGACAAATGGATGGACTGATGGACAATGATACTGGTTATCGAAAGGAACCATTCTCAAGTCATGACTAATCAACCATAAATAAACAGTATCTGTTGGATGTATTGTTTTCAAGTTATCGCATGGACAAACAAAAGCTAATGGACGGACGGACAGACGGACATCGCCATATCATAATATGGCCCTCTCATATGAGCGGCCGTATAAAAAGCAACCACAATTAATGAATATAGACAGTCACCACCCCGCCCCTTCCCAAATATTTTTACCTTCCTACTCCCATGTAAAATACTCATCCTTCAGTTGTAAGTTGAAGTTCACAGAAAACTAACCGAGAAAACTCAGAAAGTACACATGTTGTCGTGTCAGCCTGCTCGATGTTGCAGGACGTTGTGAAAATAAATGGATACATGAAATCAGGTTTTTATGCTCATGAATTCTGATGAATTCATGACAATTGAGCACCAAATATGATATTGTACCATCTACTTATCTTTTATGGTGTTTGGAAAGCTGAAACCAGATGTAATTCAAGTAAAACTATAAAGTGTTTTAGCACACTAAAACATATGTCTCCCCTTCCTTTTAAGATCAGAGGTCAAGGTCACATGCAGTTCATCAAGGTAGCGGATATGCGGTTTCATGGTGACACATCCACATGTCAAAAAAAAAAATTCTGGTCTGGACAATTACTCCCTATTTAAAGTACATAAATTTGACCTTGAGGTCAAGGTCACATGAAGGTCATGATGACATGTGGTCTCATTGTGATACATCCACATGCCAATCATCTAAGTCCTAGGTCAAAAAAACAAAAAAGTTCAGAACTGGACAATTATTCCCTATTTGAAGTACATAAATTTGACCTTGAGGTCAGAGGTCAAGGTCACACGCAGTTCATCAAGGTAGCAGACATGCGGTTTCATGGTGACACATCCGCATGTCCAAAAAAAAAAATCTGGTCTGGACAATGACTCCCTATTTAAAGTACATAAATTTGACCTTGAGGGCAAGGTCACATGAAGGTCAGGATTACATGTGACATGCAGTCTAATTGTGAGACATCCACATGTCAAATATCTAAGTCCTAGGTCAAAAAACAAAAAAGTTCTGGTCTGGATAATTATTCCCTATTTGAAGTACATAAATTTGACCTTAAGGTCAGAGGTCAATGTCACATGAAGGTCATCAAGGTAGACGACCGTGGTCTCATGGTGACACATCCACATGTCAAATAACCAAGTCCTAGGTCAAAAAACAAAAAAAATCTGGTCTGGACAATTACTCCCTATTTGAAGTACATAAATTTGACCTTGAGGTCAAGGTCACATGAAGGTCACAATGGTATGCACACACCGGCTCATGGTGATACATCCACGTGCCAAATATCTAAGGCCTGGCTCAAAAGACAAACAAGTTTTGGTCTGGACAAAGTTTCTTTGAAAAAAGCACAAATCTGACCTTCAGATCAAAGGTCAAGGTCACATGAAGGTCACAATGGTACACTATACACCGCCTCATGGTGATACATCCACATGCCAAATATCTAAAGCCTGACTCGAAATACAAACAAGAGGCCCCACAGGGCCTGAAGCGCTCATCTTGTACAGAACACAATTTAAACAGAGTCCAAGAATGAGTCTACATTAAGCAAGCCATCTCCATAGGCTACACTGTCAATCTTTGAGTCCCTCAGGAGTGACAAAAATAATCTGGGCATCATGCCTTTTCTTCAGTTGATCATAAAGTAAAATGTAGAGCTCCCCTATGAAGTCCCTTGATACAACCTATGTGGATTAATCTTAGTACCTCTAGAGGGTACTGAATACAACATTTTTAATTCTTCAGCAAAATGGCCAATTCCGGCTCCCATAGAGAGCCCGAATATTAACCCAGGCTCTTGATTTGAACAGAGTAAATCTGACTTCCCCAGAGATGTTGTGTACCGAATATGAAAGCATTCTGACTGTTGGATCTGAAGAAGAGAAATTGTAAAGAAATTTCTTCGAATTGCACTAAGTTCAAATTTAGGCTACAATAGCGAGCCCAAATATTAACCTATGGATCCGATTTGAACAAACTTGAATCTGACCCCCCCCCCACCCCCCCTCCCCCTAGAGATGTTGTATACCAAATGTGAAAGCATTCTGACAAGTGACTCTAAAGAAGATTTTTGAAGAAATTCCCTCATATTGTACTAAGTTAAATTTCAAGTTCCCATATGGAGCCCAAATATTTACCTAGGCACTCGAATTGAACAACCTGGAATCTGACCCCCCCCCCCTCCCCCCCCCCCCCTAGAAATGTTGTATACGAAATATAAAAGCATTCAGACCTGTGGATCTGAAGAAGATTTTTAAAGAAATTTCCTCATATTGCACTAAGTAAAAATTTGGGCTACCATAGTGAGCCCAAATATATACCTAGGAACCTGATTTGAACAAACTTGAATTTGACCCCCATAGAGATGTTGCATACCAAATATCAAAGCATTCTGACTGGTGGATCTGAAGAAGAAGATTTTTTTTAAATTACCCTCCATATTGAACAAAGATAGAATTTGGGCTTCCATAGGAAGCCCAAATATTAACCTAGGGTCTTGGTTTGAACAATCTAGAATTTGACCCTCATAACAGTGATGTATACCAAATATTAAAAGATTCTGACTGGTGGTTCTGAAGAAGAAGATTTTTAAAGAATATTCCCCATATTACCCTATGTTAAAACTTTGGGCTCCTGTAGCGAGCCCAAATATGAACCAATGAGCTTTATTTCAACAAATTTTTATCTGACCCCCCCTTTGAATGCTGTATACCAAATATCAAAAGATTCTGATGATTGGTTCTGGAGAAAAGACTTTTTTTAATTTTTTGCAAATATGCTGACTCAGCATTTTTTCGATGCCCATTACAGAACACCCTAACATAACCGATGGCAATTTTTTTCACCATTCAATTCTACTAGTCATAAGGATACTTCATACCAAATAAAAGCTCTCTGTTCCGTGGGGTTTGGGAAATATGGGCATTTGAAAATATTTCTATTTTTAGCTCCCAGTGTTCCCATGGGGATGCGGGATTTTTTTTTTTTTTGCATGGGTCAAGTACTTATGGCCCAATACTACCACAAACCAAATTTGGTTCATACCGGACCATCGGTTCAGAAGATAGAAATTGTGGGCGTGGCCAAAAATCTTACCCCTTCTATTACAAAGCCAAATATTACTTCACGAACTTCGTTTGAACAAACTTGATTCTACTCCTCATATGGAAGCTCCATAGCAAATATCAAAGTCACTGTACACACTGGTTCTTGAGAAGAAGATTTTAAAAAAATTTTAGAGCATTTTCCCCCACTACCTCCCGATGGGGCTGGGCATGTTGAGTTGAAAAAAATGAAATGCCCCTTTGGGACCATCACTAACACAAACTTTCACTTGAATTGGCCCAGTGGTTTTGGAGGAGAAGACCAAAACATGGTGTTGACGGACGATGGACGATGGAAGGAGAGCGATGAGATAATCTCAGCTTGACTTTGTCAAGATGAGCTAAAAAGTTCTGGTCCAGACAGTTTACCTTAAAAAAGCACATAAATCTGACCTTCACGTCAAAGGTCAAGGTCACTATGGTACACTCCACACCGGTTCATGGTGATACATCCACATGCCAAGTATCTAAGGTGTAGGTCAAAAGACAAAAAAGTTATGGCCCGGATAAAGTTTGTGTGATGTTTCCCTTAAAAAAAAACACATAAATCTGACCTTCAGGTCAAAGGTCAAGGTCACATGAAGGTCACTATGGTACACTACACACCGGCTCATGGTGATACATCCACATGCCAAGTATCTAAGGTGTAGGTCAAAAGACAAAAAAGTTATGGTCCGGACAAAGTTTGTATGAGAAGAAGAAGAAGAAGAAGAAGAAGATGAAGGAGAAGGAGGAAGAAGAAGAAGTAGAATATGCACTAAAACAATATGTCTCCCTTCTGGGAAGGGGAGACATAATTTGCATCGACAATGCTAGAGCTGCATCAAGTTGCATATGTCTTTGTTTTGTGAGTTACCTCCCTTTGAACAGCTTAAAAATTTGGACGGACTGTTAGAATGAAATAGGAAGATGAAATGCAAATGAAAGCATTTAAAATTTGGACAATTTAGACCAGATTGGTGGTTAGTGGGGGTGGGTGTTCCATTCGAAATTGGAAGAATACAAATTCCATCAAAAAGGGGAGTGGTGGATGGTCTTCGGTAGATAAAAAATCAGCCCTGTGTACATGAATTTTTTGAAGCCCCCACCCCCCCGCCCCCACCCCACCCCCTGTGACAACGGGAGGACAGTCTTCATTTAAAGCTCCTTGAACAATGCGGAAAAATTGGACAAATAAACAAATGAAATGTCAATGACACTGTAGCTGAACTTGTGTAAGACATGTACATGTATAGTATGTGACACAGCAATGACACACATCTAGGTAATGACATGTAAAGTATTGTAACGGTCTGTACATAAATGCTGACCGTAGCCTGTGACAAATGTATAGGTAAAGTATTGTAAAGGTGGGCAACAGTTAGATGCTAAACTAGAAAAGAAATCTTTGAGTCCCTGAGTGGGTCCGACAGAACCCAAAAATATTTGTTCTCATAGCACAGTGATAACAAAGGCACCCCAAAACACGTGTTTCTGTCCCAAGGTGATAACAAAGGTACCCAAGAAGTTTTGTGAAGATCGGTTCATAAATACAGCCTCCAGCCCGAGCCGTATTGACATGTGCACTTACTGTGTATAAGTAGTATTGAATAAATCAAAGTTCATCTAATCTGCATAATTTCTGCACGAGGAAAAACCCACATTATATGTGATGTATTCCATGTTACTAAACTTTCAGACAAAAATTTATTCGAATCAGAACTTTCATTCAGAAGTTCTGTACAAAAAAACTGATTGCACTAACTAAGGTACAAAATGGCTGCCGGCGTTCTCGTCCCACAGTGATAACAAAGGTACTCAAGAAGTTTTGTAAAGATCGGTTCATAAATACGGCCTCTAGCCCGAGCCGTATTGAATTGTTGGTGGACAGACAGATGGACAACGGACCATGGCATAACCTCAAATTTGACTTACGTCAAAGTTGAGGTAATGATCAGAAAAACATGATCAAGAATCAACAAGAGCACTGCGTTGCGGGACAATATACGCCCGTTTTGTATTTTTGAAGGGTTGGGGTAAGGATTAGGGTGAGGGTGAAAATTGTTTGGACAAACCCCATATTAAAACATGACCTGTATTTTGTTGTGATTAAACAACATACCAAGTTTGAAACCAATCGGAAAACAAATAATAAAAGTTATCATCCGGAAACCAAATATTTGATGCATTCTATGTCCAACAGTTAGGCTATACTAAAGTTATAATCCGGAAAACACAAAATGCACAAATTCAAGAGGAATAACTCTGGAAAGGTACATGCGATTTGGGCCGAAAGTGAACCTGAGCTGTGCTTTGTGGTCACAAACAAAATCTGAGAATTTGAAACAAATTAGTCAAGGCAAACTAAAGTTATCATCCGGAAACCACAAAATCCACAAATTTGCAATCCTTCAAGGGAAATAACTCTGGAAAGGTATATGCGATTGTGGTCAAAAGTGAACATGAGCTTTATTTTGTGGTCAAAAACAAAATACTGAAAATTTGAAATAAATCAGTCAAGGCAAACTAAAGTTATCGTCCGGAAACGAAAAGTTGGGCTAAATTCCCATAAATAAAGGGCCATAACTCTACTGCAAATGGGCCGCTAGAAACGGAAATCGAACCCATCCTGTATTTTGTCATACTAAATCCACATGCCAAATTTAACTCAGCTCAATCCATTACAACTAATGTTATCGTCCGGAAACGAAATGTGTCCATGGACGGACAGACTGACAAGACGGGTGGAGAGACCATTCACATAATACATCCCGTTTTTCAAACGGGTGTATAAAATCAACATCTGAAAAATTTGGTGTCAATCCATCAAGGCGTTCGGCTTTAAATGAACGGAAACCAATTTTTTTTCAAAAATTGTGGTTTCAAAGGGCAATAACTCTGCAGCGGATGGACTGAGAAACACCAATATCGAACTTGACCTGTATTTTATTGCTACAAACAACATCTGAAAGTTTTATGTAGATTCGTCAAGGCGTTCGACTTTAAATGAACGGAAACCTATTTTTTTAGAAAAATTGTGTTTTAAAAGGGCCATAACTCTGCAGCAGATGGACTGAGAAACACCAATATCGAAGTTGACCTGTATTTTAATGCTAAAAATAACTTCTGAAAGTTTGATGTCGATCCGTGAAGGCATTCGACTTTAAATGAACGGAAACCAATTTTTTTTAGAAAAATTGTGTTTTCAAAGGGCCATAACTCTGCAGCGGATGGACTGAGAAACACCAATATCGAACTTGACCTGTATTTTACTGCTAAAAACAACTTCTGAAAGTTTGATGTCGATCCGTCAAGGCGTTCGACTTTAAATGAACGGAAACCAAATTGTTTATGGACAGACGGACAGACGGACAGATGGACGGACAGACAGACGGACAGACAGACAGACTGATAACATAATACGACCGTTTTTTAAACGGGTGTATAAAAACGAGAAAAAAAAATAAGTATCTCTTTACATTGCCACAAGGTGAAAAACTAACAACACCACAAGTGAACTCTCTGTTAACATAATGTAATATGGTGCCCCATTCACAGAAATTCCCCATTGTTGGTTTTCATTTTTCCTCAGAAATCTGCAGTTTTAGGGTGCAGGGATATACTTGTAAGGCATTTTACTTCGTACATATAATACATATTAAATTAGCTTGTGCAATCAAGCAAGACATTGATGACGAAGTTGAAGATATACATTATTTTTTTAAAGTATTTACTGAATTATTTTAATAAAGTATTAACATACCGGCAGTATTTATACAATGAAATAAAAAAAGTTATGCAAATGGCCTCTTGGTGAAACAGTGATAAGTATATTAACTTTTCTAATACACATCTACAGAATATAAGTTATTGTCTGGGTGGAAATTACACTCTCTGGGTGTTTATTTATTCACCACATACAACAAGGGTTCAAAATACACAATCCACTCAAGTGGGCATCATTTTTGTCTGATTTCTGGAGGATAATAAATTACCAAAACAAATTAAAAGATTACTAACATTAATTGTTTATTGAGTTTTAAAATAAATCAACAATAAATATTCATAAAACAAGTATATAGATATATACAAACATTAAAATGAAATATTACATAAAATTATATCTAATGAATGTCAAATATACTTATAAATCTCAAATCAAACATTTTTTATCTTTTATCAATCTATTGACAACATATTTAGACATTCTACAAGTATTACATTTATAGGTTGGCAATCTTTTATATTTGTTTGATGAATTATATGAAATATTACACAAGTATTAATTGTGTCTCATGATTATAAAGAAAACTGTTTTAGGCTCACATAGAGAGATAGAATTTGAAGCCACGGACACGATTCCAACAAACTTGAAACAGAGTCCACAAACATATTGTATACTGGATCTGTTTTAGACTCACATAGAGAGATAGAAGCCAAGGACACGATTCCAACATACTTGAAACAGAGTCCACAAACATATTGTATACTGGATCTGTTTTAGGCTCACATAGAGAGATAGAATTTGAAGCCAAGGACACGATTCCAACAAACTTGAAACAGAGTCCACAAACATATTGTATACTGGATCTGTTTTAGGCTCACATAGAGAGATAGAATTTGAAGCCAAGGACATGATTCCAACAAACTTGAAACAGAGTCCACAAACATATTGTATACTGGATCTGTTTTAGGCTCACATAGAGAGATAGAATTTGAAGCCAAGGACATGATTCCAACAAACTTGAAACAGAGTCCCCAAACATATTGTATACTGGATCTGTTTTAGGCTCACATAGAGAGATAGAATTTGAAGCCACGGACACGATTCCAACAAACTTGAAACAGAGTCCACAAACATATTGTATACTGGATCTGTTTTAGGCTCACATAGAGAGATAGAATTTGAAGCCAAGGACACGATTCCAACAAACTTGAAACAGAGTCCACAAACATATTGTATACTGGATCTGTTTTAGGCTCACATAGAGAGATAGAATATGAAGCCAAGGACACGATTCCAACAAACTTGAAACAGAGTCCCCAAACATGTTGCATACTGGATCTGGAGAAGTTTTAAAATTATTCCTGGAACTGCACTTAGTTAAAATTCAGGCTCTGTGATGAATTAACCAAGGGAGATAATTGAACAAATTTGAATCTGACATCATCAAGGATCCTGTATACAGTTATCTTAATGGTGAATCAGAAGTATAGTAGTTTTTAAAAGATTTTTCTTATATTGTACTATTTTTCTTAAATAATAGTACTACAGTTAAAACTAGAAGTCCTGTCATGAAATGCGTACAAAAGGCACGTCGATCTGCACGTTAATCTATGCATTACGACCATTGTAAGGCTAGCAAATTCTGTACATATGGCCTGTGCACATGCAATGTTTCAGCCAATGGACCTCCGGGTAACCCAGAGGTCCATTGGCAGAAACATTGCCCGTGTTTGCTATGAGTAACCAGGAGAACCTGCAGTGCTTTGGGTGCAATTCGATATAGCAATGGTGTGCAATTTCTACGTGCAATTACGACTAGATAAGCGGACAGTTCATGACAGGACTTCTTGTTTTATTTGTAAGTGAAAGTTTGGGCTCACATATGCAATCCATATATAAACCCTGGCCATTTGAGTTGACCAAATTTGAGTCTGTGGGAGAACTTGAGTCTGCCCCAACTAAGAATGCTGAAAACGAAAAAATATGAAAAAAAAGTCTGACTTGTGGATCTTGGAAGATTTTTTTAAAATAAATTTCCTCAAACTGCACCAAGTTAAAACTAAAATTTAAATTAACAAGAGGCCCCCCACGGTGCCTTAAATGCTCACCTTGAACAGAACATGAATTAAACAGTGTCCAAGAATGAATCTATATTAAGCAATCCATCTCTGTAGGATACATTGTCAATCCTTGAGCCCCTCAGGAGTGACTAAAATAGTCCAAACATTATGTGTTTTCTTCAGTTGAACATAATGTAAAAAGTGGATCTCCCCTGTGTAGCCCTTTAATATAACCTATGTGGATTAATCTTAGTTATACCCCTCTAGAGGCTACTTAATAAAACATTTCTAATTCTTCAGCTGAATGGCCAATTCCACCCCCCCCCCCCCCCCCCCCTCCAAGATGTTGTATACCAAATATGAAAATATTCTGATTGAAGGATCTGAAGAAGAAACTTTTTAAAGAAATTTCCTTATATTGCACTAAGTTCAAATTTGGACTACCTTACGAACCCAAATATTAACCAACAGACACGATTTGAACAAATGTGAATCTGACCCCACTTGAGATGCTGTATACCAAATATGAAAGCATTCTGACTGGTGGATATGAAGAAGAAGATTTAAAAAACTTTTCCGCCATTTAATTCTACTGGTCCTGAGGTGGCTTCATACCAAATAACAGTTCTCTGTTCTGTGTGGTTTAGGAAATATGGGCGTTTGAAAATATTTCTATGTTCAGCCCCTGGGGTTTCCACGGGGATGTGTGATTTATTTGGCACGAGTCAAGTACTAATGACCCAATAATTCCACATACCAAATTTGGTTCAAATCGGACCATTGGTTAAGAAGGTAGAAATTTTGGGTGTGGCCAACAATCTTACCACTCCCATTACGAAGCCAAATATTTAATATTGCTTCATAAACTTCCTTTGAACAAACATGATTCTATACTTCAAAAGGAAGCTCCATAAAAAGTATGAAGTCATTGTACCCAGGGGTTCATGGAAAAATATTTTTGGGGAATTTTCTCCCACCCCCTCCCCATGGGGCTGGACATGTTGAGTTGAACAGAAATGCAATGCCCCTTCGGGACCATCACTCATTCAAACTTTCACTTGAATTGGCTGGTTGGTTTTGGAGAAGACCAAAACATGGTGTTGACGGACAACGGACGGATGGATAGACAGATAAGCAATGAGAATCAAATTTGAACCTCGTAAAATGTTCATTTTATTCTTGTTATAGATTCTGAGAGTATCCTGAAAGGACACGAGAATTCTATTCATTTTTGCTCCCTCACAATAAGGTAACATTTTCACCGAGCAGTGATGTCTTGTGAAGTATAGGCTCAAGTTGACTATATGTACAAGCAGCCTGCTTCAGCCATGACATCACCAAAAGCCACTGCCAAGGTACTGTACACCTAGCGTCCATCAGCAAGATCAACAAAAGCCAAAAGATTGGAACATGTGTTCTATGAATATATGTAAAAAAAGAAACTCAAAGTTGTTACTGACACGTTAAGGATAAATCTCTTGTAAATATATAAATATGAGCATTGTGTATTACAATGGAATATGTATTGGTTACACTAACAAGGGTTTAATAGAAGTACTCTCAAATTCTAAATTATGAAACAACTGAAAATTGTTTCTCACAGCAGGAGTTAATGAGAATCAAAAAAGTATCAAATCCAATTATCACTAATCAGAAGAGATTTTAACCCTTTATCAAACACATGAGACATCAATGAGAATCAAAACAGAATCAAATCCAATTATCACTAATCAGAAGAGATTTTAACCCTTTATCAAACACACGAGATATCAAAAATTTAATATTTTAATTATTGGGATTTGAACAAACTTGAATTAGATCCACCCCACAATGTTGCATACCAAATATCAAAAGATTCTGCCTGCTGGATCTGGAGAAGAAGGTTTTTTAAAAAATTTGCCTGAAATGCACAAAGTTCGAATTCGAGCTTCTATAGTGAGCCCAAATATGAATCCAGGGGGCCGATTTGAACAAACTTGAATCAGATCCACCCCACAATGTTGCATACCAAATATCAAAAGATTCTGCCTGCTGGATCTGGAGAAGAAGATTTTTTAAGAAATTTGCGGGAAATGCACTAAGTTCCAATTCAAGCTTCTATAGTGAGCCCAAATATGAATCCAGGGGCCAATTTGAACAAACTTGAATCAGATCCACCCCATAATGTTGCATACCAAATATCAAAAGATTCTGCTTGCTGGATCTGGAGAAGAAGATTTTTTAAGAAATTTGCGGGAAATGCACGAAGTTCGAATTCGAGCTTTTATAGTGAGCCCAAATATGAACACAGGGGGCCGATTTGAACAAACTTGAATCAGATCCACATCACAATGTTGCATACCAAATATCAAAAGATTCTGCCTACTGGATCTGGAGAAGAGGATTTTTTAATGTTTTTCCCATTGCCAACAGTGTTAAAAAGTGCTGACTCAGCACTTTTTCAAAGTCCTGAAAAAAGTACCTTGTGATCAAACCGATAGGGATTTTTTTTAACCATTCTATTCTACTGGATAAAAGTAAGCTTTACACAAAATAAGAATTCTCTGCGCCATGTAGTTTTGGAGATATGGCAGTTTTAAGGTTTTTCCTATTTTTAGCTCCCGAGGTTCCCACGGTGCAATGAAAAAAAAAAAATTTGCATTAATCAACCACTTATGACCCATTATCATCTCATATCAAATTTGGTTCAAATCGACCTCACGGTTCTGAAAATAGAAATTTTAGGAATGGCCAAAATATTGCCCCTCCCATAAAGAAGGCAAATAATGCCCGGCAAACTTCTCTTGAACAAACTTGATTCTAAACCTCAAAAGGACTCTAAATACCACATATCAAGTCTCTGCTACTGGTGGTTCATTTGAAGAAGATTTTCAAAAAATTTGGCCATTTTTTCCCCACCCCTCTGCTCAATATGAGCCAAAACCTAATTTGCATAAAAATCAAAATGCCCCTATATAATCACTACTTACATGAAATTTAATTAAAATGTGGCCAGTGGTTTAGGAGAAAGCGGCTCAAACACCACCTTCACGCAGGACGACGGATGACAGACGAACAGATGACGGACGAAGAGTGATCAGAAAAGCTCACCCTGATTTTCAGTCAGGTGAGCTAAAAACTGATTGGACCTAATTTCGGTACTAAATGGCCACTGGCAGCCATTTCGAATTTTTGACCGCATCCAGAAACACTCGTTCTCGTCCCAAGGTGATAGATAACAAAGGCAGCCAGGAAGCTTCGTGAAGGTCGGTTCATAAATACAGACTCTAGCCCGAGCCGTATTGACATGTGCACTTACTGTGTATAAGTAGCACTGAATAAATCAAAGTTCATCTAATCTGCATAATTTTTGCACGAGAAAAAAACAGTATTCTATGTGATGTATTCCATGTTACTAAATATTCATACAAAAATTTATTCAAATCAGAACTTTCATACAGAAGTTCTGCACAAAAAAACTGATTGCACTAACTAAAGTACAAAATGGCTGCTGGTGGCCATCCTGAATTTCAGACCACATCCAAAACCACTAGTTCCCGTCCCACGGTGATAACAAAGGTACCCAAGAGGTTTCGTAAAGATCGGTTCATAAATACGGCCTCCAGCCCGAGCCGTGTGTACGGCGTGACAGATGGACAGACGGGCCATGACAATACCTCAAATTTGGCTTCACCAAAGTTGAGCTAAAAATGTATTTCTGTCAAGTTGGGATCTGGAATCACAAATTTTTTTTAAATCGAATTGAGTCTCGGATATAGATATTGAATCTTGAACTGAATCAAATCAAGTCTGATATCGATATCAAATTGAATCGAATCTTAATAGACAAGTTATTTTGTATTGCAACAAATGGAAGTTATGGTACACTGTGATGACCCTTACAAGACTGACTGTCAGTGACTGACACGTTTAAACACCAATAAATAAATATTCTCTGTAGCACTGTCACTAGAAAGCTAGCTCTATTATCTATAGTTTTAGTTGTTGAAGGCTTAACTTGTTACTATTCATGTTCTTCTTAAGAATTGTAACATTTAAACCTTTAAAAATGAAAACTATGGATAATGTTCTGGGCAAAATTAACTTAATACCTAACAATTAACCGTTGTCAATTACACAATTAAATATGAATTGAGTCTACATGAATGAATTGTCTAATGTCAACTTGATCCAATTTTTGTTGGAAATGTAACAAATTAATAAAATCAAATCTTGAGACTGATTCGGGATTGATCTTGAAGCAGACATATGGTATCAATATTGAATTGAATCTTGGAATATTTGCAGGATCCTATTTTCAACTGCTAAATTTGTAAAGGGTTGAGGCCTGAATCAAAACCCATCGGAACTGATTTCAAGACCTGAATCTGACCCTCTCTCCTTAAGAAACTAAATATCAAAATTCAAATGATGGAGCTGAAGATTTTTCCCCTGAGGAAGTTTTGTACTAAATAACAAAACAAAAAAATCTGAAATTATCTCGCTGGGAAAAGTTTTTTTTTAAAAATATCCCTCATACTGCACTAAGTTTATCACTTATTTATTGGTAGTCAAGTCCAGTCAATCATTTATACACATGTTACTCATTTTAGAGGACTTCCATTCCAGGCATTCATGACCGGATTCTATTTTACCAGTAAAACATGTAGGTATAGGGTCATTGGATTACATGTACATATAGTCAATACTAGTCTCACATACTATCAAATCATAGTGGTTCTTTTTTCTACTTATCAACAGAACCTGTACTTTCAGTTAATGGACTACTAGACAGCACTGTTCCTATTCCAAAATACAGGAATAAGTGTAAGTGCAATTACTGAGCAGAAAATTAGTCTTTCTTTTTGTGTCACATCCCAATTAAATATTTATTTATTTATTTATTGGTGTTTAAAGTAACATATTTATGCACAATGGCTAATCATGATCGTGACAGTTTTATGGGTGGAGGAAGCCGGAGTACCCGGAGAGAACCACCGAGCAACGATGAGCAGCTGCCAGCTCCCCAACATCGTAACTCCGCACTGTAGCACAGGCAGAGTTAGATTGGTTGAAGACATGCGTACCATCGATGTGCAATACGCCTTAGTACACGGCGTCATCGTGCCCCCACGCGGGAAACGGAGATAAAGTGTCTTGCCCAAGGACACAATGCGGTTGCCGCAGGTGGGATTCGAACCGAGGACCTCTAATCAAATGTAAGATTTATCTATCTTCTATACTATATTTTAGAATGTCTGTCTGTCCGCTTTGGAAATGAAAATGGAGCCACCCCGAGTGTCCAAAATGGGTCTACTAGGAGTACTTTTTATGGCGGAGGTCATCGTCAGGTTTAAAAAAGTGTATTGGGTGAGGGTGGGGGTGTAGAGGGGCACCAAAAGTTATGACCAAAATTTTCTTTACAGATATATGTCTTCAAAAAGGGGTCTGCTAAGGGTGTTTTTATCAGGAATCTAATGGTGAGGTTTAAAAAGTATCGGGATGGTGGAGGGGGTGTAGAGGGGCACCAAAAGTTATTACCAAAATTTTTCTCACAGATATAGGTCTTCAAAGGGGTCTATTAGGGGTATTTTTTTACCAGGAATCTAATGGTGAGGTTTCAAAAAGTGCCAGAGTGGGGTGGGGATGTAGAGTGGCACAGACATTCTAAAATATAGTATAGATTTAGGAAGAATACTCTCCTCAGCCCGAGCAACGCCCGGTAACTATGCTAGTATTCTATATTACTCAATACATTCATTCTATAGAACCTAATGCAGAAAAGATTCACTCTATAGGTCCTAAGGCAAAACAGATTCATTCTATAGATCCTAATGCAGAAAAAACTCATTCTATAGGTCCTAATGCAGAACAGATTCATTCTATAGGTCCTAATGCAGAAAAGATTCATTCTATAGGTCCTAATGCAGAAAAAATTCATTCTATAGGTCCTAATGCAGAACAGGCTCATTCTTTCAGTTCAAACGCAGAATAAATTCATTCTATAGATCCTAATGCAGAACAGATTCATTCTATAGGTCCTAACACAAAACAGATTCATTCTATAGGTCCTAACGCAGAACAGATACATTCAATAGGTCCTAAAGCAGAGAAGATTCATTCTATAGCTTCTAACGCTGAACAGATACATTCAATAGGTCCTAACGCAGAAATGATTCATTCTATAGGTCCTAACGCAAAACAGATACATTCTATAGGTCCTAATGCAGAAAGGACTCATCCTATAGGTCCTAATGCAGAAAAAGGCTCATTCTATAGGTCCTAATGCAGAAAAGGCTCATTCTATAGGTCCTAATGCAGAAAAGATTCATTCTATTGTTCCTAACGCAGTACAGATACATTCTATAGGTCCTAATGCAGAAAAGATTCATTCTATAGGTCCTAATGCAGAACAGATACATTCAATAGCTCCTAACGCAGAAAAGATTCATTCTATAGGTCCTGATAACAAAACGAAACCCGAACCAAATTTTCAGTTAACCGCACAGTTCTAATATCAACAGAAACTAAACTTTCAGTAAATGGACTACTAGACATAACTAAGAAGTCAATGCTCCTATTACAAAATAAGTGTTAGTGTAATTATTGATCAAAAAATTAAACTTTCATTTAGTGTCACATTAAAATCAAATCAACAATCTAATGTAAGATTTGTATTCTGTATTATTCAATACATTCTATGTTTAAAGATTATTCCCCATATTGCACCTAGTTAATATTCAGGCTTCCACAGAAAGCCCAAATATTAACCCAGAGACTCAATTTGAACAAACTTCAATCCGACCCCTGTAGAAATGTTATATACCAAGTATCAAAAGATTCTAACTGTTTGATCTCAAGAAGAAGATTTTTAAAGCTTATTCCCCATAGCACCCTAAGTTAATTATTTGGGCTTCTCTGTTGAGCCCAAATATGAACCGAGGAGTCGATTTGAACACACTTGTATTTTACCATCCTATGGATGCTGTATACCAAATATCAAAAGATTCTGATAAACGGTTCTGAAGAAAATTTCTTTTTTAATATTTGCAAATATGCTGATTCAGAATTTTTTCAAACGCCCCTCCAGAACACCATGACACAACCGATGGCCCTTTTTGTTTTTAATCCATTCTACTGCATTTGAATTTTTTTCTATTTTTAGCCCCTGGGGTATCCATGGGGCAACGATTTGATCACACTTGTATTTGACCATCCTATGGATGCTGTATACCAATTATCAAAAGATTCTGATAAAGGGTTCAGAAGAAAATTTTTTTTTTTATTTTTGCAAATATGCCGATTCAGAATTTTTTCAAACGCCCCTCCAGAACACCACGACACAACTGATGGCCATTTTTGTTTTTAATCCATTCTACTGGTCAAAAGGATGCTTCATACCAAATAACAATTCTCTGTTCCATGCAGTTTGAAAAATATGGGCATTTGAATTTTTTCTATTTTTAGCCCCCTGGGGTACCCACAGGGCAACGAAAAAAAAAACAATTTCGGGCATCAATCAAGTACTTTAGACCCACTTATGCTACATGCCAAATTTGGTTCGGCCCATCGGTTCCTGAAACAGAAATTTGGGGCAGAGCCCAGAATGGGTTTGTGCCCACCGAGAGCCCAAATATTGATCTAGCAACTTCTCTTGAACAAACTTTACTTTAATCTTCAACACCAACGAGTGTTACATACCAAATATCAAGACAATCTCTGTGGTGGTTCATGAGAAGAAATTTTTTCAACGATTTTTAGGCTTTGGCATCATTGACGAGAGCCCGAAGAAGGCAGTCGCTTCATAAGAACAAAATAGAACGGGTATACCCCAGGGATGGTAGTGCTGGAAATGAACAAAATTGACGGGTGCAGTTTTAAACCCCAGTGAAATCAGAGACGGGAGCAAATTGCACCCGAAAAATGTCAGTATATGAATTTTCGAGGGAATACTGTCACCAAACACCAGAAACTTTTACCCTTTGAACTCTAGTGGTATCTACCATGCCAGTTCAATGGCAGCAGTTAGAAGAGTCCATATTCATTATTTGGGGTAGACCCATCAATATTTTCAACGTGCAGACCCAAGGCTGCACGTTGAAAATATCAATTGGTCTACCAAAAAACATTTACTGAACAGCCATCCTATTTAATGACGTCATGACGTATCTTGTTCCTGGCCAGAAAAAGGCCTCTCGTGTCCAAGGGGTTAAATGTATAAAGAATTGCTGAATTATGACAGTAACTTGTCACTGGCCATAGAATGCTGCTTTCTCAAAAGAACAAACATTTATATGCCCTCACAGTATATTAATGTTCCACAACATTTTTCAACAAGTACATTTTTTAGCTCCAGGAAAATAGAAAACACGGGTGCTGACTGGAGCAATTGCACTGGGATCATGGTTTGTGCAATATATTGTAACGGTAAAGCTGTAGTCCGGACCCAGAGGATCATGACAGATGCCCCCTGCCATGCCTCCTCAGTGACCAGCCCACAGATAGACCAATTTTTAGGAGCCATTACAGACCAACCCCAAAGGCTCAAACCCAGTGCAACAGTATACCCATGGTTCAGACCCAGAGAATGATAATAGTTAACCCCTGTCATCATCCTCAGTGATTGTTCCACCGATACGCTAGTTACCAACCACCTACTTGAATAAGGCCAAGTTAAATCTGCGAATGGTTACACTGGTAGGGGCAGGGATTAGGACAATGGCAGTGGGGAGGTTGCATATGCAAGGATATTAAGGGAGATAACTTGGGCTGGGAATGGATTTGATTTGGGAGTGGAAATATTGGGAAGAAAAGAAGTAGCTTTGGGACAAGCCACCCCTTTTATCTATGACTACTAAAAAGATTGTATTAATGTTTTGATACTTCAGTTTAGGTTAGCATTCACTCTTGAACAATTGGACAGGCACCTTGTATCCCACACTCCAAGAGTAATGGCCAAGCTAAAGGAGGGAAAATGATCCCACATGCCGAATGTTCATATACCAAATTATCGATAATAACTCCTGTCAGGATTCCTGTCAGACTAGGTGTACAGTTAAATTAAATGATAAAAGAGTATGTCAAACTTATAATTTATTATTTTAAAGAACTAAGAATATTATTTATTTACATTATATACAATTTATGGATCCCACTCACTAATTCATACCAGACAAAACACCACATGACAAATACAGACATCACATAAAATCAACACACAATGACAACATGAAAGTGAACATTTTGATGAAGTGCAAGTGAATATTGCACAACTTTAGGATGAAGTCTGATTGATGATGATTAATACTTATTAACCCAAGGATGAGCCAATTAGAGAGGTCTCATCATCAGGATAATCTCTACCAATCCCTGTAGTCCCAGACTATCTGCAGTCCAACTGCACATCTGGTGTACACTACTGCGCAAGCGACTATTATATGAATACCCTAGGTCCACGATATCTTCACTCAAGATCTAAGAGAAGACACCCACTAATATTGCCGATTGTTTCACGAGTCAATGTCCGACATGATATTAAAATCGCCGTGATTCACGGTCACAGATTACAGCTGTAATTAATTTCTAGGACGCCTGAGCGAAAAGGATCTACTTATTGTCACATTTTGCACGACACTCACAAGTTTGTGGTCGAAATACATGTATAACTCAACAATCTCAACTCGACGAAATGATGTTGGCCTTTCCATTACTGACATTCATAAAATATTTACATTCTTAACCCTTTACCTAACATGAAAAGCAGACAACACTTGCAAAGAAATTCTTGAATAACTATTATTTTCATTTTTGTCTCAAAAACATAGGTTATGACCCTCATTGGAACGAGCTCGGCGAGCTTGTTCCAATGAGTGGGTCAGACATTCTGTGACATCAACATGCAGTAATTTATTTGATCTAATCTATTTCACAATTAATGCAGAGATTACACTCTCTGGAGTTAATCCCTTCCACTCCAAATGTCTTGTCCAATTTAATTATTGCATTCATTGTCCGCGTAATATCGGGTGGGTTTAATACTTGTTTTTCACCTCGGACCTTGGAAATTCATGTAACGGTCACTTTCGCATTAGTGTAATCTCGGATTACACCAGATAATTTGCCTAAAGTTGGCTAATGGCAGTAATGCATCATCTACGCGTAACGTACATATTCTTAACTATGGCAGATGTGCTTAAAATGATTATAAAATTGTTAGACAAGATACAACGGAGCAAAAACACTACAGTTTATCTCCACACTATACTCCCTTTTGAGTATACAACATACTAACTTGTTGGACAACATGTTCCAACAATAATACCACTTTACCATCACCCTGTACAGTGCTGGGAAGAGCCCTTTTCATACTCTCACCACAACTGCACAGGACGACAAAAGGAGGTGTACAAAAGGACACCAGATTATTATTATTACTCAACCATTTACAGTTATTTAATTTAAATAGGGTATGATTAGACTGCTGGACTATGGATGGAAAGGATATGTGGGATTTGGGGTTACACAACAGGAAATATGCGATTTACACGAATAGTAAAACACGGTTTAATTATAGGTGTGTGTTTTACAAACACATGGGCTAAACGTCGCTTGAGGTGTTGTATGCAGCTGGAAAGAGCCCTAGCATAAGGTCTCTCCAACAACACCCAGCACATCAAACCAAGGTATATACAATTTACAGGTGCATGTTTTACAAACATACGGGTAAGTGGAGTTTGAGGTGTTGTATGCAGATGAAAGGAGACATAGCATGAGATCCCTCCAACAACATCCAACACATCAAACTAGGATAAATGCTGAAAACTTATTATTTAATAGCGGTTATGTGGTCGTGGAGATTTCTAAATATGAACAATGATCCCAGGTTCACTTTCATGAGGGACAAAGTACAGTACTCAGGAACAGCACACATTACAATAAAAAACCCACTGCTGACTATGCTTCCCAAGCACTTATTAATTGACAGTTGTTGTTTTGTTTTTTTTTTTGGGGGGGGGGGGGGGGAGGGGGAGGGGGGAATTCCCTACACACTCACATAAGGGGATATAATAAATTTTAAGCCACCTTGGCTCAAGAGGCAATTACACACATTTTATACCGATACTTTTCATCACCCAAGTAAGTGTGAGAACCATTTGTGTTTTAACACAATAAGACATTCTGGCCCTTTCAGGCCTTGATATCACAATAACATTCTAGCCCTTTCAGGCTTTGATGTTACTCAGATATGTCATTAAACCTTTTGGAATAAAGAAAGGGGTACAGGGGTGTTTATTTAGTAGTGCAGGGATAGGGTTATGACAGAGTATTGAGCAACTGAGTTATTTACAAGAGATGGGCTTTATGCTAGAAGGGGTCTACAGGGAAATTTAACACTAAACTTATGAGAGTGATACCATATTTTTTTTACAGGATAACCTATATTGCAAAAACACAATTTGGAATATTACCCCATTGGTTATTCATGGTGGAGCCAGTCGGAAAGAGCTAGATATGCAAGCTCTTTCCAACCGCCCTCACCATGAATAATACTTGAAGGTATTATTCTTTACTAACACCAGAAAGGAAACGGTACAATAATTTTATGGGCAAGGGTTATAACTGGTTATAGGTTGCTATCTCTCTATGACAGATTTATTTACAAAGACATTTGTGAACGCTCAACCATTCAAAATCTGCAACACTGTAATTCTCTGAAATGAGCCATATTTGAATCATTCCAAAAAGCCCTGTGTGACAAATCATGATCTGTTGAAGGTACCTCAATTTTTGTAGGTTTAACAACAGTACACTTTAAGGGTGACTTATGTAAACTCTAAGGTTTACGTCTGAAATAAAAGAGAGAGTGGTGGGTGGTAGGGTCATGAGAAATGGAGACTGACATAATTTACTTTCCTGTAGATGGAATACAGCACCATCTCACTAAATAAAACTCTGTCCACTTCAGGCTCCATATTCTTATCATGGAGATGGATCATAATGCAAATGACTTAAACAATCCTTTGCTCAATAAACTGACATTTGGGTGGGGTGTGGTAGATTCTGCAAAACACAGCTATTTCAAGCTTTAGTGTATACAAGTTTATAAAAAAAAAATTGTATATAACCTTAACTGGGATAGGGTCTATTACAAATTCACACTGGCTCTTTCAAGCCTTCTGTGTGATACTCAGAGATTAAATAAATAATAAAATGGAAGACTTGGGGGGGGGGGGGGTGGGGGGGGGGTGGGGGGGGGGGTAAATAGTGTCAATTATTAAAATTTCACTCTGGCTCTTTCAAGCCTTCTGTGTGAAACAACAACGAAAACATTTTACAAAAATAAATATAATCGGTGGCCCTTTCAGGCATAAACTAAAGAAACTTCTGCTAAAAGCTTCAACTAAAATAAAACTTTTGAGCCTTTTGCCCTTTCAGGCACTGATTCTAGATCCTATCCTGGCTGGGTCAAATAAAATAAACTGTTATTATTTCTGCCACTCCAGGCTCCATAATAAAAAAAAACAAAAGAAAATAAAAATAATAAAATAAAATGTTGGGCTAACACTTACAGTGTTACGGCTTCAATTAAAATGGCTTGTTCCCTTCAGACTCCAGCAAACCGGCGACGGTAGTCGGCTAATTTTATAGTGTTAAAATTCTGCCAGGTCACATGACTTCTGCCAGAATTCCGCAAAGGTGACACTTTGAACCCTGCAGAATTCGGGACACACTAAAAAGTGTAGTCCGTGTCCGTGTCCGTGTCGGAGAAAAAGTGTAGTTGGGAATTAAATTATCATTTTCTCCTGTATTTGTTGGTTGTTTTCTATGAAATTTGGAAAGTATACTCAGGGGACGATACCAAATATATATGCCAAAAGAGAAGCTTGTACTATGTTATTTTACGATGTTAGAAGACATTTTCTCTTTCAAACACACTAAAAAGTGTAGCTGACTCGGCGCCGTGTTAACAAATTAATTGGCTTACGCTGTGTTGACACATGATTATGAGGAGATTAGTGGGGTGTTGATTGGATTGATAGATTTTCTTTCACTACTTTTTTTTCCATTTACATAAGATTATGTTAAATGTCCGTGATGGGTCGTTACACGTTCACGCTCGCTCTCTCTCTCTCCATCCCTCTCTCTCTCTCGCTCTCTCTCTCTCTCATGCGCCCTCTCAGTCTCACTCTGTTTCACAAATCGGTTGCGATGAATGAATGAATGAAACTGTGACTGACAGAGAAGAAAAGAAAACCAAACAGCAACGCCGGTTTGGTAGCGGCCCCGGTATATTGACCATAGCGGTTACAAAAAAAGAGTGGAGAAAGCTCCGCCAGTATAGTTTTGAATATCCGGGAGTCATCCATCAAGCCTTCAGGGAGATAGGATGCGGGGGGGGGGGGGGGGGGGGGGGGGGGGGGGGGGGGGGGGGGGGGGGGGTATATGTAATATCTGGTTATCCTTCTGGAATTTCAAATACCACCCCCCACCTCCGGCGAAAAAAAATTAATTATCCCTTAAAGGGTTTTTTTTGTTAAATCAATAATTAAAATACTTTCCACCAAAATGGCGGCGGAGAAACAAACATTGAAATAAAGTCTAGGACGCTGCACATTGAGTGAAGAATGAAGTGGACGGAGACAAAAACAATAAACTAAATTAAAATAATAAGAATTTTACAATACCAGCTGGAGTTGTACATGTAGGACAGATGTTGAAAAACTGAATTCTCTTATATTTTCCAAATGTTGATAATTTCAACACTTGACATTATTTCTTTGGAAGCTCTCGTGGAAAGTTTCCAAAGATATTATGTCAGGTGTTGGAATTTGTAAAATTGTGGAGTAGTGGAGACCCTGGAACATTTTCTCATGGAATGCCCAAAATATATGCCTCGACCGACTCAAGGGGAGTTCAGCCCGCCCAGCCCCCCTTGGCCCGTACGCCTATGCCTACACTGAAGTATATCCCCCATATAACCCATAAAATCATCAAAGAATAGTATATTATTCAACATCAACAGAACTTGCCCTAGTTCACTATATAGGCAATGAAACACTTCATCTTGAGAGACCGCACGGTGATGCCAAAACTAAGCAGCAACCATGCAAGCGAACGTTACCACCGTACTCCACGTGCTTGTTGGTAATCGCAACACTTGACATGATTTGTAAGGTTGGTCTCCGTGCTTGAGACCTTCCCAAGAAATGATGTCAAATTTTGGAATTATAAATAATTGGGTGAAAAAAAATCTTGTTCTTATTTCGTCTGGTTTTAAAACACGATCGACACCTTTATCCACTGTCGCAGGGAATCCAACCACAAAACACTCGGAACGACATACCAACTAAATTTACTTTTGCTTGTTATAAATATGTTTGTTATTTGTTCATTTTTGAGCTGTATCTCTATATCTTTGTGCTAAGCTATATCCTTCATGTCCTGTATTTATCCAATAAAATACTGAAAATTAAATTATTCGTTGATTCTTTCATCCACACCCCACTAATCTCCTCATAATCATAAAAAGAACCAGGATAATCAGTCCGTCTTGCTGTGTCAACAGCCAACACAGCGTAAACCAATTAATTAGCTAACACGGATCCGAGTCAGCTACACTTTTTAGTGTGTTTGAAAGAGAAAATGTCTTCTAACATCGTAAAATAACATCGTACAAACTTCTCTTTTGGCATATATATTTCGTATCGTCCCCTGAGTATACTTTCCAAATTTCATAGAAAACAACCGACAAATATAGGAGAAAATGATAATTTAATTCCCGACTACACTTTTTCTCCGACACGGACACGGACACGGACTACACTTTTTAGTGTGTCCCCAGAATTCGGCCGAAAGCCAAACGCCAGACAAAACGTTAACACAAAAACTATGCTTGGATGAGGCAAACACAGGTGTTGGCATAATCCAGCAACTGAATTTTCCCCAAATCAAACATATAACCTACAATTAAAACTTTAATTAACCCATTAATGAGAAAATTACATTACGGCATACTCAGGTGTACTTGGAAATATCGTCAGTTTTTATAGGTCAAGATTTCCCAATTAGGCATTTCGACAGTGACGTCCTTGACTTCTTGTAGTACAAAATTTACGCTGACATGTTAAAATAAAGATGAGTGAATTTGAGCCAATAAAGGCACGAAACCAACATTATTTTATGTCCTGGATAATTTTACTGGCAGAAGGAGTTGTGACAACACATTTATACTGCTTAACATCCAACAGATAACAATTTATAACCTCCGGTAAGCATTGATTACCACAAGGACGTTTCCCAACTTACAGTACCAGGTCAAAGAATATACCGATACCCCTAAACACCGGAATCCACTGAAATGTTTTATGGGACATAAACAATTTAAACAAGAAAATTATACCAATACTATGTAAAAAAGGGGCGATGGGATAAAATGGCTGTGATTCTCCACTCCGCCATACAGATACAAATCTGGTATCATGTATATTTCAGTGGTATAAAGATGAGGTTATTTTGTGCCATTAACCTCATTATTATTTAATTATTACCAAGGACACAACAGAACGGATATAAAACATAAGCACGAAGTAATTACTGACAAGGTCTGTGGCCCAGTAGGTCCATTTCCCTAATATATTATGGGTTCACATACCAAATTTGGTTAAAATCGGTTCAGTAGTTTGCCCTTTGCTAGGGAGTCACGTTGGTTGCTATGACAATCACGTGACCTTGTAAGTGCCCTAATAGGTCGAATTACAAATGTATCATGGGTCAATATATCGAATTGGGTCAAAATCGGCCTAGTACTTTCCCCATTGCTATGGACTCACTTTGGTTACTATGGATATTACCTGACGTGATAAATGACCAAATGGGTCGATCTCCAACGTATTTTGGGCACAGATACCAGATTAGCTTAAAATAGGCCCAATAGTTTGGCTGAAATCAGCCCAGTACTTTGTCCGTTGCTATGGAGTCTTGTTGGTGGCTATGGGAGTTATGTAACATGGTCAATGACATTGACCCAATATGCCGATTTTGTAATTCATTGTGGGTCCACATACCAAATTCGGACAAAACCGGCCCAGTACCTTCCCTATTGCTAGGGAGCTGCTTTAGTTACTATGGGTGCCAGGTGACATGACAAATGGCCCAAAGGGTCGATTTCCCAAAGCATTATGGTCTCAGATACCAAATTTGGTTAAAATAGGCCCAGTAGTCTACCTGTTGCTAGGGAGTCGCACCGGTTGCTATGGTTGTTACGTGACATGGTCAGTGGCCCAATAGATCGAATTCCCGAGGCATTATGGTTTCGGACACCAAGTCTGGTTGAAATCGGCCTGGTAGTTTGCCCGTTGCTATGGAGTCACATTGGTTGCTATGGGGGTTATGCTACATGGTTAATGACCCAATAGGTCGACTTTGTAATGGATTGTGAATCCACGTGCTAAATTCGATTAAAATCAGCACAGTAGTCTACCTGTTGCTAGGAAGTCCCGTGTTGCTATGGAAGTTAAGTGGCATGGTCAGTGGCTCGATAGATCAGATTCTTGCTATATTTTGGGTCAATGAAGTGAATAATTCCAACATGTTAGGTGAGCGATGTTAACCCTCGTTTTATTTTTGCCTGACCCATTCAACACCCCATTCCGTTATTTATATTTCCAAGAAATCGTTTAAAGGCAACATTTCTGACCTGAGCTTCTTTGAATACTCCTTGATTTACATGTACTGTGAAGTCTCGGCGAATCACGTCTCGTGAAAAACTTCCAACGATACAAAAAATGTGAAAACAAACAATATAAAGGACGATTTCGCTCGACATCGGCTTTCGTCGACCTCTCGTTCGGGAGCCTTTGGCTGCAACGCCCTTTAAAAAAAAAATATGGGGCGGGAATACATTAAAAACAAGAGGCCCCACAGGGCCTGAAGTGCTCATCTTGTACAGAACACAATTTAAACAGAGTCCAAGAATGAGTCTACATTAAGCAAGCCATCTCCATAGGCTACACTGTCAATCCTTAAGTCCCTTAGGAGTGACAAAAATAATCTGGGCATCATGCCTTTTCTTCAGTTGATCATAAGTAAAATGTAGAGCTCCCCTATGAAGCCCCTTGATACAACCTATGTGGATTAATCTTAGTACCTCTAGAGGGTACTGAATACAAAATTTTTAATTCTTCAGCAAAATGGCCAATTCCGGCTCCCATAGAGTGCCCAAATATTAAACCAGGCTCTTGATTTGAACACAGTTAAATCTGACTTCCCTAGAGATGTTGTGTACCGAATATGAAAGCATTCTGACTGTTGGATCTGAAGAAGAGAAATTGTAAAGAAATTTCTTCGAATTGCACTAAGTTCAAATTTGGGCTACCATAGCGAGCCCAAATATTAACCTATGGATCCGAATTGAACAAACTTGAATCTGACCCCCCTAGAGATGTTGTATACCAAATGTGAAAGCATTCTGACAAGTGAATCTGAAGAATATTTTTGAAGAAGTTCCCTCATATTGTACTAAGTTAAATTTCATTTTCCCATATCGAGCCCAAATATTAACCTAGGCACTCGAATTGAACAACCTGGAATCTGACCCCCCTAGAGATGTTGTATACCAAATATAAAAGCATTCCAACTGGTGGATCTGAAGAAGAAGATTTTTAAAGAAATTTCCTCATATTGCACTAAGTAAAAATTTGGGCTACCATAGTGAGCCCAAATATATACCTAGGGATCTGATTTGAACAAACCTGAATCTGACCCCCATAGAAATGTTGCATACCAAATATCAAAGCATTCTGACTGATGGATCTGAAGAAGATGATTTTTTTAAATTACCCTCCATATTGAACAAAGATCAAATTTGGGCTTCCGTAGGAAGCCCAAATATTAACCTAGGGACTTGGTTTGAACAATCTAGAATCTGACCCTCATAACAATGACGTATACCAAATATTAAAAGATTCTGACTGGTGGTTCTGAAGAAGAAGATTTTTAAAGAATATTCCCCATATTACCCTATGTTAAAACTTCGGGCCCCTGTAGCAAGCCCAAATATGAACCAATGAGCTTTATTTCAACAAACTTTTATCTGACCCCCCTATGAATGCTGTATACCAAATATCAAAATATTCTGATGATTGATTCTGGAGAAAAGATTTTTTTAAATTTTAGCAAATATGCTGACTCAGCATTTTTTCGATGCCCATTACAGAACACCCTAACATAACCGATGGCAATTTATTTTTACCATTCAATTCTACTGGTCATAAGGATACTTCATACCAAATAAAAGCTCTCTGTTCTGTGGGGTTTGGGAAATATGGGCGTTTGAAAATATTTCTATTTTTAGCTCCCAGGGTTCCCATGGGGATGCAGGATTTTTTTTTTTTTTGCATGGGTCAAGTACTTATGACCCAATACTACCACAAACCAAATTTGGTTCATACCGGACCATAGGTTCAGAAAATAGAAATTTTGGGCGGGGCCAAAAATCTTACCCCTCCTATTACAAAGCCAAATATTACTTCACGACCTTCGTTTGAACAAACTTGATTCTACTCCTCATATGGAAGCTCCATAGCAAATATCAAGTCATTGTACACACTGGTTCTTGAGAAGAAGATTTTAAAAATATTTTGGAGCATTTTCCCCCACTCCCTCCCTATGGGGCTGGGCATGCTGAGTTGAACAAAAATGAAATGTCCCTTTGGGGCCATCACTCACACAAACTTTCACTTGAATTGGCCCAGTGACTTTGGAGGAGAAGACCAAAACATGGTGTTGACGGACGACAGACGACGGATGGAGAGCGATGAGATTAGCTCAGCTTGACTTTGTCAAGATGAGCTAAAAGGGGTGTATTTAAGGTATGGATCTTTTAAAAGTGGCATTTGTTACAATATGTTTGAATTTGGCTGAATGGCTGTGAAGAAGAAGCCAAGTTTGCAAAAGTTAACAGACGACGGATGCCAAGTGATGACAATACATCACACTGACTTGCAGTCAGGTGAGCTAATAAAATAATTAAACAAGAGGCCCCAAGAGGCCTTAATCGCTCACCTGCCAAAGTGGCATCACATTCAGTTAGACATGGTTCATCAACACTACAAAGGAATGAAGGCATGAAAGGCAAATTTTGGAGAAAAACACTTCAGGAATGGATTTGAACAAACCGCCGCCTAACATGCTCCCCCATCCCACCCAGAGAGCCCAAATATTATGCCAGGGATTCAAATTGAACAAACTTGAATCTGATCCCCCTTGAGATGTTATATACCAACTATAAAAGAATTCTGACTGGTGGATCTAAAGAAGGATTTTAAAGAAATGTCTTCACATTGCACTAAGTTACATGTAAACTTTAATATTAACCCCGGAACCAACCTGATTTGAACAAACTTGAATCTGACCCACCTAGAGATGTTGAAGACCATATATGAAAGGATTCTGATTGGTGGATCTGAAGGAAATTTTATAAGAAATTCCGTCATATTGCATTAAGTCAAAATTCAAGCTCCCATAGGTAGCTCAAATCAATAATCCAGTGGCTGGAATTGAACAAATTGGAATCTGACCCTCCTAGAGATGTTGTATACCAACTATGAAAGGATTCTGACTGGTGGATCTCAAGAAGAAGATTTTTAAAGGAATTTCCTCATATTACACTAAGTTAAAATTTGGGCTCCCACAGGGAGCCGAAATATCAACGCAGAGGTATGATCTCAACAAACCTGAATATGACCCCTCTGGAGATGTTGTATACCAAATATCAGACAATTCTAATTGATGGTTCTGGAGAAGATTTTTAAAGAAATTTACTCATGTACTAAGTTAAAATTCTTGCTCCCATAGGGAGCCCAAATATCAACCCAGGGACTAGGTTTGAACAAACTTGAATCTAGAGATATTGTATATCAAATATGAAAGGATTCTAACTGATATTTCTCAAGAAGAAATAATTTTTTTTTTAAGAAATTGCCTCATATTGTACTAAGTTAAAACTCAGGATCCCACAGGCAGCCCAAAAATTAACTCAGGAACCCGATTTGAAGAAACTTGAATCTGACCCTCCTAAAGATATATATATAAATATGAAAGCATTCTGACTACAGGGTCTAAGGAAGAAAGATTTTTTTAAAATTTGTCATATTGCACTAAGTTGATATTCAGGCTCTCATACTAGGAAACCCAAATATTTACCCAGGTAACCGATTTGAACAAATCTGAAACTGACCCACACCCACCTCGAGATGTTCTATACCAAATACAAAAGGATTCTGACTGGTGAATCTGAAGAAGATTTTTAAAGAAATTCCCTCATATTGCACTAAGTTAAAATTCAGGCTCCTACTGGGAGTCAGGCCTTGAAATGTTTCAAAATTTCTACTTGTCACACATGACAGGCGGATTTTTTTCTTAACCTGTCACTTCAAATTTTCACCTGAACATTGGACTTTCGTGTGAATTTATGAGCATGTATATACATGTACAGTACAGTTAAAACTAGAAGTCCTAAACTTGACTTTATCCCCATGTTGTGTCACGTTTAGCCATTGTGCATACATGTAAATATGTGACGTTAAACACCGATAAATAAATAACTTTTATATTACCGGTATCTCTAATGTTGATGTTTCGATTCCAGAATCAAATCATTCACTGAATATTAACCCATTATTATCTAACACTAGTTGCAGATGGAAAAAGAAGCAAAAAACAATTTTCTTCCAAACCATAGCTTATGACCCCTCATTGGAACGAGCTCAATGTGCTTGTTCCAATGAGGGGTCATAAGCTATGGTTTGGCAGAGAAAAATGAGAAAAAAAATAGCATGTTCAGTTTTTTTATGCAGGCTGTTTTGGCTGATTTGTTAGGTAAAGTGACAGGTATGATTTATCTTTACTTGTCTCCACCAAATTTCTGACTGTCAGTGACAGGTGGACAGGTGTACATTTCGAGCCCTGCTGGGAGCCCAAATATAAAACCAGGGGCTCGATTTGAACAAACTTTAATCTGATCCCCCTATAGATGTTGTATACCAAACATGAAAGGATTGTTACTGGTAGCTCTGAAAAAGAAGATTTTTAGAGAAATTTCCTCAAATTGCACCAAGTTAAATTTTGGCCTCCAATAGAAAGCCCAAATACTAACTCAAGGACCCGATTTGAACAAACTTACATCTGACCCTCTCTAGAGATGTTGTATACATTATATTCATAATTAAGATAATGAATTATCATTTAAAATATGACAGAATATGTATTTTTATTGCCACTGTGATATTTTTCAAGTCTACAACCTTTTTATTGCACAAAAAAACAAAAACCGACATATAAATCTATTTTTGGGCGCAAAACTGAAACGAAACCGAAGTAAGAAAAAATGAAAGTGTCAATGACACTGTAGCTCAACTTGTCAAGACAAAGACATGTACATGTATAGTATGTGACACAGCAATGACAAACATCTAGGTAATGACCCAATAACAAAGGTACATATAAAGTATTGTAACGGTCTGTACATAAATACTGACCGTTGCCTGTAACAAATGTATAGGTAAAGTATTGTGAAGGTGGGTGACAGTCAGATGCTAAACTGGAAAAAAATCTTTAGAGTGGGTCTGACTGAACCCCAAAATATTTGTTCTCATAGCACAGTGATAACAAAGGCACCCCGAAACACACTCGTTCCTGTCCCAAGGTGAAAACAAAGGTACCCAAGAAGTTTTGTGAAGATCAGTTCATAAATACGAGCTGTATAGAACTTGTGACAATAAACTGATTGGACCTAATTTAGGTACAAAATGGCCACTGGCAGCCATCTTGAATTTTGGACCGTACCCAGAAACACTCACTCTCATCCCACGGTGATAACAAAGGTATCCAAGAAGTTTCGTAAAGATTGGTTCATAAATATGGCCTCTCGTCTGAGCTGTATAGAAGTTGTGTACAAAAAACTGATTAAACCTAATTTCGGTACAAAATGGCCACTGGCAGCAATCTTGAATTTTAGACCGCACTAGAGAATTGCAGTTAACCAAAAAACCGATTCGGTTTCAGTTGTATCAAATAACCGAAAATTGCAACCGAGCTTCTGCATAAACAACCGAGATTTCAGTTCCGTAAAAATCAATAATCACAGCTTGGCCAATGCATACAAACATTCATTTTCAAGCCCTGTGTGGCTTTTTGAAAGAGACATAAGAAAACAAGATATCTGTAATTTGGATATGGTTTAAGTGCTGTCATAGAATGTGAAGCATGCATATAAATGACTCTCTGTACTTTCATGAAAGGTGACCTGTGTTGAAGTCGTGATATGCCATTGCAGTGATGATATGGGAAAATATGGCCTTGAATTCGAGCATCAATAAGCACATTTTGTTTGGGGAACGTTCTCAATAACATAATCGGCCCTCGCAATTGGCCATGTCAATCGGCAATGCCGTGGTAACAGTCGTGGCATTCGGCCACGACTCTTACCACGGCATGTCGATTGCCGTGGCCAATTGCGAGGGCTGCATAATTCCTTCAGTTAGTTCATTAGTCTTTTAGACCTTTACTCTCAGGTGCCAAATAATAGTGATGACTGAATAACAGTGATGACTTGCATATTCATCAAAAATTAATAACAGTGATGGCGTTTTTGCTCTATATCTCATTACCAAATAACAGTGATGGTTGGAATTTTCCTCCAAAATTAATAACAGTGCCAACACTCTTATTTGGCACCTCAGAGTATAGTATAATAACAGTTCATGTTATTGTTTGAAATGCTCGGTAGACATGTTGCAGCCTGGTTCAATAATATTAGCCTCCCCTGGCCCCTTATTTAGTTTTAACGATTTTTATATTTGTCGCCAGGCTTCGTGGCCCGGAGACAAATATAAAAATCCTTCAAAATACATAAGACGACCTCGGAGGCGAATATTATTGGACTAGATACAATCGAAAATCGAACCGAGCCAACTCATTTCCTCTAAAAATAACCGAAACCAAAACCGATGGGTCAAAAATCACAACCGCAACTCTCTAGACCGCACCCAAAAACACTCGTTCTCATCCCAAGGTGATAACAAAGGTACCCAAGACATTTCGTGAAGATCAGTTCATAAATACAGACTCTAGTCTGAGCCGTATTGACATGTGTACTTACTGTGTGTAAGTCGCACTGAAAAAATCAAAGTTCATCTAATTTGCATAATTTCTGCACGAGAAAAAAACCCGTATTATATGTGATGTATCCCATGGTACTAAACATTCACACAAAAAATTATTCAAATCAGCGCTTTCATGTGGAAGTTCTGTGCAAAAATCTGATTGCACCTAATTTTGTACAAAATGGCTGCCATCGGCCATCTTGAATTTCGGACCGGACCCAAAAACACTCGTTCTCGTCCCACGGTGATACCAAAGGTACCCAAGAAGTTTCGTAAAGATCGGTTCATAAATACGGCCTCTAGCCTGAGCCGAATTGGCATTTGCACTTACAGTGCTGAAAGTAACACCAAAAGACATCAAAATTAGTCTAATTTGCACAATTTCCGCACGAGAAAAAAACACGTATTATATGTGATGTATCCCATGGTACTAAACATTCATATAAAAAATTATTCAAATCAGAGCTTTCATATGGAAGTTCTGTACAGTGTACAAAAAACAGATTTCTGCATCGTCTGTACAAAATGGCGGCTGGCAGCCATCTTGAATTTTGGACTGCACCCAAAAACACTCGTTCTCGTCCCACGGTCATAACAAAGGTACCCAAGAAGTTTCGTAAAGATCGGTTCATAAATACGGCCTCTAGCCCGAGCCGTATCCAATTGTTGACGTATGGACAGATGGACAGACGGACGACGGGCCATGACAAAAGCTCAAATTTGGCTTCGCCAAAGTTGAGCTAAAAATGCACAACACAATATCACAGGTTGAGGTTTGATTATGTTCTGAATCTATCAGCTCCCCCCCCTCCCCCCCCCCCCCCCAAATGTTGTTGTGATAAATCTACAATTTATTTCAATTCTTACTGTACTTTTAAGTTTTAACATTGTAACTCTGAGGGATTTAGTAATACCCCCTCCCCTAGCACATGTATTATCTGTATTAACATGTCCTTATAGAGTACATACCCAGTATATTCAAATTATGTCAGTGCTGAGAAAAATACAAGTAAAAATTAATCAATTATCTGATACAGTAACAACCAAAATAAGTTATAGATTTCTTTCTCTTACAAAACTATTAATTTTACTGTTAAAATTAATTTATTTAATCATTTTCGCAATGCAATGGCCAAAACTTACCTACGCTATTCACAAAGATCATTATTCAATTTTCATTAGTTTTTCATTTTTGTGTCAAAAACATAGCTTATGACCCCTCAATGGAATGATCGCAATGAGCTCATTCCAATGAGGCATTATAACCTCTGTCTTTGACGCAAAATTAAAAGTATTAGGTATTCAAGAATTTTGTTTGCAAGTGTCATCTCAGTGTAGATATAAGGTCAGTTATTAAAGTAATCAGTTTCCTCTTGTAACCTAATAATACAGTTAAAACTAGAAGTCCTGTCATGAATAGTGCGCTTTTCTAGGCTTAATTGCGCGTTGGAATTGCACGCAATTGCCATATCGAATGGCATCCACAGCACGGCAGGTTCTCCTGGTTACTCATAGCAAACACAAGCAATGTTTCTGCCAATGGACCTCCGGGTTACCCGGAGGTCCATTGGCTGAAACATTGCTTGTGCACAGGCCATCTGTACAGAATTTGATAGTTTTACTTGGGTGATAACGCGTACATTAACGCGCATATCAACGTGCTATTTGTGCGCAGGACTTCCAGTTTTAACTGTAGGTCTCGAGTTTATAGAAACATGCAACCTCCCCTATAATCTGACCTATAGGTTACGGCTTATGTCGGACCCTGTATTCAACAGAACAGATATGAAATTTGGAAACCCCCATCTCTAACCACAACAGGGACTGATATAAGCTTCAAGCACCATAACCTTAAAATAGGTTACGGTGTGCCTAGCATACTGTAACCTGTAGGTTTGCTTAGTGTAGATATAAGGAAAATTATTAAGATAATTAGTTTCCTCCGGTGACAAATTATTTACAAATTATCTTGTTTTCTTGTCAGAACTATAGATTACATGTAGTTACATTCATGTACATCTATCCTTTCTGGAATGAGCTCTTCTGGAGACAAAAGACAACAAATATTGTTAAAAAGAAAGAAAAAACTAGATTTACATGTACTTTAAAGACAAAAAATATAATGAGAGAAATGTATTACTAAAGAGTCATAATACCCACAGAGTGGAAATTCCACTCAGGCAATAAATCTTAAATTGTTTGAAAAAAAACAAAACGCTTCAGTCGATGGACCACAATGTTGAATATTTTGAATCCATCAACTTGCATTTTGTATTTCTTGTACATGTACTTGATAATACAATTATTGCTTCACACAACATACATGTAAGATGACCGAGTGGAATTTCCACTCTCTAGATTTGTATAAATCCACTCTCTGGGTGTGTGTGTAAAAGTTATCAACTTGTAAATCTTATTCAAATTATTTCATTGTGAGACAATAAAATGATATTCTGATTAATATGATAACCAAAATAATTTGTAGATTTATCACAGATATATTTCAACTTTACTTGTATTTATTTATACAATGTTAGGAATAAATTATAAAATTATAATAAAATTTCTCTCATTTATTTTGATTTTGATAACTTTTTTTCTGACATGATTACTTGGAATGTTATTAAAGATAATTCCACATTATTGTACGATTACTGAGTGATGAAATAATTACAAATAAAATATATTTTGTGGTAAATCTACAATTTTTTTCAATTATTACTGTAGCTTCAGTTCTTAACATGGGAATTATTTATTGAATTTCTGATAAAAAAAAAAAACCATGACATGACTAAATAGATTTCTCTTGTGTTCCTAATAAACATACCTGTATCAATTTCAAAAGTAAAATCATGTACATGTAAATAATAGGAAATGCTACCCAAATTTATCCAAATTAGAAAACTGCTATTCAATTTTTAAAAATTAAATTGACCCCTGTTTATGCGGAGGAATGTTTCCACCTTATTTGGGCTTGTATGTTTATTAAACTTGCCCTTCCAACAACAGGGAGGAGATCTTCTAATTACATGTTGTAAATCTTCACTGAATTTTGTGATAGTGGTTTGTTTACATGTAGTACAGTGTATTCATTGTTGTAATCATGATGTCTAAAATACCTACAGTTAAAACTAGAAGTCCTGTCACAATTAGTGTGCTTATCTAGACTTAATTGCGCATAGGAATTGTGCGCAATTGCCATATCGAATGCCATCCAAGCATGGCAGGTTCTTCTGGTTACTCATAGCAAACACAGGCAATGTTTCAGCCAATGGACCTCCGGATTACCCGGAGGTCCATTGGCTGAAACATTGCTTGTGCACAGGCCATATGTACAGAATTTGATGGCCTTACTATGGTCATAATGCGTAGATTAACGCACAGATCGACGTGCTATTTACACGCATTTCATAACAGGACTTCTAGTTTTAACTGTATTAGTTTTCTTTAAAAAAAACTACATGTACAGTTAAAACTAGAAGTCCTGTCATGAAATGCGCACAAATAGCACGTTGATATGCACGTTAATGTATGCATTATGACCCAAGTAAAGCTATCAAATTCTGTGCATATGGCCTGTGTACAAGCAGTGTTTCAGCCAATGGACCTCTGGGTAACCCGGAGGTCCATTGGCAGAAACATTGCTTGTGTTTGCTATGAGTAACCAGGAAAACCTGCCATGCTGTGGATGCCATTCGATATGGCAACTGCGCGCAATTCTAACGCGCAATTAAGCCCAGAAAAGCGCACTATTCGTGACAGGACTTCTAGTTTTAACTGTAACTGCAAGGCTGGAAAAATAGTTGGGCTTTTAGATGAAATTAACTAGCATTACTGGATTTTCTCCCCCACCCCATCAATGAATTTCCACTCTGTACATGTACTATTATTTGGATCTGTACCTTTATTTAATTTTGATAAATGTTCCATTCTGTACTTTTATTCCTACCTGTATTTTTATTTGGAACACAAGAGTATTTATTGGTGTTTAAGGTCACATATTTCTGCACAATGGCTAATCATGATCACAACAGTTTTACGGGTGGAGGAATGCGCAGTACCCGAGGGAACCACTGAGCAATGGCAAGCAACTGTCAGCTCCCCAACATGCAAACTCCACACAAGTACAATAGGGTTAGAATTGGTTTAAGAGAGGTTCACCATCAATGTGCAGTGGCATTAGTACACATCATGCCCCTCACGTGGGCAATGGGGGTGAAGTGTCGTGACCAAGGACATAACGCAGTTGTCGTAGATGGGATTCAACACGAGGACCTCTCCGCTTGCAGCCTGCACCTCCACTGTGCCCCCAATAAGGTGCATACAGGGTGGAATATGTCCCCAAACTTAATAAACAAACACATGTACATGTATGTTTATTAGGAACACAAAAGTAGATATAAAAAAAATAATACATGTATAAAGCAAATATTTTTTGTGGTAAATGTACAATTTATTTCATTTATTACTGTAGCTTTAATTCTTAACATGTTAACTCTTTATCCAACGAATCGGCAACATCTACCCGCATTATATGCAAATTCAGCAGCTGAAAAAAGATTATTTTTCAAAATATTTCTACAAAACCATATCCTGTGACCCCCTCGAGCTCGTTCCAATGAGGGGGTCACATGATATGGTTTTGTTGAATTTTTAAAAAATATTTTTATAATAATAAATTTTGGCATTGTCTGCTTTGGTTGAAGGGTTAATTATTTTCTTGAATTTCTCGTCAAATCAAGTCATGGCTGCTTTAACCCTTTACCCAACATAACGTCCAAAACTGAGCAGCGTTATTCACAAAATTCTACATGTACATAAAATTTTTATTATTTTTTCATTTTTGTCACAAAAACATAGCTTATGACCTCTTGTGAGCTCATTCCAATGAGGGGTTGCCCCCCATTGGAATGAGCTCACAAGAGGTCATAAGCTTTTTTTTTTGTGACAAAAAATGAAAAGATAATAAAACCGGTCATGAGCTACATTTTTGACGCAGAAATTAAAAAAATGAGTGCTCCAAGAATTTTATTTACAAGTGTCGTCTGCTTTTTGTGTTAGATAAAGGTTTAAAAGCAGCCATGATTTGATTTGATGAAAATACAATAGAAAATCAATACATTGTATTTTTATAAAAAAGATATCAGTGATTTATAACTTATATAAAGTATTAAATGTTTAATGTAAGATACAGTAAGAATCAAAATAAATTGTAAGTTTACTACAAGAATATTTCTATTTTATTATACATTAATAATACTAGATACTGATATAATTTATTGTAAAGTTTTCACACAGAGAAATGATGTCAGAAACTGATATTATCAATATAGGAATATTCTTGTTGTTATCCTACAACTTAATTTGATTTCTACTGTAAATGTTAATATTATACAAATCACATTTATTCTCCTCTAAATATCTGGATTTTATTTGACATGAAGGAACCTACAGCTAGAGTTCTGTTACGTGAATTATAATTTATACAGTAGGGATAAGACATTAATTGTTGTTGATTGGATAAAATTGTACGGACATATTGACCATCTTCAGTTAATTGAATGATGCGTCCTTTATTAACATAACAACAGACATACACATCCCCCACACTATTACAACATAAACCATACGGTGACTGTAAATCTCTGTGTGTGACTATATTAATGACTGTCTGTAAATCTTTAGTCATAGTAACCACTCTATGACCATAGTCTGACACCAAGATATAATTATTGTTGTCAGTCGTTGTTACATATAGTGGTCCATTAAATATTTTATTTGATTGATTTATAATTTGGTTGTTATCATTTATATTTCTGACAACTTTTTCATAACAGAAAGTAATAATAAAACTATCATCCATTCTACAGATTCCATGACATCCGTCTGACAGTTGAATCTGAGAATGAAATGTTAATGATTTTATGTTATATTTTATGATTTGTTTTGTGTTGTGAATTGTAACAACCACAATATTTCCATAAACACACAGATCCCTGGGTTCACCCGGTAAATCAATAGATGTAATTAGTTGACCTTGTGAATTTATGTGATATAATTTGCAGGGGTTCCATGTCGCTACTAACATCTCTCCGTCTCTATCTGATATAATCTTTATACTGACGATACAACGACCCTCACAACTCAACTCTCTGTCAAATACAAATTGTTTGACGGGTTGTTCATTAACTCTACATATTGGATCAGAAGTCAAACCATGACCTTCAGCACCAAACGACCCACTGACAGGTAAAGACACACTGAGTCGTTTGATGTTGAAGTCCATGTTTTGATTTGTACGTAATGACGTAACAGAAATAACTTGTTCTACACTACAATATATATTTGTGATAATATCATCATTTTTATCAACTATTTCATTATTAATTTCAAATGACAACTCACTTGATTGGTTCAAACATTGTTCAATATTTGTAACTTTGTCCTCATTGTCCAATAAAAAGTTAAACAATGTTTCCATTCCAGATTTGGAATCTATATTTGATTTAGATGTAACGTTACTTGGTTGTATATCTTCCTTGTCGTGTTGTAAAGAATGAGATCTAGGATTCCTGGATTCCATTATTTCTTTGTTTAATTTTTTACTTTTATCAATAATATTTTCTATTTCTTCTTTCAGGGAAAGATATTCATCAAATAATGATGAAATTTTGGAAAGTTCATCTTCACCAACACTATCTAGATTTTTCAGACATTCCTTCTCTGTCTCGTCTACTTTATTTCGTATTTCTTGGAAAGTATTCTGTATTTTTATTTTAGCAATATGTAGACATCTCTTTACATTGATGGAATGATCTCTCAAATCGTCTTCTTTGTCATCAATGTCGGAACGAACTCGCTTTATTCGTCGTAAATAACGTGTGAATTTTGAACTGACAGAAACAACAGAACAAGAATCATGATTTTCTAAGACACAAATTTCACAACATTCCACTTTGTGACTTTTACAGAAAAACTCAAGTTCTTTGTTATGTCGACATACTCCTTTCTTCTCCAAGTTTGGGATTACATTTTCTTCCTTGTCGCCTGCCATTGTATTTGTTTGGCGGGATTCATCGAAAACTCGTTCGTTCTGTCCATTCTTGGTATTTCCAATAGATGCCATGGTTTTTGTTATAAACAATTTCTTTACAGATATTGTTAAATTAAACTTCGGTATTCGTTAGAAAGGAAATTAACAGACTAGAAGACAAAACTCCTGCAAGATTCAATGTTTAACTTGTAAGTTGTTTGAGTTTGTTGTGAAAACGCCCGGTAACAAAGTACAAACTGATGACGTGTCACGCGCTTATTTCTAAATATAACAAGAAACAGGTTTTGAAAAGTCGACACATTTTAAGTCCCTTCAAACTTGGTCCATACATATTATTGATCCAAAAATCACGTTTACGTGTATGTGTTCGTGCATCAGGGTCATAATTAATAAATCTTTTCTTTTCGCCTTTTTCTGGTTTTAATTTATTTTTTTTTTGGAGGTGAGGGGGTGTAGGATGTCGATGCCAGACAGAACAATCATATCACCCAACTATTTGGAACCTACGCCAGGGTTTCGCAAAGTTATTTTTTGCGGGACCCATTTGTGGGTCCCGCAAATATTTTTGGCGGTTCTGTGTGCCTACTGGCAGCCCACTGGCACATAGAACACATTGGAACTCAGGGGATGATGTGTCTTAATCACACGAATTATGCTTATTTATCTTCAAATACATAGACTGTTCAACCACCATATCAAAGGCTATTGTAGTGATCATGTTTATAGAAATTAATCTAATTTTATTAAAGTTTATCTGATGAAATTTTTTTATATATTTTTGCGGGAACGGTATATAGGTCTCCTTAACAAGCATTTGCGAGAACGTCAAGGGAACAAAACACCCGTTCTCGCAATTTGCGAAACCCGACTACCTACATTTAAGGGTGAATATCACGAAACTTGTCAATTTTAGGATTTAAATTTCATGTAAATAGAATTTGTCACTGAAACAATTCTGCTGTGATTTGTTTATTGCACTACAATGAAGTTTGGCATCAATAACTGTTTGACTTGGTGTTTGACATTAGCTTGATAACTTTGATGATGATATATAAATTTTTTGATAAGATAAGATAAGAAATTTTTTGATAAGATAAGATAAGATAAGATAAGATTTATTAAGCAAATACACCAGAACAAAGGCAGATTGCTTTGTATATACAAAATCAACATAAATTGATGTTCTCATTTAAATCAAGCAAAATTTTCACATCTTGCTTGTTTCGTCTAGCATTTCAGAAACGTTTTTGCTCTGTCACAGTGTCACGGAAATGAGAGTTCGTTACCGAAAAGACCAAAGTCCTACTTCCCAAGTGCGCCATTTTATTTCCATACTATATAATCCCTCAAGTGTGCATCATATCTAAGAATTCAATACAATACAGGGACTCTGGAGCCTAATTCGAAGTGGTGTTGTGGGGGGGGGGGGGGGGGGGTGCAAAAAGAAATGCCTGGTTCGCCCCGTGGTAAGAAATTGTGATAAATTAGACCCAAAACACTCAATTTCGTTGTATTTGAGTATCATTTTGACGCTGAAACACTGCGTCCTCGTGGGCAGAAAGTTTCAAAATCTAGATCGAGAACGTCCCCGGGAGGCCGAGAAACAAAATTGTGTATCTGACGATTAAGCATCTCAAACGAGATCGTACAGAGCCGAAAAAATAATTCAACTTTGCCATAATTTGTTACCCAAAACAAGTGTTATTAATCGTCGAAAGAGACTACTCAGATCGCTTTTAAGGAACAGACTCGGCGAAAAAGTGTGTGTGTGAGGGGGGGGGGGGGGAGGCTGGCTGAAGCCCTCTACCCCTTCCCCGTCTCCGGCGTCCTTGCAATAGCATTGAAATTTTCGAGCCCAAACTATTAAGGGCGGTTTTATATAGATACTAGTAAGTCAGTGGACTCCTCGAGACGCATATTTGACGAATGCGTCATTATGTGTTATCTCCAATCCCCCCTTCCCCCCACACCACACAATCACAATCCACACAAACACACGCACACCACGCACAACCGAAAAAGACCGCACCTTTCAAATTTAATTGAATACAACTGCCCATATTTTTTTATGTCTGCGTTGTATCGTCTCTGTATCCAGTTCATTATCTTTTCCCATTCTTCCTTTTTGACCATTTTGTGTCTTGTGTTGTGCTTCTCCGTAACGGCAATCGGTTCAGTTATAAAGCTATAAAGAAACTGTTCTTCTTCCAGAGGAAAGATAATCTGCAGTACATGAATGCAAACATATAGTTTATTTAATGGCACTGCCCCCACCCCACCCCCCTTCACTCTTGGGGCACTGATTCCTAAAATTGTGGATCGGAACCCGCGCTATAGGACATACTTAAGCAAGGGTCCGATGTAAGCCGAATGTACCGCCGCGAATTCTGCTGACTTTTTAACAATTTTTTTTTGTTGTAACTGAGACTATCATTCATTGTTCCTCCACTCTCTCCTTTTCTATCTTTGGTCTCGCGGACACAAATCTGTAATTAGTTTTACATGTCATTTTTCCTCCCGCTTATAGGCTTAGCGATCCTTTTCAAGATATTGCTCGCACCTTGTTGAATCAGATTTAATTTTTTCTCTCCATTTTCTGGTCCTTTCTTTTTCTGCAATTATAGAACGCAATAATTTTGGCCATCTTTTCCCTAAGGTTAAGAATGTATTTTCCCCCTCTTTCTGATTAGTAATTAACCGCTTGTTATACGCCTATATGTTTTTAATGTCACTTAATGGGACAGCGTGCCCTCCACTTGTTATATTACACTTAATGGGGCAGCGTGTCCCCAGTTGTTATATTACATTTAATGGGGCAGCGTGTCCCCACTTGTTATATTACATTTAATGGGGCAGCGTGTCCTCCACTTGTTATATTACATTTAATGGGACAGTGTGTCCTCCACTTGTTATATTAAATTTAATGGGGCAGCGTGTCCCCCACTTGTTATATTACACTTAATGGGGCAGCGTGTCCTCCACTTGTTATATTACATTTAATGGGACAGTGTGTCCTCCACTTGTTATATTAAATTTAATGGGGCAGCGTGTCCTCCACTTGTTATATTACAGTTAACGGGGCAGCGTGTCCTCCACTCGTTATATTACAGTTAATGGGGGCAGCGTGTCCCCCCCCACTTGTTATATTACATTTAATGGGGCAGCGTGTCCCCCATTTGTTATATTACACTTAATGGGGCAGCGTGTACCCCACTTGTTATATTACAGTTAATGGGGCAGCGTGTCCCCCACTTGTTATATTCCGAGGGAACTTTACCTTTATAGTTAGGGACATGTTCAGGTTTCCAACATTTACGCCACATATTTTTTGAACACTTCCATCTCCACACACACTTTCAGGGAAAAAGAATTAAAAAATTTAATAGAATGAGAAAGATAGGGTAGCGCAATAACCAGATATTATCGGCCACGGGGAGAAAAATGTCCAGCAATGAAGACTTCGTGATAATGATTTAGTGTCCGCAAATCTCCCCCAAAACAAGTGCTCATACATCAATGGAACGTACGTGTATCTAGTTTGATATGAAAACACCGAGCTAAAAAAAAAAATACAGAAAATGTAATGGCAGTAATTTATATATAAAAAATCTGACCGGCGCGTATTTGTCAGTTAGAGCTTTGCCGTACTTTATCTGTTGCGCGAACATTATAAGTTCAGCCACCTAACCTGCTGATCCTCGCCCTCCGAACCCTACCCATCCCACCATACACTTTGCTATTCTGTGTTTCACTTCCTTTGCATTTGCGGTCGATACACAGGTCCCACCCATTTAATTTTAATTACAACTGAGGTAGTGTAATTTCGGTAACAAACTGTCAATTCGGTCACATTTCTCGTGTCACCGAATTGACTGTCACATCAATTACATTTGAAATCTGAAAAGGCAATACAACACAGGGACGCTGTAGCCTAATACGAAGAGGGGTAGTGGGCGCTAAAAAATGCCTGTTTGGAGAGTCTAAGCTCCCATGGGGCGATCATGGTTCGCCACATGGTAAGAAATTGCAATAAATTACACGCAATTTCATTGCATTTGAGTATCATTTTGACGCAGAAATACTGCGTGCCCGTGGGCAGAAAGTTTCAAAATCTAGATCGAGAACGTCCCCGGGGGCCCGAGAAGCGAAATTGGGAATCTGGGGCCCGTTTCATGAAGCAATGTTATAAGTATTTCTTAAGAATGACTTAAGTTTAAGAGATAAGTACCAACTAAGATAAGACTGTTCCGTGTCACGAAAGTGTTTCACGAAACAAGCTTAATACTTACTTAAGCATGAGATTAAGATTGTGACGAGCATAGACTCGTTCCCGATCTTCTCATACAGTTGCAAACGAAAAAGGGTGCACGCAGTTCAAAAATAGTCTCCCTTGATGTGCACGGTGCACAGTGGACTGATTACTCGATTTCATTCAGTGGCTTATAGTTGATTGATTGTTTCTACCATTTATTAATTAATTTGTTGATTGATTTATTGATTTGTTTATTGGTTGATTTATTGATTTATTTACTTGTTTTTTAAAATAATTTAATACTTGAATATGGGTTGTTAGTTTTGTTTCTGTTCAATCATCGCTAATTGGTAAGGGTTTATGTTCAGCTTCAGTTGGTATGACCACACGCTGTTGCCATTTCGTACCCTGAGTTCCAATGTGTTCTATGTGCCAGTAGGCACATAGAACACATTGGAACTCAGGGGACGATTTGTCGTTCCACTGGTGGACGCTTTCATTCATTCACTCGTTGCCATGCATTGACATCTTGGAATGGGGTGACGACAGAAATCATACATGCGAATACGTCCTTGGGATCAGTGGAATTTCACGCCATTCTGCATCAGCTGTATTATTTCAGAGGAGTTTGCGAAAAGCACATGCTTAATATGCTCTTCGCGATCGTAATGTAGGCGATTACGTGTGTGCTCTTGCGTGAGGGCGGATATTTGTTATCGTTCATCTATTGTAATTTCCTTCATCATAATACAAACCACGGAGATTATGCGTGTAACAAGGAATTGACCGAGCACACATTAACGGGAAAATGTTTGACTGCACGGGTTTCATGTACAGGGCGTGGCATTCCATAAAATTCCCCTCCATAAAGGAACGACGTATCTGCTGTTCAATCGTCATTTTCTATTTTACTGTCATCATAGCGTCATGTCTAAAAGGAGCCCCAATTTTACATCCGACGAGTTAGAAGTTATTACAGATGGTGTTTCCAAACACAAGGATATTGTATTTAGTAAATTCAAGTCGACCGTCAGAAACTTGAAGAAGAGCAAATCATGGAAGGAAATAACGCGTAACGTAAATCCTGTAAAAAAGTCAAGAATCGTCAGGACGGTGGAGGAGGTGAAGACAAAATGGACAAATATGTCAAGCCACACAAAGAAGACTGTTGCCAGGAACAACAGGAACATATGCGGAACGGGGGATGGTCCGTCAGGACCCGACGTTAACGATACGGATGAGAGGATCCTGGACGTCTTAGGACCCACTCGGATCCATGGCATCAGAGGAGGTGTCGATACGGATAGTTTACACAATTCCCAAATAGGTGAGTTGACAAATTATTCAGACATCCCCAGTTAATCTAACGCACCTATAACGCACAGATGTCTGACGCTTATTTTCTTTTATGGTCGATCTTACCGCTAATCTATTGAAAATACGTCACGAGCAGTGGAACACTTATCTCGTGTCCATGGGGTACGGCTGTTCGACAAACCTTGAACGTATTCGTTGGATGATTAGGCGCGGGTTAGTCATCAGTGCAGACCTCAGGTCGATTCTGAGGCGCGCGATCGCGGTAGCGCACCTCAGCGCTCCTGGAATCCCATCTTCGCGATCGATTTATCTTGCGCTTCGGCAGGTTTACGCGCGGTCAAATTTTGAGGTTATTTTGTTTACAGGCTAAAGTATGGCTACTTCCTGGAATATACACTTGTCGGCGTTTGTGAAGTATTTTCATTAAAACCAAACAGATATGGATATCAGTAGAACTCTTTCTAATGATATCCATATTTGTATGCTTTGCCTGCGATATTCCAAAGATAAGCTGTGCTGGGCTCGTGTTGGTTTATTTTCTAGTAGTTTTTGGCACAGGCACCCGACGTATTATCGGATTTTATCAATTTTAATAAAATATATATTACATTATCAATACTAAAAAAAGTACTTTTTTAATATTGATAATATAATATATATTTTATTAAAATTGATAAAATCCGATAATACGTCGGGTGCCTGTGGTTTTTGGCCGTTAGGTTAGGTAAAGGGTTAACACCTGAAAGTTTACTTTGACCGAGGCGCGCTAATATTACAACAGCGCCCATAACATCCAAATAAGGCGAGTGCTTGTACGTGATCCAACATTTTATAGAACTGAAGGCCTGTCAGTGTCGGTCAGTGGTTGATCCTATCACTGAAAAATTCACTGTTCAACTGTTAAGTGTTATAAGAGAAAGGAACAAAGCCACAATCAATAATAATTATTCAGTTTGCACATTGTGTATTCTTTTTGTTATCGTATTAATCGTCATTATTACCAATGTATCATGCGTTCCTATAACATGATAAGCATTTTACTCAAGCCATCAGAAACCATATCGTTTTTGTTTTCCGGTCGCTCATGAGTCACAGGGCGCTAATACAACAATAACATGGTTTTGGAGGGCGCTATGGTTTCTTAACGGCCCCACAGGAATGATGAACAGTCCAAGGGTTCATTAAAGGCCCGACACGTTAATGGCTCTCGAAACCATGTTATTAATATTATTATCACTACATTTGACCATTTGTCACTACTAGCCTGAGACATTCTGTCAGATTGAATTCTGATTATTTTTGTACAAACAAAATCACGTCACTCACGTGATTAAACTAATGAATATATATAGCAATAATTAACGATAAACATACGTGGAAACAGGGCGAGTTGTATACAATTCGACGCCGTAATGTCGGTAGACTATCACAGTAATAACTGGTTTTACTCACCGGAAGTTTATCTAGACATCACGTAGTTTACTTCTGTACAATTATGGTGACTTAACTCACTCAAGATTGTTAAAAAAAGAATAGACAGAAATATTAAGGGCTATTCAGTTTGTATGGTCAGACATAATTACATAAGTACTCTTTGTAGATACCCTTCAGTCATCAGATGAAGGATATCACACTAGTAACAGCGCGTTCAGCATCGATGCCGTCAACAATAAAAAGGAGGAAATGTCAGGCTGGGACAGAACTAAGTGAAAGGATTCTCGAGGTAGAAGAGAAAAGGTTGAAGATCGAAGAAGACAGGCTCGAGGTTGAGAAGAAGAGACTTGCCGTTGACGAGAAGCTTGTGCGTGTTGTTGGGGAAAGCATTACCAATTCCTTTGAAAGCAACTATTGTACCTAAACTGTTTTGTTGTGTTACTATTTTACAATTATATTGCATTGTTGAATTCTCTTAGTCATTCTTTATAATCAAAGCAACCTCAATCGGATTGCCCCCCCCCCCCCCCATCACACACACATTCTGTAGATCGAAAGAAGATATCTACTCGGTAACCCATACGGTACCAATATCGCCACTTCGATTTCACATCACTTTCATAGCATAACAACTCACTTTTTGGGTAGAGTGTTCAATCCCGGTCATATATCCACACAAAGGTTTCGCATTTCGACCTTTAGTGGGAAGGCCGGATGTTCCACCATACAGTCACTGATGTGGCTGAAATACTACTGAAATCAACGTTAAACCCCACACAACCAATCAATACACGACACAACTAGCTGATCAAGTTGTAGACGAAGCTTTCAGAATAGTTCTCATGAAACAAAGCTGAATGAGTGTACCACCATGCGTCCTAAGGACTCGCCACCCTCGTTGGAAATGATTGATCGATTCATTGGTTTTTAAAATCGTTTTCGTCAATATTTCAGCCATATCACGACACGCACACATTTCAATTTTATATTATCTGTCGAAACCCCCGGCTGCCAGCAGGTACAGCGCCACCTCTCCACATAAGATCGAGGTGACAAATTCGAGACGGGATATCAACGGGAGGGAACACTCGACCGAGAGGTTGAGCGCTCTAGCGTCTTGAGTCGAACTCGCTACCAATTGAGCCCCCCCCCCCCCCCCCCCCCCCCCCCCCCGTTGGGAAGATTGTCTTCAAATGGTGATGCATTAAAGAAAAATAATTAAATTCACAATTTATCTCAAAAGATCAACCGAAATGATTCATTGAAACCGCCCCTCAACAAGAGATGTTCTTAACTGGATTCTGGTTGGGTTCTGATTGTCTCCATTGTAGGTAACACCCATGTCATCGTTGGTTGGCATGTCTTCTTCCGGTGGCGGTAATCGCGTGTCAATGCACATGTTATGGAGAACACATACAGCCACGGTAATCCTACAAACGCGCACTGGGGAGAATAAAAGGGTTCCACCAGATGTGTCAATACAGCGGAATCTCATTTTCAGAACCCCAAACGCACATTCTATGGCATCCCTTGTCTTCATCAGCGTCCTCGTATATCGATCGTCGCTGTGCAGAAGTTGTTCCGTTATTGATATGTGAAACACTTTCTTCTCAAATGTCCTCGATATTTTGGCCAGCGTGCTACTTTGTGGACATCACAAGAGTCTATATGGCCAGGTATCGGATCACTACACTCATCATCGGAGCGAAAATCCTACCTGTCGGAAATCTTCTCAGTACATATATTGATGAATGCATGAGAATAAGATCTACTGCTCGAGAAAATAAATAAATTGATAAATATCGGTTGGGTCATAGAAGGGCGTAATCTGAATCTGGGTCAGGCGGACAGCCGAGACATGGTTTATTTTGTGGGGCATTGCCGACCACTTTTCCGTTTCTTTGTCTGCTGTTGACTTGGAGGTGTTTCTAATAGTAATTACCCTCAAAATATGGCAAAATCAGGTTTTAACCAAAATAGGCACTCGAACTGGCGCTCGATAAGTGTAATGTATACTCGCCCAAAAAAAGAAAGTGTGCATTGCAGAAATTGATCAAACTCCAAAAAAATAATTTCGTAGGTGTAAAGAGTGTTAACCTGTTCATGAATAAGTTATATTGAACACAAAAACAGCTTTCCCCGTTAAAATTGCATTAACGTTAAATGACGTGCTGCACTTTTGTGAAAAGGCATGTTTTGCACGTGGAGAGTCTGAAAATTCATGCAGCAGTGTGAATCCTTGGGTATTTAAACACTAAAGTAAGGCCTTCCTATCGTTCACATTCAAACTTGCGCTGCTGTTAAAACGACTCCACATTAGCATGCCAAGATTGACAATGAATCAACGTCTCCTTGCCCTGGATATGATTAGAGCTGACAGAACACACAGAGAGGTTGCCCAGCATTTGAACTGCCACCGTAACACTGTAGACAGGCTAGTCCATCGACATGCACAACATGATGACGTTCGAGACCGACCCCGCTCCGGGAGACCCCGAGTTACCACCCCTGCACAAGATCGGTATATCCGTGTCGTCCATCTCCGGAACCGGCAACAAACGGCAACGACGACAGCCAGGAACATCCCTAACCTGAGACGGATACATCCTCAAACAGTAATCAACCGGCTGAGAGAATACGGCTTACGTCCTCGAAGACCTGCAATTCGTCCGATTTTGACGTTACGTCACGGCCCCGGCGTCATTCTACAGTAGGACAACGCCCAACCCCACGCAGTTCGTGTTGTTCAACAGTATCTGCAGCAACAACAAGTGGGTGTTCTTCCCTGGCCCGCAAATTCGCCCGATATCTCACCCATTGAGCACGTATGGGACGGAATGAAACGTCAGCTACGCCGGCTTCCCCATGCACCGCCAACGCTTGTGGAACTCCAAAGACAGCTTATCAGAATATGGAACAACATCCCACAATACTTCCATGCTAAGTTGTTCGCTTCTATTTTGGGAGAGTATATATATGTATTCAATAGCAGGTGGTAGTCAGTTGTTCATTTGTCTGAGCCCACTATATATACGAGTGTGTGAGGGTTTATTAGGTTGTATGCGAGGATATGTGCGTGTATGTGTGTGTGAGGGGGGGGGGGGTGCCTATGTGTGTGTTGAGTGTTTTTGTGTGTTTGTGATTCTTGCAACTACATAAATCTGATTTGCATATCATTTGTATGATTGTTATTCTTATATTTTATTGTTTTCGAAATGTCATACCCATTCTTTGTAATGTGGTTGTGCAATAAAATTATTCTATTCTATTCTATGTGTCATCAGTTCGGGACGCAACGGGTATCCGTTATCCCCAATAAGCCATCCGATTGGAATGTCCCCATTTTGGAACAGTCTACAAAGTTCCGATGTGGAATAAATAAAAGCATCGTGAGCTGATGCAGGCCACTTTGCGACAACATTCAGAAATCTTAATTGAGAGTCACACATGCCTTGCACATTTATCGAGTGGTACCGCTTTCGATTTACATATGCCACTTCCTCTTCAGATGGAGTCATTATTCTGATGTGCGTACAGTCAATAGCCCCGACAACGTTGGGAAACCCGGCTATAACGTCGCATGAGTGCTAGAATGTCCTGTGTCCCCTATGGGAGTACTCTGCCCCCTATGGGACGATATATTATTTCCCCTATGGGACATAGGACATTCTAGCGCTCAGGCGACGAATTATCGTGGAACCCAACCATTATCTCCCGCAACGCGGGTTCACTTCCTACAAAGTAAATGAATCCTCACCACACAAAGCAATGGTGACCGAGTTCACAACTCGTGAAATGGTAGACTTGTTAACTCCACGAATATCATCAATTACGGTCTGAAAGCTCCCAGTTGCATAAAAACGTGATGCAAGTAACACCTGCAATGATACAGGTAAGGAATTTGATCTTCTCGTTGGATGTTGAATAGAATGCTGTACCAAATTACAAACATCTGTAATTAATCTTCGATCCAAACGATATCGTGATATTAATTCCTCTTCACACATTAATCTAGAGGGTTATTTCTATCCCGTAATACGCGTTGTCTTCTAAGATGTCTTCTTGCTTGAAATATCAAGTGAACAGCGGCCATTTTGTGGTTAGAGTCTGATGGAGCACGGCAAATCACAACGAGGAACAACATATTGGCACGAATAAATTGAATCAACATACATTGACATCCTCGTGCATGTATCATCAAGCGATCACTGCGTGTCAGACTTTAAGAAATTCTTAAGAAGTTGTAAAGATTTACTTATGACCTCTACTGACCAGTCTAAGATTTTCGTCTTAGCTTAGATCAAACTTAGACGATTCTGTGTTCGAGAAACGCACTTTTCTGCTTAGGTTTTTCTTAATAACTTCTTAAGATGTACTTTCGTCTTAAATTGGTTTCATGAAACGGCCCCTGACGATTAAGCATGTCAAAGGAGATCATACAAAGCCGAAGAATAATTCAAGTTTGCCGTTTGTTGTCCAAAACAAGAGTTGTTAATTGGCGAAAGAGACTGTACAGATCGCTTCTACGGAACATACTCGGCGAAAAAGTGTGTATGTGTGTATGTGTGTGTGTGTGGGGGGGGGGGGGTGAAGCCTATCCCCACCCCACCCCCATCTCTGGCATCCTTGCAATAGCATTGCAATTTGCGAGCCCAAACTATTAAGGAGGTGTTGTATGGATACTAGTAGATCAGTGGACTAGAGACGCATATTTGACGAATACGTCATTATGGTTCAGCACCACCACCACCACCCCCCACCCCCCACCCCCCCCCCCCCCCCCACACACACATACACACCACACAACCACAATCCACCAAACACACACATACCACTCGCAACCGAAAAGAACTTATCTTTCGAAATTAAATTTTAATTGAATACAACTGTCCATTCTTTTTTCTGTTTGCACTGTATCGTCTCTTTTACTGGTCCATTATCTTTTCCAATTCTTCCCTTTTGACCAGTTTGTGTCTTCTGTTGTGCTGCTCCTTATATGCAATCGGTTCAGTTATTAAGCTATAAAGAAACTGCTCTTCTTTATACCAGCATACATCTGGTAAACGCCCCCAGAAGAAACGTTTATTACCGACGCTGTGTATCGCGCTAACTTCAAGGTATCTACATCTTGTATTATAGCTGGAAAACACAATGAATGAAGAGATTAAGAACTCTGAAGTGTGAGACATGTTGTTTATTATTGTTGTTGTTGTGGCTCTTGTTGTTGTTGTGGCTCTTGTTGTTGCAGAGGCGCTCACCCCTAGGAAAGCACAGTGAATGAAGAGATTATAATAATTAAATTATAGCGGCCGGTTTGGACAGAGGACGAGTTGGGTGTATTCGCTAACTAAGATACTTGTTGAGTTAGTGAATCATTTTCTTTTACCCCAACCGGAAAATATACCGTCTGTCGGATAATTTTACCGGGAAACAGAATCACCCCAATTACGGGTTCTTGCCGACGCTGTGTATCACGCTAACTTCAAGTGTGTTATCCGGGGCATCCATGTCTTGTATTACAGCTGGAAAACACAATGAATGAAGAGATTAAGAACTCTGAAGTGTGAGACATGTTGTTTATTATTGTTGTTGTTGCGGCTCTTGTTGTCGCATAGAGGGCTCACCCATATGGAGTGGTCTGGAGTGGACCCAGAGGGCCCCAACCTGAGGGGGTGGGGGTTAAATAGAGTTGTAACCGTACAAAATAGAGGTAGGATAATCTGCGCCACTTGAATGTAAACATATAGTTTATTTAATGGCGCTGCCCCCCCCCCCCCCCCCCCTTCACTCTTGGGGCACTGATTTTTAAAATCGTGCACCGGAGCTCGCACAAAAATATCGGAATCTGTTGTGACATTTTCTGCAGCTCGCCGTTCATTTTCGTAATCATTCGAATTATTTTGAAGAAGTCAAGTTGGCTCAATTTTTAAAAAAAAACAAGCTTAAAACGAATCTTTCGTCTTTTGTCTTTCATTATCGATCACTGAAGTGAAGAATTATGTCAGTGAGGAGCTTAATTGTTTTAGCTTTGACAGGAACATGTCAATAATTTTTATTTTTTATTTATTTTTTTTTTCGAATATGATTTCAATCATTTCAATGTCATCAGCGGATTGAAAGCGAGATGCAAGGTCCTCAATTCGACCTTGTCAGGATTCAGCCTCAATGATAACTTAGTTTTATCATATCGTTGTCTGTTAATGTCATCAGCGAATTGAAAGCGAGATGTAAGGACCTCAATTCGACCTTGTCAGGATTCAGCCTCAATGATAACTTAGTTTTATCATATCGTTGTCTGTTAATGTCATCAGCGGATTGAAAGCGAGATGCAAGGTCCTCAATTCGACCTTGTCAGGATGCAGCCTCAATGATAACTCAGTTTTATCATATTATTGTCTATTAATGTCATCAACGGATTGAAAGCGAGATGTAAGGTCCTCAATTTGACCTTGTCAGGATTCAGCCTCAATGATAACTTAGTTTTATCATATCGTCGTCTGTTAATGTCATCAACGGATTGAAAGCGAGATGTAAGGTCCTCAATTCGACCTTGTCAGGATGCAGCCTCAATGATAACTTAGCTTTATCATATCGTTGTCTGTTACTGTCATCAGTGGATTGAAAGCGAGATGTAAGGTCCTCAATTTGACCTTGTCAGGATTCAGCCTCAATGATAACTTAGTTTTATCATATCGTTGTCTGTTAATGTCGTCAGTGGATTGAAAGCGAGATGTAAGGTCCTCAATTTGACCTTGTCAGGATTCAGCTCAATGATAACTTAGTTTTATCATATCATTGTCTGTTAATGTCATCAGCGGATTGAAAGCGAGATGTAAGGTCCTCAATTCGACCTTGTCAGGATTCAGCCTCAATGATAACTTAGTTTTATCATATCGTTGTCTGTTAATGTCATTAATTGTTAATTCCAAATTTCTACTTGTCACACATGACAGGCGGATTTTTTTCTTAACCTGTCACTTAAAATTTTCACATGAACATTGGACTTTCGTGTGAATTTATGAGCATGTATATACATGTACAGTACTTTGAAAAAATTGTTTTTAAAACGTATGCTATATGTATGTTGGGCTATACACATTACCATTCAACAATAAACAAAACCCCCATGGAAACCCCGGGAAGTGAGGCAATGCTTGTTTACTATGGTAAACAAGTTCTGCTTTACTGGTAAAAATAGGACCCAGTCACCATTGCTTGGGCTGGAAGTCCTCTAAAATGGGCAGCATGGGGTATAAATCATTGACTAAACTTGACTTTATCCCCATGTTGTGTCACGATTAGCCATTGTGCATACATGTAAATATGTGACGTTAAACACCAATAAATAAATAAATAACTTTTATATTACCGGTATCCCTAATGTTGATGTTTCGATTCCAGAATCAAATAATTCACTGAATATTAACCCATTATTATCTAACACTAGTTGCAGACGGAAAAAAAAGAAACAAAAATTTTCTTCCAAACCATAGCTTATGACCCCTCATTGGAACGAGCTCAATGTGCTTGTTCCAATGAGGGGTCATAAGCTATGGTTTGAATGAAAAAATGAAAAATGAAAAAAAAAAATAGCATGTTCAGTTTTTTATGCAGGCGGTTTTGGCTGATTTGTTAGGTAAAGTGACAGGTATGATTTATCTTTACTTGTCTCCACCAAATTTCTGACTGTCAGTGACAGGTGGACAGGTGTACATTTCTAGCCCTTGGGAGCCCAAATATAAAACCAGGGGCTCGATTTGAACAAACTTGAATCTGATCCCCTTATAGATGTTGTATACCAAACATGAAAGGATTGTGACTGGTAGCTCTGAAGAAGAAGATTTTTAGAGAAATTTCCTCAAATTGCACCAAGTTAAATTTTGGCCTCCAATAGAGAGCCCAAATACTAACTCAAGGACCCGATTTGAACAAACTTAAAACTGACCCCCTCTAGAGATGTTGTATACATTATATTCATAATTAAGATAATGAATTATCATTTAAAATATGACAGAATATGTATTTTTATTGCCACTGTGATACTTTTCAAGTCTACAACCTTTTTATTGCACAAAAAAAACTAAATATTCATCCAGGGATCCCAATTGAACAAACTTGACAAATATATGAAAGGATTCTCACTAGTGGGTCTGAAAAAGAAGATTTTTCAAGAAATTTTCTCATAATGCACACTAAGTTAAAATTTGGGCTCTAATAAAGATCCCAAATATTCATCCAGGGATCCCAATTGAACAAACTTGAGTCTACCCCCCCCCCACCTCCTAGAGATGTTGCATACCAAATATCAAAAGATTATTCCCCATATTGCACAAAGTTACAATGCAATATTCAGGCTCCCACAGAACCCCAAATATTAACCCAGGGACTCGATTTGAACAAATTTGAATCTCTAGAGATGGCACATACCAAATATGAAAGGATTCTAGCAGGTCTGGAAAAGATTTTTAAGAAATTTTCTCATATTGCACTAAGTTAAAATTTAGGCTCCAATAAAGAGCCCAAATATTCATCCAGTGATCCCATTTGAACAAACTAGAATCTAACCCCCATAAGATGCTGCATACCAAATATCAAAAGAATCTGACTGGTGGATCTGAAGAACAAGAATTTTAAAGAACATCCCCCATATTCCACCAAGTTAATAATCAGGTTCCCATAGGAAGCCCAAATATTAACCCAGGGAGTCGATTTGAACAAATTCAAATCTTACACCTTTAGAGATGTCACATACCAAATATGAAAGGATTCTCACTTGTGGGTCTGAAAAAGAAGATTTTTAAAGAAATTTTCTCACTTTGCGCCAAGTTACAATTTGAGCTCCAAATATTCATCCAGAGATCCCATATGAACAAACTTGAATCTAACCCCCTAGAGATGATGCATACCAAATATCAAAAGAATCTAATTGGTGGATCTGAAGAAGAAGATTTTTAAAGATTATTCCCCATATTGCACCTAGTTAATATTCGGGCTTCCACAGAAAGCCCAAATATTAACCCAGGCACTCAATTTGAACAAACTTCAATCTGACCCCTGTAGAAATGTTGTATACCAAGTATCAAAAGATTCTGACTGTTTGATCTCAAGAAGAAGATTTTTAAAGCTTATTCCCCATAGTACCCTAAGTTAATTATTTGGGCTTCTCTGTTGAGCCCAAATATGAACCGAGGGGTCGATTTGATCACACTTGTATTTGACCATCCTATGGATGCTGTATACCAAATATCAAAAGATTCTGATAAAGGGTTCTGAAGAAAAAATTTTTTTTTAATTTTTGCAAATATGCTGATTCAGAATTTTTTCAAACGCCCCCTCCAGAACACCACGACACAACCGATGGCCATTTTTGTTTTTAATCCATTCTACTGGTCAAAAGGATGCTTCATACCAAATAACAATTCTCTGTTCCGTGTAGTTTGAAAAATATGAGCATTTGAATTTTTTCTATTTTTAGCCCCTAGGGTACCCACAGGGCAACGAAAAAAAAAAAACAATTTCGGGCATCAATCAAGTACTTTAGACCCACTTATGCTACATGCCAAATTTGGTTCAAATCGGCCCATCGGTTCCTGAAACAGAAATTTGGGGCGGAGCCCAGAATGGGTATGTGCCCCCCGAGAGCCCAAATATTGATCTAGCAACTTCTCTTGAACAAACTTTACTTTAATCTTCAACACCAACGAGTGTTACATACCATATATCAAGGCAATCTCTCTGGTGGTTCATGAGAAGAAATTTTTTTTAAAGATTTTTAGGCTTTGGCATCATTGACGAGAGCCCGAAGAAGGCAGCCACTTCATAAGAACAAAATAGAAGGGGTATATCCCAGGGATAGTAGTGCTGAAAATGAACAAAATTGACGGGTGCAGTTTTAAACCCCAGTGAAATCAGAGACGGGAGCAAATTGCACCCGTAAAATGTCAGTATATGAATTTTCGAGGGAATACTGTCACCAAACACCAGAAACTTTTACCCTTTGAACTCTAGTGGTATCTACCATGCCAGTTCAATGGCAGCAATTAGAAGAGTCCATATTCATTATTTGGGGTAGACCCATCAATATTTTCAATGTGCAGACCCGAGGCTGCACGTTGAAAATATCAATTGGTCTACCAAACACATTTACTGAACAGCCATTCTATTTAATGACGTCATGTCGTATCTTGTTCCTGGCCAGAAAAAGGCCTCTCGTATCCAAGGGGTTAAATGTATAAAGAATTGCTGAATTATGACAGTAACTTGTCACTGGCCATAGAATGCTGCTTTCTCAAAACAACAAACATTTATATGCCCTCACAGTATATTAATGTTCCACAACATTTTTCAACAAGTACATTTTTTAGCTCCAGGCAAATAGAAAACACGGGTGCTTATGGAAGCAATTGCACTGGGATGGTTTGTGCAATATATTGTAACGGTAAAGCTGTAGTCCGGACCCAGAGGATCATGACAGCAGACCCCTGCCATGCCTCCTCAGTGACCAGCCCACAGATAGACCAATTTTTAGGAGCCATTACAGACCAACCCCAAAGGCCCAAACCCAGTGCAACAGTATACCCATGGTTCAGACCCAGAGAATGATAATAGCTAACCCCTGTCATCATCCTCAGTGATTGTTCCACCGATACGCTAGTTACCAACCACCTACTTGAATAAGACCAAGTTAAATCTGCGAACGGTTACACTGGTAGGGGCAGGGATTAGGACAATGGCAGTGGGAGGTTGCATATGCAAGGTTATTAAGGGAGATATCTAGGGCTGGGAATGGATTTGATTTGAGAGTGGAAATATGGGGAAGAAAAGAAGTAGCTTTGGGACAAGCCACCCCTTTTATCTATGACTACTAAAAAGATTGTATTAATGTTTTGATACTTCCGTTTAGGTTAGCATTCACTCTTGAACAATTGGACACAGGCACCTTGTATCCCACACTCCAAGAGTAACGGCTAAGCTAAAGGAGGGAAAAGGATCCCACATGCCGAATGTCCATATACCAAATTATCTATAATAACTAATGTCAGGATTCCGACACCAGTAGACTAGGTGTACAGTTAAATTGAATGATAAAAGAGTATGTCAAACTTATAATTTATTATTTTAAAGAACTAAGAATATTATTTATTTACATTATATACAATTTAGGGATCCCACTCACTAATTCATACCAGACAAAACACCACATGACAAATACAGACATCACATAAAATCAACACACAATGACAACATGAAAGTGAACATTTTGATGAAGTGCAAGTGAATATTGCACAACTTTAGGATGAAGTCTGATTGATGATGATTAATTGTTATTAACCCAAGGATGAGCCAATTAGAGAGGTCTCATCATCAGGATAATCTCTACCAATCCCTGTAGTCCCAGACTATGTGCAGTCCAACTGCACATCTCGTGTACACTACTGCGCAAGCGACTATTACATGAATACCCTAGGTCCACGATATCTTCACTCAAGATCTAAGAGAAGACACCGACTGATATTGCCGATTGTTTCTCGAGTCAATGTCCGACATGATATTAAAATCGTTGTGATTCACGGTCACAGATTACAGCTGTAATTAATTTCTGGGGCACCTGAGCGAAAAGGATGTACTTATTGTCACATTTTGCACGACACTCACAAGTTTGTGGTCGAAATACATGTATAACTCAACAATCTCAACTCGACAAAATGATGTTGGCCTTTCCATTACCAACATTCATAAAATATTTACGTTCTTAACCCTTTACCTAACATGAAAAGCAGACAACACTTGCAAAAAAATTCTTGAATAACTATTATTTTCATTTTTGTCTCAAAAACATAGGTTATGACCCTCATTGGAACGAGCTCGACCCAATGGTGGGGGGGGGGGGGGGGGGGGGGGGTCAGACATTCTGTGACATCAACATGCAGTAGTTTATTTGATCTAATCTATTTCACAATTAATGCAGAGATTACACTCTCTGGAGTTAATCCCTTCCACTCCAAATGTCTTGTCCAATTTAATTATTGCATTCATTGTCCGCGTAATATCGGGTGGGTTTAATACTTGCTTTTCACCTCGGACCTAGGAAATTCATGTAACGGTCACTTTCGCATTAGTGTAATCTCGGATTACACCAGATAATTTGCCTAAAGTTGGCTAATGGCAGTAATGCATCATCTACGCGTAACGTACATATTCTTAACTATGGCAGATGTGCTTAAAATGATTATAGAATTGTTAGACAAGATACAACGGAGCAAAAACACTACAGTTTATCTCCACACTATACTCCCTTTTGAGTATACAACATACTAGCTTGTCGGACAACATGTTCCAACAATAATACCACTTTACCATCACCCTGTACAGTGCTGGGAAGAGCCCTTTTCATACTCTCACCACAACTGCACAGGACGTCAGAAGGAGGTGTACAAAAGGACACCATATTATTATTATTACTCAACCATTTACAGTTATTTAATTTAAATAGGGTATGATTAGACTGCTGGACTATGGATGGAAAGGATATGTGGGATTTGGGGTTACACAACAGGAAATATGTGATTTACACGAATAGTAAAACACGGTTTAATTATAGGTGTGTGTTTTACAACACATGGGCTAAACGTCGCTTGAGGTGCTGTATGCAGCTGGAAAGAGCCCTAGCATAAGGTCTCTCCAACAACACCCAGCACATCAAACCAGGGTATATACAATTTACAGGTGGATGTTTTACAAACATATGGGTGAAGTGGAGTTTGAGGTGTTGTATGCAGGTGAAAGGAGACATAGCATGAGATCCCTCCAACAACATCCAACACATCAAACTAGGATAAATGCTGAAAACCTATTATTTAATAGCGTTTAGGTGGTCGGGGAGATTTCTAAATATGAACAATGATCCCAGGTTCACTTTCATGAGGGACAAAGTACGGTACTCAGGAACAGCACACATTACAAAAAACCCACTGCTGACTATGCTTCCCAAGCACTTACTAAATGACAGTTGTTTTTTGTTTTTTTGTTTTTGTGGGGGGGGGGGGGGGAGGGGGGATTCCATACACACTCACATAAGAGAATTATAATAAATTTTAAGCCACCTTGGCTCAAGAGGCAATTACACACATTTTATACTGATACTTTTCATCACCCAAGTAAGTGTGAGAACCATTTGTGTTACCCCGTGTTTGACGTTTAATAATTTTTAAAAAATTGGATGAAAAAACTATTGTTTCTAAAGGTTAAAGGTCAAGAAGTTCGACGTTAAATCTCAAGAAGCCGTTAGAAGCATTTGTCTTTTAGGTACATTCAAAGCTTTTAACGTGAAAATGTTTGACTGCACGGGTTTCATGTACAGGGCGTGGCATTCCATAAAATTCCCCTCCATAAAGGAACGACGTATCTGCTGTTCAGTCGTCATTTTCTATTTTACTGTCATCATAGCGCCATGTCTAAAAGGAGCCCCAATTTCACATCCGACGAGTTAGAAGTCATTACAGATGGTGTTTCCAAACACAAGGATATTGTATTTAGTAAATTCAAGTCGACCGTCAGCAACTTGAAGAAGAGCAAATCATGGAAGGAAATAACGCGTAACGTAAATCCTGTAAATAAGTCAGGAATCGTCAGGACGGTTGAGGAGGTGAAGACAAAATGGACAAATATGTCAAGCCACACAAAGAAGACTGTTGCCAGGAACAACAGGAACATATGCGGAACGGGAGTGGTCCGTCAGGACCCGACGTTAACGATACGGACGAGAGGATCCTGGGCGTCTTAGGACCCACTCGGATCCATGGCATCAGAGGCGGTGTCGATATGGATAGTTTACACAATTCCCAAATAGGTGAGTTGACAAATTATTCAGACATCCTAGTTAATCTAACGCACCTATAACGCACAGCTGTCTGACGCTTATTTTCTTTTATGGTCGATCTTACCGCTAATCTATTGAAAATACGTCACGAGCAGTGGAACACTTGTCTCGAGTCCATGGTGTACGGCTGTTCGACAAACCTTGAACGTGTTCGTTGCATGATTAGGCGTGTGTTAGTCATCAGTGCAGACCTTCGATTTTGAGGCGCGCGATCGCGGCAGCGCACCTCAGCGCGCCTGGAATCCCATCTTCGCGATCGATTTATCTTGCGCTTCGGCAGGTTTACGCGCGGTCAAATTTTGAGGTTATTTTGTTTACAGGCTAAAGTATGGCTACTTCCTGGAATATACACTTGTTGGCGTTTGTGGAGTATTTTCATTAAAACCAAACAGATATGGATATCAATAGAACCGGTTCTAATGATAACCATATTTGTATGCTTTGTATGCGATATTCCAAAGATAAGCTGTGCTGGGCTCATGTTGGTTTATTTTCTAGTAGTTTTTGGCCGTTAGGTTAGGTAAAGGGTTAACACCTGAAAGTTTACTTTGACCGAGGCGCGCTAATATTACAACAGCGCCCATAACATCCAAATAAGGCGAGTGCTTGTACGTGATCCAACATTTTATAGAATTGAAGGCCTGTCAGTGTCGGTCAGTGGTTGATCGTATCACTGAAAAATTCACTGTTCAACTGTTAAGTGTTATAAGAGAAAGGAACAAAGCCACAATCAATAATAATTATTCAGTATACACATTGTGTATTCTTTTTGTTATCGTATTAATCGTCATTATTACCAATGTATCATGCGTTCCTATAACATGATAAGCATTTTACTCAAGCCATCAGAAACCATATCGTTTTTTGTATTCCGGTCGCTCATGAGTCACAGGGCGCTAATACAACAATAACATGGTTTTGGAGGGCGCTATGGTTTCTTAACGGCCCCATAGGAATGATGAACAGCCCAAGGGTTCATTAAAGGCCCGACACGAAGTAGAGGGCCGTTAATGGCCCTCCGAAACCATGTTATTAATATTATTATCACTACATTTGGCCATTTGTCACTACTAGCCTGAGACATTCTGTCAGATTGAATTCTGATTATTTTTGTACAAACAAAATCACGTGACTCACGTGATTAAACTAATGAATATATATAGCAATAATTAACGATAAACATACGTGGAAACAGGGCGAGTTGTATACAATTCGACGCCGTAATGTCGGTAGACTATCACAGTAATAACTGGTTTTACTCACCGGAAGTTTATATAGACATCACGTAGTTTACTTCTGTACAATTATGGTGACTTAACTCACTCAAGATTGTTCAAAAAAGAATAGACAGAAATATTAAGGGCTATTCAGTTTGTATGGTCAGACATAATTACATAAGTACTCTTTGTAGATACCCTTCAGTCATCAGATGAGGATATCACACTAGTAACAGCGCGTCCAGCATCGATGCCGTCAACAATAAAAAGGAGGAAATGTCAGGCTGGGACAGAACTAAGTGAAAGGATTCTCGAGGTAGAAGAGAAAAGGTTGAAGATCGAAGAAGACAGGATGGAGGTTGAGAAGAAGAGACTTGCTGTTGACGAGAAGCTTGTGCGTGTTGTTGGGGAAAGCATTACCAATTCCTTGGAAAGCAACTATTGCACATAAACTGTTTTGTTGTGTTACTATTTTACAATTATATTGCATTGTTGAATTCTCTTAGTCATTCTTTATAATCAAAGCAACCTCAATCGGATTGCCCCCCCCCACCCCCCCCCCCCCCCCCACGTCACACACACACTCAGTAGATCGAAAGAAGATGTCTACTCGGTAACCCATACGGTACCAATATCGTCACTTCGATTTCACATCACTTTCATAGCATAACAACTCACTTTTTGGGTAGAGTGTTCAATCCCGGTCATATATCCACACAAAGGTTTCGCATTTTGACCTTTAGTGGGAAGGCCGGGTGTTCCACCAGACAGTCACTGATGTGGCTGAAATACTACTGGAATCAACGTTAAACCCCACACAACCAATCAATACACGACACAACTAGCTGATCAAGTTGTAGATGAAGCTTCCAGAATAGTTCTCATGAAACAAAGCTGAATGAGTGTACCACCATGCGTCCTAAGGACTCGCCACCTCGTTGGAAATGATTGATCTATTCATTGGTGTTTAAAATCAATTTCGTCTATATTTCAGCCATATCACGACACACACACTTTTCAATTTCATATTATCTGTCGAAACCCCCGGCTGCCAGCAGGTACAGCGCCACCTCTCCACATAAGATTGAGGTGACAAATCCGAGACGGGATATGAACGGGAGGGAACACTCGGCGCTCTAGCGTCTTGAGACGAACTCGCTACCAATTGAGCCCCCCCCCCCCCCCCCCCCCCGTTGGGAAAGAAGATTGTCTTCAAATGGTCATGCATTAAAGAAAAATAATTAAATTCACAATTTATCTCAAAAGATCAACCGAAATGATTCATTGAAACCGCCCCTCAACAAGAGCTGTTCTTAACTGGATTCTGGTTGTGTCCTGATTGTCTCCATTGTAGGTAACACCCATGTCATCGTTGGTTGGCATGTCTTCGTCCGGTGGCAGTAATCACGTCGTGTCAACGGACATGTTATGGAGAACACATACAGCCACGGTAATCCTACAAACGCGCACTGGGGAGAATAAAAGGGTTCCACCAGATGTGTCAAAACAGCGGAATCTCATTTTCAGAACCCCAAACGCACGTTCTATGGCATTCCTTGTCTTCATCAGCGTCCTCGTATATCGTCGCTCTGCAGCAGTTGTTCCGTTATTGATATGTGTCATCAGTTCGGGACGCAACGGGTATCCGTTATCCCCAATAAGCCATCCGATTGGAATGTCCCCATTTTGGAACAGTCTACAAAGTTCCGATGTGGAATAAATAAAAGCATCGTGAGCTGATGCAGGCCACTTTGCGACAACATTCAGAAATCTTAATTGAGAGTCACACATTCCTTGCACATTTGTCGCATGCCACTTCCTCTTCAGATGGAGCCATTATTGTGATGTGCGTGCAGTCAATAGCCCCGACAACGTTGGGAAACCCGGCTATATCGTCGCATGAGTGCTAGAATGTCCTATGTCCCCTATGGGAGTACTATGTCCCCTATGGGACGATATATTATTTCCCCTATGGGACATAGGACATTCTAGCGCTCAGGCGACGAATTGTCGTGGAACCCAACCATTATCTCCCGCAACGCGGGTTCACTTCCTGCAAAGTAAATGAATCCTCACCACACAAAGCAATGGTGACCGAGTTCACAACTCATGAAATGGTAGACTTGTTAACTCCACGAATATCATCAATTACGGTCTGAAAGCTCCCAGTTGCATAAAAACGTGATGCAAGACAAAGTCTCGGGCCGTTAATAAGCCCAAGGGCTGTCCATCATTGCTGCAGGACCACTAATGAATCATGATGCCTGACAACAATCATGTTATTACTATTATTACCACGCCCTGTTACAGCTAACCGCACGAGGGAATTGCTGGAAGAAATAATCACCAAAGTCGGTTCGATATTTCTGTTTCGATCGTGCGTTCGACTTCAGTTCAGAAATACAAAGGGACGTCATCCGAATGGGAGTAGTTCATTAGGCCATGGAATCTAAAAATAGCCGGTCCTCTAATGGCTATTTATACCATTACCACCCGCGACTCGGCTCCGTCGAATGACGTCACTGAAATTATGGAGTTTTAACGGACCTCCAAACTTATGTTAATCGACCAGTAACTTATAGATTGAGTGGTAATAATATAACAATATCTCTCTTCTCCTTGACCTTATTATAGTATATACAATAGACCACATGCAGGGACCGACCTGTGCATGCGCCAGTGCGTATTTGGTTCTGAAACATCAGGACCTGGCTCTTAAATCTCAGAAATAGGCTTCTCAGTTGACGCGTAACTTCTCAGATCATATTTTGATATTCTTTCGATGGATAATCGAGAGAGACACTCTAACATGTATTATATATATGATTATCATTTATCATTGTTGTAGAGTGCTTAAGTTAATACTTCAAGTCTTAATTACCAAGCATTAATCTTCACTGTGGTTTCTGATCAAGTCTTGGCTGCCTAAATAGGCAGCCAAGACTTGATCAGAAACCACAGTGAAGATTAATGTTTGCTATAGTGTACTAAATGAAAATGATGAGAGCTATTACATACTTGCAGTGTGTGTTACAAACAGCAGTGTGACTCCGTAAATTAAAATCTGGCGCATGAATTGAAACAATAGGCTCCGAGGCTAGAGCGTATTTTAAATAGTCCTGATCGGTCCCTGCACATGTATAGACAGGATGTATATAGACCAAGAAAGGGAGGGTTTCCAACAAATACAGTCAAATCCCAGACGTTTGTGTGTGGGTGGGGAGGGGGTTAAAGTGATACCCTAGAAGAAAAAAAATAGGTTTGCTGAAGGGGGTCCACCTCCTGTATCTGTTCAAATGACAGTTTTATGATCTGTAACATTGGGGTTTAATCCACCTGAACAGGAAAGGGGTCTTTTTCTTGATTTTGGGAAAATTCATAAGCTTCTCTTTCAAGATTGAAACTCATTTAATTCATTTGAAGATCTTTTTATGAAACAAACTGAGATTAAACTTAAGAATTACAACCATCAAGAGTTAATTTGTTGTAATTTCTATAATTGTATTGACCACTGCGGTCACGATTAGCCATTGTGCATAAGTATGTAACCTTAAACACTAATAAATAAATAAATTGACAACTAAGACTAGCAAGGGACACAACTCTGTTTTGAATGATAAAAAAATGCAATTTTCCACTGTTCAAGATAGAGTTATCTCACTTGCTGGTCTGTAAGTGGTTTCTGGGCCACAGTCCTATTCATACACTTGCAGAACACAGAGGGAGAATTATAAACAATTCAATCAGGGTGGGGAGGGGGGGGGGGCAACATTCCTCTCATTGTCACTAAAAGACACACACTGATCATAGATACACTGAATGATGAGGGACTGATGGGAAAGGAGAGTGATCACTCTTACACCCCATGATTCCCCCCTAAACATTTCACTGGGGGAGTAATTAATCACTCGCCTTCATGATGTGTGAAGAAATTATGTTTAAAGTTATATATTGCATTTCAGTCACCCGTTACCTGTCCCAACTAGGAGACGATACTTGCAAAACATTATCTTGCATAAATAAAATCTTTCATTTTTTGTTTAACCCCTTACCCAACACAAAAGACAGACGACACTTGCAAACAAAATTCTTGAATAACTAATTTAATTTTTTTGCGTCACAAACATAGCGTATGACCCCTCATTGGAACGTGCTCAGCGAGTTCATTCTATTGAAGGATCCTAAACTATGTGTTTGAGACAAAAAAGGAAAAAAAACTAATGAAAATTGAAAGGTGATTTTGGTGAATAGCGCTGGCCGGTTTTGGCCGTTACGTTGGGTAAAGGGAAACATATTTTGTGACACCTCAGTGGAATGATCTCAATGAGCTTGTTCCAATCAGGAATTATAAATTATGCTTTTAGAGCAAAAATGAAAAAAAAAAAAATTTCTATGGTCATTTTCGTGTATAGTGCTGGTCAGGTTTGGGTTGGCATCATAGGTAAGGGGTTAAAATCACTCTCCTAAATTTTTTACTCTCACAAAATTAAAATGAGGAGAGTGATCATTCAGTCGCCTGCATTTTCTTCCCGGCAGTCACTGAATGATGGATGATTGATAATTAACATCAGTAATCAATGTGCAGCCCTGGTATTTAACCCTCAGCAATCAGCAGTGCCAAGGAAAATGCCGAGGAAGAGAAAAATATCCACTGCAAAAATACTGCCAAGGATGGCTTCTACAGAAAGCCTTGTGGTGGTAGAAATTGCACACTTTCCAGGTTACACAAGAAATCAAACAAAGTGGGTTGCAATACGGTGCATTGCTAATCTTACAATTTACAGTACAAGTTGTAGCATAACCACTAGAAACTATGTGTTTAGCTTCTATGTTGATAACACCAGAATCTGACATCAGTTTCTGGTAAGCTCTCACAGAGCTTCCCAGAAACTGATGTCAGATTCTGGTGTTATCAACACAGAAGCAATGAGATACTTAGTTTATGGTTATGCTGCATCTTATTTTCACTCATACTGTACATATGGAGCAAGTCGCCTGCTTACTTCCAAGGTTTTTTCTCAGCGTTCATATGGTTCAGGATGTATCTCGAACTACTTTCACTTGTTAAAGTTACTTGAAAGTTTTCATTTTACCGCATACTACATATCCATGGCAACTGAGACAATGCCCTGCCCCCTGATGATTTTTACACAATCGAACAGGCTTCACAGCAATTACCTAAGATGCACCAGTTTACCACAGCAATCTTTTTGTTGAGGAAACAAGGATGAATTAGCGGGACTGAATGTAAGTCACAGTGATTGGGAGTGAAAAAGATAGAAAGATCAATGTGTTTTATGTTTATTGCTATAAAACAATAAAAAACATTCAGAATAGTTCATTGTGTACGGCAGCGTTCTGACGCCAGTTGATGTATTTTTTACCTGTGCTAAGTTGTTATAACAAGTTAACTATCTTCTTATAACAACTTAGTAACTTGTTATAACAACTTAGCTAACTTGTTATAATAACATAGCTTAACTTGTTTTACAACTTAGTAACTTGTTATATTAACTATCTTCTTATAACAACTTAGTAACTTGTTATAACAACTTAGCTAACTTGTTATAACAACATAGCTTAACTTGTTATAACAACTTAGTAACTTGTTATAACAACTTAGCTAATTTGTTATAACATTTTAGCTATTTTGTTATAACAACTTAGCTATCTTGTTATAACAACTTACCTACCTTTTTAATCATTGCCCCACGGTCAGTTTGTCCCTTCCTTGGGACTGATAGTAATTGGTCAAAATGCGTTTAATACTTTACCAAACGTGACCGCCAAAAACGGCCAGCACTGTACACAAAAATCGCTATTCAGTCTTTTTTATATTTACATTTTATGCTTCCAAAACATAGGTTATGACCCCTCATTCGAACGAGAGCGTTGCGCTCATTCCAATGAGGGGTAACACCCTGTGTTTTGGATGCAAATAATGAAGATTTTTAGTTACACGAGAATTTGTTTCACGAGTATCGCCTGCTACTAGCGTTAGATAATGGGTTAATGGAGGGGGGGGGGGTGGCTCAGTTGATAGAGTTGCAGGCTGCAAACCGAGAGGTCCTCGGTTCGAATCCCACCTGCGGCAACCGCATTGTGTCCTTGGGCAAGACACTTCACCCCCATTGCTCCTTGGGGGCACGGTGACGTGTACTAAGGCGTACTGCACGTCGATGGTGCACCTGTCTCCAACCCTGCTAAACCTGCTTGTGTGGAGTTGGTATGTTGGGGGGTTGACAGTTGCTCGCCGTTGCTCGGTGGTTCTCTCCGAATACCCCGGCTTTCTCCACCCGTAGAACTGTCACGGTCATGGTTAGCCATTGTGCAGAAATATGTGACCTTAAAGACCAATAAATAAATAAATAAATAAATAAATAAATAAATAAATAAATAAATAAATAAATAAATAAATAAATAAATAAATGGGTTAATGTGTACCATGGACGGAGCTACATTATGTTTATTTATTTATTTATTTATTAGAGTTTAACAGCACATTAACAGCCAGGGTCATATCATATCGGTGACAGTTTTGCGGGTGGAGGAAGCCGGAGTACCCTGAGAGAATCACCGGAGCAACGACGAGCAGCTGTCAGCTCTCCAACATCGTAACTCTGAACTCTGCGCCGCGGCACAGGCAGGGTTAGATTGGTTGCAGACACGCGCACCATCGACATGCAGTACGCCTTAGTACACAGCGTCATCGTGCCCCCCCCCCCCCCCCCCCAGGTAGGCAATCGGGGTTAAGTGCCTTGCCCAAGGACACAACGCGGGGGCGCGAATCAGGAGCTACATTATAAACACTCTATCCAACAAAACGACAGAAACTTAAAAAAACTAACTTGAATAAGGCTCACAAAGTCTGAAATATCTTCGTGCTTTTTCAATAACGCCCTTTAAATATGGATATCGGCGGTCCTGGGTGATTGCGGAGGTTCCAGTGATATTCATATATGTAATGTTTTAACAAGGTTTTCCCATCTTTAAATAAAAGTTTGATTAGTTTTTCTAAAAGGGCCTTGTTGGCAAAATAATTAAAGGTCAAGTCGCACAACTTGATACACGTGAATAGGCCGTCGTTACCCCCTCTAACAGGGGCGGATCCAGGATTTCTGAAAAGGGGCGTGTCTTAGTCTGAAACTGAGCCATGAAACAACAGGGTGCGTGATAAACTCGAGATCGATTCTCCCATCTCTAAAGGCGGGGGTGGGGGAGGGGGGGTGGGGTGGGGTGGGGAGGGGGTTGGGGTGACTTTTAATCCAGTACCCAGGAAAGCAGCCAAAAATGTCCAGAAATGTATATTTTATAAAAGTTTTTTTAATGTAAAAATGGATATCGTTGGAACGGGCTGAATAAGCCGGTTCCAAGTATGCCCATATTTACATTGTTTCAGTAAGATATAGTAAGGGCTATTTCTCAAAACGTTAAAAAACTGCTTGTGTAAAGTTTTGTGGTGTTTTCGACCCATTAGTAGTGCGCTCCGACATGTCTCGGGAAAAAATAGAGGGGGCGCGCGCCGGATGCGCCCCGTCTAAATCCGCTACTGTCTAAGACAAAATATTTTTTCATGATTCTTCCATTTTTACGTTATACAAGAGGTGATGCAGTATGCCTTCAAAATGAGCTGCGTTTTCAGGATCAAGTGGGTAGGTCCAGCTTAGAGAAGACCAGCAACAGAAAATGAAAAAGAAATGTTTGGTATTTCACACTCACAGCATAATTTTGACGACGCAAAACGGTTGGCTTTCCTGTGACTGAGTGATCACGTAGCCTGGCCCACCCTTGGAATGTAGGCTGACCGCTATGTGAGAAATTAGGCTTTGTTTGTCTTTCACATTCACTACGCATACCACAAAGATTCATTGTTTGGTCAGCCATCACAGGACTATTTTCAAGCGTTAATTTCCCCAACGAAGTAGCCTTTTTGCGCAGAAATATATGATCTTAAACACCAATAAATAAATAAATAAATAAATAAATAAATAAATAAATAAATAAATAAATAAATAAATAAATAAATAAATAAATAGCCTCCTCCAGCGAGTTCGCTCCCCGTGGAGATCTCGGGAAGTGAAGCAGTGCTTGTTCACTGTTGTAAACTAGCCCCGTCTCGCTGGTAGAATAGGACCCAGTAGCCGATGCTTGGGGTGGAAGTCCTTTAAAATGGGCAACATGGGTATAAATGATAGCCTGAACTTGAATATGTCTGTGTTACGGTCATGAATAGCCACCGTCAGGAACATATGAGCTGAAAGACAAATAAATAAATAAATAAAAATAAATAAATAAATAAATAAATAAATAAATAAATAAATAAATAAATAAATAAATAAATAAATAAATAAATAAATAAATAAATAAGAAGAGAGTACCCAAGCACAATGAACTTGCAATCAAAACGTTGTGAGTTTGATGCCTGGTCGGGGCAAATTGCGTTGTGTCACCCAGAACCCCCGATATCCTTATTTAAAGGGCGTCATTGAAAAGACTCGAACATATTTCAGAATTTGTGAGCCTTATTTAAGTTAGTTTTTTTTAAAGTTTTTGTTGGATAGAGTGCTTCTAATGTAGCTCCGTCCATGGGACACATTAACCCATAACCTAACGCTAGTAGCAGACGATACTCGTGAAAAAAATGCTCGTGTAACTAAAAATTTTCATTTTTTCCATCCAAAACACAGGGTATGATCCCTCATTGGAATGAGCGCAACGGGCTCGTTCGAATGAGGGGTCATAACCATTATTTTGGAAGCATAAAATGTAAATATAAAAAAGACTGAATAGCGATTTTTGTGTACAGTGCTGGGCGTTTTTGGCCGTTACGTTAGGTAAAGGGTTAAACGCATTTTGACCAATTACTATCAGTCCCAAGGAAGGGACAAACTGGCCTGGGGGCAATGATTAAAAAAAGATAGGTAAGTTGTTATAACAAGTAACTAAGCGTCCTACAATTCAATCTAAACCATTTATATTGATAACAAAATATATATCTACAGACTTCCTTACTAATTTGGTATCAATATCTCAAAACTAATCAGAGAAGAAAATTTACAAGGTCCTGCAAGGTCAGAAAAAACATGTTTTTGGATTGTTGACAGAGACACATCCACCAACTTGCACCTAGTGTCTGGAAATCAGAAAAAATTGTAGCCTTCACTACCCACTCACCAATCCCCACCCCACCCCCTCCAATCCCTGCACACAACTTGTTCCCGCAACTCCCAATCCACTGTAAACCTTCTGAAGATTTGTTCAAATTCAAGGAAGAATTATTTATTTATTTAATGGTGTGTAAGGTCACATACTTATGCACAATGGCTAATCATGACCGTGTTTTACGGGTGGAGTAAGCCAGAGTATCCAGAGAGAACCACCGGGCATCGACGAGCAGCTGCCAGCTCCCCAACATCATAACTCCGCACAGCAGCACAGGCAGGGTGAGATTGGTTGAAGACATGCGCACCATCGACATGCAGAACGCCTTAGTACATGACGTCATCGTGCACCCATGTGGACAATCGGGGTGAAGTTAAGGACACAGCGCGGGAGTCCGAATCGATCACTCAGGTCACCCATCCAAGGACTAACCGGGCTCGACGTTGCTTAACTTCGGTGATCTGACGAGAACTGGTTACAACAACGCCACCGCACCCCCAAGGAAGAATTTGGGTATATGATTTATAATTTTAGTATAATTTTATACAAACACCTCTCCTTCAAAATACTGGACTGATAGATGGCACATATGTCTTTCTTGAGAACACCCTCATCCCCATCCCCTCACCCTATACCAGGGTTTCGCAAATTGCGAGAACGGCCGTTTCGTTCCCGTGATGTTCTCGCAAATGCTTGTTAAGGAGACCCACTTACCGTTCCCACAAAAATATGAGCATTTTCTCATCAGATAAAATTTAATAAAATTAGATTAATTTTAGAGCTGAAACAATTAAAGGGTTTTCTTAATCGATTAATGGCATGCATTAACATTGGTTAACCGATTAATCACATGCCCTAATAGGTAGCTGAATAATTGCTGTACCGTTGATGATTTATAGAATTAAAACTTTACTCAACGTAATAGACAAAACTAGCCAGCGCCATATACAAAAATGTACATTCAAATTTTATTATGTTTTCAATTTTTGTCTCCAAATATAGCTGATGGCACCTCATTGGAACGAGCTCATTGAGCTCGTTCCAATGAGGCGTCACAAGCTACGTTTTTGAGACAAACATTGAAAATCATTAGTAATTCAAGAATTTGTTGTGCAAGTATCGTTTACTACCTGCATTTGGTGAAGGATTGAGAATGACCATTTCCATCTACTGATTATTTATTTATTTATTGGTGTTTAAGGTCACATATTTCTGCACAATGGCTAATTATGACCACGACAGTTTTACGGGTGTAGGAAGCCGGAGTACCCGGAGAGAACCACCGAGCAACGGCGAGCAACTGTCAGCTCCCCCACATACCAACTCCACACAAGCAGGGTTAGCATTGGTTGAAGACAGGTGCACCATCGACGTGCAGTACGCCTTAGTACACAACGCCACCGTGCCCCCACGTGGGCAATGGGGGTGAAGTGTCTTGCCCAAGGACACAACGCGGTTGCCGCAGGTGGGATTCGAACCGAGAACCTCTCGGTTTGCAGCCTGCACCTCTACCTACTGAGCCACCGCGCCCCCAGCTACTGATACAGTATAATGATCATGCAAGCGAACAAGTATATCAACACGTAACTGACATGCGTTACTCTCTGTGTCATATAATTGATGTGAGCCAGTGTGACAATGTTTGCCTGTTTTTGAGCAAGTTTGTTCCTTTGTTAACCCATATAATACCGTAGTTCAAAAGTAATGGTTAACCGATCAATTGCTTTTTTATCGATCAAGACGTTGATCATTGGTTAGTTGATTAATCGGTTAACCGTATCAGCTCTAAATAATTTCTATAAACATGATTACTGCAATAGCCTTTGATGTGGTGGTTGAACAATCTAACGATCTATGTATTTGAAGATAAATAAGCATAATTCATGTGATTAAGACACATGTTGGAAATGGGTCCCATAAAAAATAAATGAGTCCCGCAAAAAATAATTGCGGGATCCAAAAATGGGTCCTGCAAAAACTTTTTTTGCGAAACCCTGCTATCCATTTTGAAAAAAGCATTTCTGACCAAAATCAAAGACAAAAGACAATCTCCCAAGTGAGAAAAAATGTAACAGCAGCTGACCCGTCACTGAAGAAAGTAGGATATGTTTCCTTGTCAAAAAAAAACTCAAGTGACCAGAACAACACATCCGTTCACCTACCTGCCTTAGTGATTCTTCTCAGTTTTTAACTGATCAATTCCAAAATCAGTGCAAAGTGGGAGGATAGTATTTCCCATATTTTCTTACTAACCAATTGATATGACAGCTTTTTAATTATGCACCCCCCCCCCCCCTTCTGACAAGCCCCTCTCTCCTCACCCCACCCAATCGCTACTTATCTATGTTTCAATTTTAAGGCAACAAATCTGAACAGACTTCTTTCACCATCCTTCTCTCCTGCATTGAACTAGATAAGTTGAATGACACTTACAGATGATTTGTGGTTCTCTCTAAGTACTTGGGCTTCCGTCCTATTCCACAGGGAGTTGAGAACAGATGTTTTGTAAGAGACAGGCTAAATCTTTTTAAGAAAAACGAAATTTGTTTACCTTTTCTTGCAGAGAAAAAGAACATCTTTTGCGAAAAGAGAGCTTGAGGTATTAGAAGAGGAGTTCAAAAATGGACTCACCTCCACAAAAGATTCAGCCAGGATATCCCAGCTAGCTGATCAACTTGACATTGTGACTCAAACGATTATTGTAAGTACACCAATACTCGAAGCAGATAGTAGACAAGTCTCAAGAACATCAGTGATAACTATACCAGCTATGAGAAGGGGTATCACCTTGTGGCCAATTCCCTTTTGGCCAGTTCACCTCTAGCCTATTACCCTTTGGCCAATACCCTCTTGGCCAGGTTTTATATTTGTGGAAAAAATCTAATTGTCAAAGTTACAAGGGTCTACGTTACCATAAAATTATAATAATTACCAAAAATAAAAATTTGTCCAATATAGTCTTATTCATGGATACAGGTATTTTTGACATTCTAGAAGATGTTAAAGGGTCCCCTGTTCTCCTGAGCTACACATTTTACACCTTCTTTCCTCGCCTACTCTTGCGTTCCAAATAAACGTAAAGGTGGTAATAAAAGGTCTGGGTGGAAAATTTATAAGTCGGATTACCTGGAGAGAACCACCGAGCAACGACGTACAGCTGTCAGCTCCCTAACATCGTAACTCCACACTGCAGCACAGGCAGGATTAGATTGGTTGAAGACATGCGAACCATCGACGTGCATTAGGCCTTAGTACACGGCGTCATCGTGCCACCATCATGGCCATGTGGACAATCAGGGTTAAGTGCCTTGCCCAAGGACACACCGCTGGAGTCCGAAACGATCGCTCAGACGGTCACCCATCCAACTAACTACTAACTGAGCTCGACGTTGCTTAACTTCGGTGATCGGACGAGAACCGGTTACCGCAACACCACCGCGCCCCAACTCCCTCTCAAACCAACCAGGCTCACATCACATTTCATAACTCCATCACCATCACTCTCACCGTGCTGTGTAGGTTAGCTGTAAAATAATCATCCATAACCATACATGCATTTGTTAAAACAGGTGTAAATACTGCAATCGACAACTTTTAATTTCAATGTTTTTGAAAAAAGAAATGGTTCTTATAATATTTTATGAGAGGAGTTAAGACGTATTTAACTGTTTATCTAACACGAAAAGCAGACGACACATCCAAATAAAATTCTTCAATAATTATTATTATTTTTATTTTTGGCGTTAAAAACATAACTTATGACCCCTCATTGGAACGAGCTCAACGAGCTCGTTCCAATGAGGGGTCATGAGGAATGTTTCTGAGACAAAAATGCAAAAAATAATGAAAATTGAATGGTTATTTTTGTAAATAGCGTTGGCTGGTTTTGGTCGGTACATTAGGAAAAGGGTTAAGACATGTTTAACTATTTAAAACATTTTACTAAACTAAATATGTAACAATGTAACCAACTATTTATATTCCAAACATATATACATATATACAATAATATCATGTAACCTCATAATGCTACTATTTATTTATTTATTGATGTTTTAAGGTCACATATTTATGCACAATGGCTAATCAGGACCGTGACAGTTTTACGGGTGGAGGACGCCGGAGTACCCGGAGAGAACCACCGAGCAACGACGAGCAGCTGACAGCTGCCCAACATCGTAACTCCGCACTGCACTGCAGCACAGGCAGGGTTAGATTGGTTGAAGACATGCGTACCATCGACGTGCAGTACGCCTTAGTAAACGGCGTCATCGTGCCCCCACACGGGCAATGGAGATGAAGTGTCTTGCCCAAGGACACAACGCGGTTGCTGCAGGTGGGATTCGAACCGAGGACCTCTCGGCTTGCAGCCTGCACCTCTACCTACTGAGCCACCATAATGCTACTGAAAAAAAAGAAATGGTGTTTATAATATTGTGATTGTCTACTGTCGTTATGATTCAATCCTGCGTTATGTCCTAGGGCAACACAATCATGACAACCCGAGTAGTATGTCTCGGGCTTTTCACCCCTTATTTGCCGGACCTCGGAAGTGACGTCATGTCACGTGACGTAGTGGCGCCATGTTGTGTTGTCATGGTAACCCGCGTGAGCGGCCATGTTGTGACGTCATCTCCATAGTGATACGTGGTGTTAGTGCGCATGCGCAGCGCGTGTTGTTAGGGTGATACGTGTTTCCGTCGTCCATTTTGTATACTGGAGGCCGCCATCTTGGTTTCTATGGTAGCACGTGATTGCTATGTTACCCAATTGTTCTGTAATAGGACGGGGTATGTTTTGAGGGTGTGTTCGATTGAATCGGAGTATCACGAATTACCACAAACAACCCGACAATCCTTCCAAATCACCAAAATCCACCCGAAATCACCGAAATTGACTTTATTTCCCCATTTTATCAGCTTAGCACGTAGTGCTATAGTACTAAGGGGTACAAGGGGGTGCATTCGATTGAACAGGAGTAATTTTCTGGTTCGGATTTTTCCTATTAAGAGTAGCACGTAGTACTATAGGACAAATTTACCCAGAATTCTCTGTTTCTATCTATATATGCAATAGTTTACGTCTACCTAGGCAGTTCCTTTATTCTAGAGTATACTCCAGTAGCGTAGAAGAGCCTATCAACTGGAACAGTATACCTTATTATTGCTATATTTAGCAATTTCTAGTCTATTCTTGTTAGTTCTGACCCTATTCCATGTACTCTTGTTGTTTCATTTATATAACTAACCAATCAGATTGCTTGCTTTCCAATAACCTGTATGCAGAGTTATCTCCCTTCTGTACAACAAAAGCCAATATCATTCCCAAAGCCAATATCATTCCCAAAGCCAATAAGCTATCGAGCAGTTACTGATAAGTCATTGCTCGAACGACTCGAAGCCCATCGAGCAAATGAGCCTAAGAGCAATTGCTCCATGAGCAATTGCTCGAACGACTCGAAGCTCATCGAGCAAATGAGCTATCGCGTAATTGTTCGTTCGAGTGACTCCTCGAACGTCTCTTAGACTCATTTCAGTATTTGAGGATACCTATGGCCCAGGTATTGTATTATTTGAGGATACCTATCGAGGATACCTTTTATAGGATACTTATCTGAGGATACTATTACCTATATCACAAGGCATACCTATCCCAAATATCCCTTATAAGCTAAAGAGCAAGAGAGTAATTGCTCCATGAGCAATTGCTCGATCGACTCGAAGCTCATCAAGCAAATGAGCCTAAGAGCAATTGCTCCATGAGCAATTGCTCGAACGACTCGAAGCTCATCGAGCAAATGAGCTATCGAGTAATTGCTCGTTCGAGTGACTCCTCGAACGACTCTTAGACTCATTTCAGAAAAAGGGGTGCCGAAGGCCATATGTTTTCCAAAAAGGGGTGCCGAAATTGGGGTGCCTTTCCACTCGAGGGTATGGAAAGGTATTGGTAACACTCAATGACTACAAGACTCTGAACAGATACAACCAACCACTACAAAACAATTAAGTACAGATCCAACAGAACCAATTGTGAACAAAACAAAGTGATAGGAGGTCAAACTAGTCGGATTGATCGAACTAGTTGGACAGCATGGACAGATACAAGACACCTGTTCGAATGAAGTCGTAGTGAACAAAGATCCAATACAATCAAGATGGATGCGAACAGAACAAAGTGAACAAAGATCCAATGAAGTTATCGAAGTGAATTGACCATAACAAAGTTTTCAACTGAATGAACTATAACCCTTAAACATAACCCAATGTTAACCCCCTTAAATTGAACAAAGATGAATTAACCCTTTGAACTGAACAAAGTTTTCAACTGAATGAACTTTATGTAATTGAAACCCCTTTGAATTATTTGAATGAATTTTTTATACCAAATATAAATAAATACCCTTGAACTTAATGAAGTATAACCCCTAACTATATCCCAATGTTAACACGTTTGAAATGAACAAAGTTTACAGCCTTAATGAAAATATAACGAAGGTGATATGAATTTTTAAACTACAACCCATTGAACTGAATTTTTCTAATAGGGAAGGGGAATACCCTCGAGTGGGCGATGTTAAAACACGGAATCCAAATTTTACGAACTCGAATAGGAATCCCATTTTACAGAATCCCTTTTTAAGAATCCCTTTTTAAGAATCCCTTTTTCGAAAACGGCTATGGCTATGGAATCCCTTTTTTCTGAAATGAGTCTAAGAGTCGTTCGAGGAGTCACTCGAACGAGCAATTGCTCGTTAGCTCATTTGCTCAATGGGATTCGAGTCATTCGAGCAGCATGTCGAGTCACTCGATCGAACAATTACTCGATAGCTCATTTGACAAAAAAGGGATTCTCCAGAAGGCACCCCAATTTCGGCACCCCTTTTTGGAAAACATATGGCCTTCGGCACCCCTTTTTCTGAAATGAGTCTAAGAGTCGTTCGAGGAGTCACTCGAACGAGCAATTACTCGATAGCTCATTTGCTCAATGAGCTTCGAGTCGTTCGAGCAATTGCTCATGGAGCAATTGCTCTTAGGCTCATTTGCTCGATGCTTCGAGTCGATCGAGCAATTGCTCATGGAGCAATTACTCTCTTGCTCTTTAGCTTATAAGGGATATTTGGGATAGGTATGCCTTGTGATATAGGTAATAGTATCCTCAGATAAGTATCCTATAAAAGGTATCCTCGATAGGTATCCTCAAATAATACAATACCTGGGCCATAGGTATCCTCAAATACTGAAATGAGTCTAAGAGACGTTCGAGGAGTCACTCGAACGAACAATTACGCGATAGCTCATTTGCTCGATGAGCTTCGAGTCGTTCGAGCAATTGCTCATGGAGCAATTGCTCTTAGGCTCATTTGCTCGATGGGCTTCGAGTCGTTCGAGCAATGACTTATCAGTAACTGCTCGATAGCTTATTGGCTTTGGGAATGATATTGGCTTTGGGAATGATATTGGCTTTTGTTGTACAGAAGGGAGATAACTCTGCATACAGGTTATTGGAAAGCAAGCAATCTGATTGGTTAGTTATATAAATGAAACAACAAGAGTACATGGAATAGGGTCAGAACTAACAAGAATAGACTAGAAATTGCTAAATATAGCAATAATAAGGTATACTGTTCCAGTTGATAGGCTCTTCTACGCTACTGGAGTATACTCTAGAATAAAGGAACTGCCTAGGTAGACGTAAACTATTGCATATATAGATAGAAACAGAGAATTCTGGGTAAATTTGTCCTATAGCACTACGTGCTACTCTTAATAGGAAAAATCCGAACCAGAAAATTACTCCTGTTCAATCGAATGCACCCCCTTGTACCCCTTAGTACTATAGCACTACGTGCTAAGCTGATAAAAGGGGGAAATAAAGTCAATTTCGGTGATTTCGGGTGGATTTTGGTGATTTGGAAGGATTGTCGGGTTGTTTGTGGTAATTCGTGATACTCCGATTCAATCGAACTCACCCTCAAAACATACCCCGTCCTATTACAGAACAATTGGGTAACATAGCAATCACGTGCTACCATAGAAACCAAGATGGCGGCCTCCAGTATACAAAATGGACGACGGAAACACGTATCACCCTAACAACACGCGCTGCGCATGCGCACTAACACCACGTATCACTATGGAGATGACGTCACAACATGGCCGCTCACGCGGGTTACCATGACAACACAACATGGCGCCACTACGTCACGTGACATGACGTCACTTCCGAGGTCCGGCACCGAGGTCCGGCAAATAAGGGGTGAAAAGCCCGAGACATACTACTAACCCGATTGCCTATATGGGAGCTCGGTGGCGCTGTATGCTAAGGCGTAGAGCATTTTCAGTTTGTCGATCACTGTTAACCGTTTATGTGTCGGTTAAGTACATTCACACCGTGTTATCTGACAGTTACTCGACTTAACTATGTGATCCAGCTTCACCCATCCGTGAAAAAGACTGTTGAAAATATTAAAGCACAATAAACAAAGAAGCACTTGGTGATATGCTAAAACTATCAGTGTTAGGCGAGCGCTCACCCCCACTTTCGTACCTCCCACTTCCGCCCCTGGTATACAGTTACTGTACATCGCTGTACATCTTACAGTTTGGGGGCGAGTACAGTGAATTCACACCCATGGTAATAAATATGGGAGGTTTATCTGCGGTAAAGCAAAACAGTTATAATTCAAACCAACAGCTACTTCTGTACCAACACAACAAAAGTAGATATGAGGCTAGGATGGCTTTTCACGTGATTTTAATACACGATTTCATTAAAACAGGGGTATCACAAACGACGGGTTGGGTGATGGGTTACAGCCTACTCTGTCGGGGAGGATTAGCCACCCCCTCTTCCCCACCCGGGCGTGGAAACTTACTACTTTATTGTGTGCTTGTCAGGGAATACCCTAGCCCCCGGGTCGGGGTTACAAGCCTCCCTTGTCGGGGAAATTCTGGGGTCAACACTGTCGTAAAGAACAGAAAGGTGAGATAACTAAAACTGTAATGTTAACGCGTATTTTATTTTTGCCCATTAAGATTTTCCAACCAGCCGTTACGATCACCTTCAAAGCGGCAATGTCATTTGACACTTCAAATTTTGTACATTATGAGAAACCAGACAGCCGAGAATATTTTCTTTATTGTAATAGACAGACCAACAAACAAGAATTAATCAAATACAGCTTAAGGTTTGAATAGTGTGTTATTTACTTTTATATAAATGTCTTTGTAATACGATTTTAATTCAGCATAAAGTATTTCTAAATGACGTCATTTAGTTTTCTCCCGATATAAAGAATATATTCTTCTTTGTTATGGTAGTTATGACAACATAATACATGGAAAGAATTAACAATTACATGATAAACAAATTATGTTAACGTCAACAGTATTGGACTCACGGCTGTGGTGGAAATTCCCTGAAAAGAGCAGCATACGTTTAAATGATCCGCTGAACTCAAAATTATATGTATGTCACGTCCAAATATTGCCAGATATCCCGGGGGAGGGGGGGGGGGGGTCAGGAATAACTTTAACAGTATTAACACAGTACTGTTTGTAGCCGGGATATGTGTAAAATATGTTGAAAGTTTTGATGTTTTTCCTGGTTTCATCACTGTATTTGTGGCTATTTCTATTGATTTCTTTTTGTTTATACTCATTTCATCACTTGATTTTAGTCTCATCAGATGATGTTCACCCCCCCCCCCCCCCCTCCCTTCCGTGTTCCATTCGATTTTAAACTCTGGTAGGGCATCCGATGATGTTCACACCGTCCTTCCGTGTTCCATTCGATTTTAAACTCTGGAGTCAGTGTAGGGCATACGATGATGTTCACCCCGTCCTTCCGTGTTCCATTCGATTTTAAACTCTGGAGTCAGTGTAGGGCATACGATGATGTTCACCCCGTCCTTCCGTGTTCCATTCGATTTTAAACTCTGGAGTCAGTGTAGGGCATACGATGATGTTCACCCCTCCCTTCCGTGTTCCATTCATTTTTAAACTCTGGAGTCAGTGTAGGGCATACGATGATGTTCACCCCGTCCTTCCGTGTTCCATTCGATTTTAAACTCTGGAGTCAGTGTAGGGCATACGATGATGTTCACCCCGTCCTTCCGTGTTCCATTCGATTTTAAACTCTGGAGTCAGTGTAGGGCATACGATGATGTTCACCCCGTCCTTCCGTGTTCCATTCGATTTAAAACTCTGGAGTCAGTGTAGGGCATACGATGATGTTCACACCGTCCTTCCGTGTTCCATTCGATTTTAAACTCTGGAGTCAGTGTAGGGCATACGATGATGTTCACCCCGTCCTTCCGTGTTCCATTCGATTTTAAACTCTGGAGTCAGTGTAGGGCATACGATGATGTTCACACCGTCCTTCCGTGTTCCATTCGATTTTAAACTCTGGAGTCAGTGTAGGGCATACGATGATGTTCACACCGTCCTTCCGTGTTCCATTCGATTTTAAACTCTGGAGTCAGTGTAGGGCATACGATGATGTTCACCCCGTCCTTCCGTGTTCCATTCGATTTTAAACTCTGGAGTCAGTGTAGGGCATACGATGATGTTCACACCGCCCTTCCGTGTTCCATTCGATTTTAAACTCTGGAGTCAGTGTAGGGCATACGATGATGTTCACCCCGCCCTTCCGTGTTCCATTCGATTTTAAACTCTGGAGTCAGTGTAGGGCATACGATGATGTTCACCCCGTCCTACCGTGTTCCATTCGATTTTAAACTCTGGAGTCAGTGTAGGGCATACGATGATGTTCACACCGCCCTACCGTGTTCCATTCGATTTTAAACTCTGGAGTCAGTGTAGGGCATACGATGATGTTCACACCGCCCTTCCGTGTTCCATTCGATTTTAAACTCTGGAGTCAGTGTAGGGCATACGATGATGTTCACCCCGTCCTACCGTGTTCCATTCGATTTTAAACTCTGGAGTCAGTGTAGGGCATACGATGATGTTCACACCGCCCTTCCGTGTTCCATTCGATTTTAAACTCTGGAGTCAGTGTAGGGCATACGATGATGTTCACACCGCCCTTCCGTGTTCCATTCGATTTTAAACTCTGGAGTCAGTGTAGGGCATACGATGATGTTCACACCGCCCTTCCGTGTTCCATTCGATTTTAAACTCTGGAGCCAGTGTAGGGCATACGATGATGTTCACACCGCCCTTCCGTGTTCCATTCGATTTTAAACTCTGGAGTCAGTGTAGGGCATACGATGATGTTCACACCGCCCTTCCGTGTTCCATTCGATTTTAAACTCTGGAGTCAGTGTAGGGCATACGATGATGTTCACACCGCCCTTCCGTGTTCCATTCGATTTTAAACTCTGGAGTCAGTGTAGGGCATACGATGATGTTCACACCGCCCTTCCGTTTTCCATTCGATTTTAAACTCTGGAGTCAGTGTAGGGCATACGATGATGTTCACCCCGCCCTTCCGTGTTCCATTCGATTTTAAACTCTGGAGTCAGTGTAGGGCATACGATGATGTTTACACCGCCCTTCCGTGTTCCATTCGATTTTAAACTCTGGAGTCAGTGTAGGGCATACGACGATGTTCACACCGCCCTTCCGTGTTCCATTCGATTTTAAACTCTGGAGTCAGTGTAGGGCATACGACGATGTTCACCCCGCCCTTCCGTGTTCCATTCGATTTTAAACTCTGGAGTCAGTGTAGGGCATACGATGATGTTCACCCCGCCCTTCCGTGTTCCATTCGATTTTAAACTCTGGAGCCAGTGTAGGGCATACGATGATGTTCACCCCGCCCTTCCGTGTTCCATTCGATTTTAAACTCTGGAGCCAGTGGAGGGCATACGATGATGTTCACACCGCCCTTCCGTGTTCCATTCGATTTTAAACTCTGGAGTCAGTGTAGGGCATACGATGATATTCACCCCGCCCTTCCGTGTTCCATTCGATTTTAAACTCTGGAGTCAGTGTAGGGCATACGATGATGTTTACCCCGCCCTTCCGTGTTCCATTCGATTTTAAACTCTGGAGACAGTATAGGGGATACGATGGTGTTCACCCCGCCCTTCCGTGTTCCATTCGATTTAAAACTCTGGAGCCAGTGGAGGGCATACGATGATGTTCACCCCGCCCTTCCGTGTTCCATTCGATTTTAAACTCTGGAGTCAGTGTAGGGCATACGATGATGTTCACCCCTCCCTAACTTGTTCCATTCGATTTTAAACTCTGGAGTCAGCGTAGGACATACGATTATGTTCACCCCTTCCTTCCGTATTCCATTCGATTTTAAACTCTGGAGTCAGTGTAGGGCATACGATGATGTTCACCCCGCCCTTCCGTGCTTCATTCGATTTCAAACTCTGGAGTCAGTGTAGGGCATACAATGATGTTCACCCCTCCATTCCATGTTCCATTCTATTCTAAACGCAGGTGTCAGTGTATGGCATACGATGATGTTCACGCCGCCCTTCCGTGTTCCGTACGATTTTAAACTGTGTAGTCAGTGTAAGCCATACTATGATGTTCACCCCGCCCTTCCGTGCTCCATTCAATTTTAAACTCGGGAGTCAGTATAGGGCATACTATGATGTTCACCCCGCCCTTCCGTGCTCCATTCGATTTTAAACTCTGGAGTCAGTGTAGGGCATACTATGATGTTCACAACGCCCTTCCAGGCTATATGCGATTTTAAACTCTGGAGTTAGTGTAGGGCATACGATGATGTTCACCCCGCCCTTCCGTGTACCATTCGATTTTAAACTCTGGAGTCAGTGTAGGGCATACGATGATGTTCACACCGCCCTTTCGTGTTCCATTAGATTTTAAACTCTGGAGTCGGTGTAGGGCATACAGTGTTCACCCCGCCCTTCCGTGTTCCATTCTATTTTAAACTCTGGAGACAGTGGAGGCCATACGATGATGTGCCTCCCTCCCTTCCATATTCCATTCGATATTGAACTCTAGAGTCAGTGTAGGGCATACGATGACGTTCACCCCGCCCTCCCGCTCTCCATTCGATTTTAAACTCTGGAAAAAAGTCAATGTAGGGCATACGATGACGTTCACCCCGCCCTTTCGTGCTCCATTCGATTTTAAACTATGGAGTCAGTGTAGGGCATACAATGTTCACCCAGCCCTTCCGTGTTCCCTTCTATTTTAAACTATGGAGTCAGTGTAGGGCATACGATGATGTTCAGCCAGCCCTTCCAGGCTCCATACGATTTCAAACTCTGGAGTCAGTGTAGGGCATACGACGATGTTCACACCGCCCTTCCGTGCTCCATACGTTTTTAAACTCTGGAGTCAGTGTAGAGCATACGATGATGTTCGTTCCGCCCTTCCGATCACTGTTAACCGTTTATGTGCCGGTTAAGTACATTCACACCGTGTTATCTGATAGTTACTCGACTTAGCTACGTGATCCAGCTTCACCCATCCGTGAAAAAGACTGTTGAAAATATTAAAGCACAATAAACAAACAAGCACTTGGTGATATGCTAAAACTATCAGTGTTAGGCGAGCCCTCACCCCCACTTTTGAACCTTCCATTCGATTTTAAACTCTGCAATCAGTGTAGGGCATATGATAATGTTCACCCCTCCCTTCCGTGCTCCATCCGATTTTAAACTCTGGAGTCAGTGTAGGGCATACGATGATGTTCACCCCGCCCTTCCGTGCTCCATTCGATTTTAAACTCTAGATCAGTGTAGGGCATACGATGATGTTCACGCCGCCCTTCCGTGCCCCATTCGATTCTAAACTCTGGGTCAGTGGAGGGCATAGGATGATGTTCAACCCTCCCTTCCAGGCTCCATACGATTTTAAACTCTGGAGTCAGTGTAGGGCATACAATGATGTTCACCCCGCCCTTCCGTGCTCCATTCGATTTTAAACTCTGGAGTCAGTATAGGGCATATGATGATGTTCACGCCGACCTTCCGTGCCCCATTCGATTCTAAACTCTGGAGTCAGTGTAGGGCATACGATGATGTTCATCCCCTCCCTTCCGTGTTCCATTCGATTTTAAACTCTGGAGTTAGTGTAGGGCATGCGATGATGTACGCCACTCCCTTCCGTGTTCCATTCGATTTTAAACTCTGGAGTCAGCGTAGGGCATGCGATGATGTGCGCCCCTCCCTTCCGTGTTCCATTCAATTTTAAACTCTGGAGTCAGTATAGGGCATACGATGATGTGCGCCCCTCCTTTCCATGTTCCATTCGATTTTAAACTCTGGAATCAGTGTAGGGCATACGATGATGTGCACCCCTCCCTTCCGAGTTCCATTCGATTTTAAACTCTGGAGTTAGTGGGGGGCATGCGATGATGTGCGCCACTCCCTTCCGTGTTCCATTCGATTTCTTCCGTGTTCCATTCGATTTTAAACTCTGGAGTCAGTGTTGCGCATACGATGATGTGCACCCCTCCCTTTCGTGTTCCATTCGATTTTAAACTCTGGGGCCAGTGTAGGGCATGCGATGATGTTCTCCACTCCCTTCCGTGTTCCATTCGATTTTAAAATCTGGAGGCAGTGTAGGGCATAAGATGATGTGCGCCCCTCCATTTCGTGTTACATTCGATTTTAAACTCTGGGGCCAGTGTAGGGAATACGATGATGTTCACGCCGCCCTTCAGTGCCCCATTCGATTCTAAACTCTGGAGTCAGTGTAGGGCATACGATGATGTTCACCCCTCCCTTCTGTGTTCCATTCGATTTTAAACTCTGAAGTGAATGTTGGGCATACGATGATATTCACACCTCCCTTCCGTGTTCCATTCGCTTTTAAACTCTGCAGTCAGTGAAGGGCATACGATGATATTCATCCCTCCCTTCCGTGTTCCATTCGATTTTAAACTCTGGAGTCAGTGTAGGGCATACGATGATGTTCACGCCTCCCTTCCTTGCCCCATTCTATTCTAAACTCTGCAGTCAGTGTAGGGCATATAATGATGTTCACCCCTCCCTTCCGTGCTCCATTCTATTCTAACCTCTACAGTCAGAGTAGGGCATACGATGAGGTTAACCCGGCCCTTCTGTGCTCCAGTGGATTTTAAACTCTGGAGTCAGTGTAGGGCATACGATGATGTGCATCCCTCCTTATGTGTTCAGTTCGATTTTAAACTCTGGGACTCGTGCAGGCCATACTATGATATTCACCCCTCCCTTCCGTGTTCCATTCGATTTTAAACTATGGAGTCAGTGTAGGGCATACGATGATGTGCGCTCCTCCCTTCCGTGATCCATTCGATTTTAAACTCTGGAGTCAGGGCAGGGCATATGATGATGTGCGCCCTTCCCTTCCGTGTTCCATTCGATTTTAAACTCTGGAGTCAGTGTAGGGCATATGATGATGTGCGCCCATCCCTTCCGTGTTCCATTCGAGTTTAAACTCTAGTCAATGTAGGGCATACGATGATGTGCGCCCCTCCCTTTCGTGTACCATTCGATTTGAACCTCTAGAGTCAGTGTAGGGCATACGATGATGTGCGCCCCTCCCTTCCGTGTTCCATTCGATTTTAAACTCGGAAGTCAGTGTATGGCATACGATGATGTGCGCCCCTCCCTTCCTTGTTCCATTCACTTTTATACTCTGGAGTCAGTGTTGGGCATACGATGATGTGCGCCCCTCCCCTCAGACTTTAATTCGATTTTAAACTCTGGAGTCAGTGTAGGGCCTACAATGATGTTCGCCCCTCCCTTCCGTGTTCCATTCACTTTTAAACTCTGGAGTCAGTGTTGGGCATACGATGATGTGCGCCCCTCCCCTCAGAGTTTAATTCGATTTTTAACTCTGGAGTCAGTGTAGGGCCTACGATGATGTGCGCCCCTCCCTTCCGTGTTCCATTCACTTTTAAACTCTGGAGTCAGTGTATGGCATACGATGATGTGCGCCCCTCCCTTCCGTGTTTAATTCGATTTTAAACTCTGGAGTCAGTGCAGGACATACGATGATGTGCGTCCCTCCCTCCCTTCCGTGTTCCATTCGCTTTTAAACTCTGGGGTCGGTGTACGGCATACGATGATGTGCGCCCCTCCCTTCCGTGATTTTAAATTCTGGAGTCAGTGTAAGGCATACGACGATGTTCACTCCACCCTTCCGTGCTCCATTCGATTTTAAACTCGGGAGTCAGTGTAGGGCATACGATGATGTTCACCCCGCCCTTCCGTGCTCCATTCGATTTTAAACTCTGGAGTCAGTGTAGGGCATACGATGATGTTCACTCCGCCCTTCCGTGCCCCATTCGATTCTAAACTGTGTAGTCAGTGTAGGGCATACGGTGATGTTCAGCCCGCCCTTCCGATCACTGTTAACCGTTTATGTGCCGGTTAAGTACATTCACACCGTGTTATATGACAGTTACTCGACTTAACTATGTGATCCAGCTTCACCCATCCGTGAAAAAGACTGTTGAAAATATTAAAGCACAATAAACAAAGAAGCACTTGGTGATATGCTAAAACTATCAGTGTTAGGTGAGCCCTCACCCCCACTTTTGTACCTTCCATTCGATTTTAAACCCTGCAGTCAGTTTAGGGCATACGATGATGTTCACCCCTCCCTTCCGTGCTCCATTCGATTTTAAACTCTGCAGTCAGTTTAGGGCATACGATGATGTTCACCCCTCCCTTCTGTGCTCCATTCGATTTTAAACTCTGGAGTCAGTGTTGGGCATACCATGATGTTCACCCAGCCCTTCCAGGCTCCATACGATTTTAAACTCTGGAGTCTGTTTAGGCCATACGAAAATGTTCACTCCGCCCTTCCGTGCTCCATACGATTTTAAGCTCTGGAGTCAGTGTAGGGTATACGATGACGTTCACCCCGCCCTTCCGTGCTCCATTCGATTTTAAACTCTGGAGTCAGTGTACGGCATACTATGATGTGCGCCCCTCCCTTCCGTGTTTAATTCGATTTTAAACTCGGGAGTCAATGTAGGGCATACGAGGATGTGCGCCCCTCCTTTTCGTGTTCCATTCGATTTTAAACTCAGGGGCCAGTGCAGGATATGCGATGAGGTGCACCCCACCCTTCTGTGTTCCATTCGATTTTAAACTCTAGAGTCAGTGTAGGGCATACGATTATATTCACCCCTCCCTTCCGTGTTCCATTCGATTTAAAACTCTGGAGTCAGTGTAGGGCATACGATGATGAGCGCCCCTGTCTTCCGTATTCCATTCAGTTTGAAACTCTGGAGTCAGTGTTGGGCATACGATGATGTGCACCCCTCCCTTCCGTGCTCCATTCGATTTTAAACTGTGTAGTCAATGTAGGGCATACGATGATGTTGACCCCGCCCTTCCGTGCTCCATTCGATTTTAAACTGTGTAGTCAGTGGAGGGCATACGATGATGTTCACTCCGCCCTTCCGTGCTCCATACGATTTTAAACTCTGGAGTCAGTGTAGGACATACGATGATGTTCACCCCGCCCTTCTTTGCTCCATACGATTTTAAACTCTGGAGTCAGTGTAGGGCATACAATGATGTTCACTCCGCCCTTCCGATCACTGTTAACCGTTTATGTGCCGGTTAAGTACATTCACACCGTGTTATCTGATAGTTACTCGACTTAGCTATGTGACCCAGCTTCACCCATCCGTGAAAAAGACCTTTGGAAATATTAAAGCACAACAAACAAAGAAGCACTTGGTGACATGCTAAAACTATCAGTGTTAGGCGAGCCCTCACCCCCACTTTTGTACCTTCCATTCGATTTTAAACTCTGCAATCAGTGTAGGGCATACGATGATGTTCACCCCTCCCTTCCGTGCTCCATTCGATTTTAAACTCTGGAGTCAGTGTAGGGCATACAATGATTTTCACCCCGCCCTTCCGTGCTCCATTCGATTTTAAACTCTGGAGTCAGTGTGGGTCATACGATGATGTTCACCCCGCCCTTCTGTGCTCCATACGATTTTAAACTCTGGAGTCAGTGTAGGGCATACGATGATGTTCACCCCTCCCTTCCGTGCTCCATTCTATTTCAAACTCTGGAGTGAATGTAGGGCATCCGATGATGTCCTCCCCGCCCTTCCGTGCTCCATTCGATTTTAAACATTGGAGTCGGTGTAGGGCATACGATGATGTTCACCGAGCTCTTCCGTTCTCCATTCTATTCTAAATTCTGGAGTCAGTGTATGGCATTGGATGATGTTCACCCCTCCCTTCCGTGCTCCATTCCATTTCAAACTTTGGAGTCAGTGTACGGCATACTATGATGTGCGCCCCTCCCTTCCGTGTTTAATACGATTTTAAACTCTGGAGTCAATGTAGGGCATACGAGGATGTGCGCCCGTCCCTTTCGTGTTCCATTCGATTTCAAACTCAGGGGCCAGTGCAGGATATGCGATGATGTGCACCCCACCCTTCCGTGTTCCATTCGATTTTAAACTCTGGAGTCAGTGTAGGTCATACGATGATGAGTGCCCCTCCCTTCCGTATTCCATTCAATTTGAAACTCTGGAGTCAGTGTTGGGCATACGATGATGTGGACCCCTCCCTTCCGTGTTCCATTCGATTTTAAACTGTGTAGTTAATGTAGGGCATACGATGATGTTTACCCCTCCCTTCCGTGCTCCATTCGATTTTAAACTCTGGAGTCAGTGTAGGGCATACAATGATTTTCACCCCGCCCTTCCGTGCTCCATTCGATTTTAAACTCTGGAGTCAGTGTAAGGCATACGATGATGTTCACCCCTCCCTTCCGTGCTCCATTCGATTTTAAACTCTGGAGTCTGTGTAGGGCATACAATGATTTTCACCCCGCCCTTCCGTGCTCCATTTGATTTTAAACTCTGGAGTCAGTGTAGGGCATACGATGATGTTCACCCCGCCCTTCCGTGCTCCATTAGATTTCAAACTCTGTATCAGTGTAGGGCATACGATGATGTTCACGCCGCCCTTCCGTGCCCCATTCGATTCTAACCTCTGGAGTCAGTGTAGGGCATACGATGATGTTCACCCCTCCCTTCGTGCTCCCTTCCATTTCAAACTTTGGAGTCAGTGTACGGCATATAATGATGTTCACCCCTCCCTTCCGTGCTCCATTCTATTCTAACCTCTGGAGTCAGTGTAGGGCATATGATGATGTTAACCCCACCCTTCTGTGCTCCATTGGATTTTAAACTCTGAAGTCAGTGTATGGCATACGACGATGTGCGCCTCTCCCTTCCGTGTTTAATTCGATTTTAAACTCTGGAGTCAGTGCAAGACATACGATGACCTGCGTCCCTCCCTTCCGTTTTCCATTCGCTTTTAAACTCTGGGGTCAGTGTAGGGCATACGATGATGTTCACCCCGCCCTTCCGTGCTCCATTAGATTTCAAACTCTGTATCAGTGTAGGGCATACGATGATGTTCACGCCGCCCTTCCGTGCCCCATTCGATTCTAACCTCTGGAGTCAGTGTAGGGCATACGATGATGTTCACCCCTCCCTTCGTGCTCCATTCCATTTCAAACTTTGGAGTCAGTGTACGGCATATAATGATGTTCACCCCTCCCTTCCGTGCTCCATTCTATTCTAACCTCTGGAGTCAGTGTAGGGCATATGATGATGTTAACCCCACCCTTCTGTGCTCCATTGGATTTTAAACTCTGGAGTCAGTATAGGGCATACGATGATGTGCGCCCCTCCTTTCCGTGTTCCATTCGATTTTAAACTCTGGAATCAGTGTAGGGCATACGATGATGTGCGCCACTCCCTTCGTGTTCAATTCGATTTAAACTCTGGATCCAGTGTAGGGCATACAACGATGTGCGCCCCTCCCTTCCGTGTCTCATTCGATTTTAAACTCTGGAGGCAGTGTAGGGCATAAGATGATGTACGCCCCACCATTTCGTGTTCCATTCGATTTTAAATTCTGGGGCCAGTGTAGGGCATACGATGATGTGCACCCCTCCCTTCTGTGTTCCTTTCGATTTTAAACTCTGAAGTCAGTGTAGGCCATACGATGATATTTACACCTCCCTTCTGTGTTCCATTCGATTTTAAACTCTGGAGTCAGTGTAGGGCACACGATGATGAGCGCCCTCCCTTCCGTATTCCATTCAATTTTAAACTCTGGAGTCAGTGTAGGGCATACGATGAGGTTCACCCCGCCCTTCCGTGCTCCATTCGATTTTAAACTCTGGATCAGTGTAGGGCATACGATGATGTTCACTCCGCCCTTTCGTGGCCCATTCTATTCTAAACTCTGGAGTCAGTGTATTCACCCCTCCTCACTTCTGTGCTCCATTCCATTTCAAGCTTTGGAGTCAGTGTACGGCATATAACGATGTTCACCCCCTCCATTTCGTGCTCCATTCTGTTCTAAACTCTGGAGTCAGTGTAAGGCATATGAAGATGTTAACCCCGCCGTACTGTGCTCCATTGGATTTTAAACTCTGGAGTCAGTGTAGGGCATGCGATGATGTGCGCCCCTCCCTTCCGTGTTCCAGTCAATTTTAAACGCTGGAGTCAGTATAGGACATACGATGATGTGCGCATTTCCTTTCCGTGTTCCATTCGATTTTAAACTCTGGAATCAGTGTAGGGCATACGATGATGTGCACCCCCTCCCTTCCGTATTCCATTCGATTTTAAACTCTGGAGGTAGTGTAGGGCATAAGATGATGTGCGCCCCTCCATTTCGTGTTCCATTCGATTTTAAACTCTGGGGCCCGTGTAGGGCATTCGATGATGTGCACCCCTCCCTTCTGTGTTCCATTCAATTTTAAATATTCCATCGGTGTAGGGCATACGATGATATTCACCCCTGCCATCCTTGTTCCATTTGATTTTAAACTCTGGAGTCAGTGTAGGGCATACGATGATGCGCGCCCTCCCTTCCGTATTCCAATCAATTTTAAACTCTGGAGTCAGTGTTCGGCATACGATGATGTGCACCCCTCCCTTCCGTGTTCCATTCGATTTTAAACTCTGGAGTCAGTGTTGGGCATACTATTATGTGCACCCCTTCCTTCCGTGTTCCATTCAATTTTAAATCTTGCATCGGTGTAGGGCATACGATGATATTCACCCCTGCCATCCTTGTTCCATTTGATTTTAAACTCTGGAGACAGTGTAGGGCATACGATGATGAGCGCCCTCCCTTCCGTATTCCATTCAATTTTAAACTCTGGAGTCAGTGTTCGGCATACGATGATGTGCACCCCTCCTTTCCATGTTCCATTCAATTTTAATCTCTGGAGTCAGTGTAGGGCGTTCGATGATGTGCGTCCCTCCCTTACGTGTTCAATTCGATTTTAAACTTTGGGGCCCGTGTAGCCCATACTATGATGTTCACCCCTCCCTTCCGTGTTCCATTCGATTTCAAACTATGGAGTCAGAGTAGGGCATACGATGATGTGCGCCTTTCCCTTCCGTGATCCATTCGATTTTAAACTCTGGAGTCAGTGTAGGGCATATGATGATGGGCGCCCTTCCCTTCCGTGTTTCATTCGATTTTAAACTCTGGAGTCAGTGAAGGGCATATGATGATGTGCGCCCCTCCCTTCCGTGTACCATTCGATTTGAACCTCTAGAGTCAGTGTACGGCATACGATGATGTGTGCCCCTTCCTTCCGTGTTCCATTCGATTTGAAGCTCTGGAGTCAGTGTAGGGCCTACGATGATGTGCGGCCCTCCCTTCCGTGTTCCATTCACTTTTAAGCTCTGGAGTCAGTGTAGGGCATACGATGATGTGCGCCCCTCCCTTCAGTTTTTAAATCGATTTTAAACTCTGGAGTCAGTGTAGGGCATACGATGATGTGCGTCCCTCCCTTCCGTGTTCCATTCGATTTTAAACTCTGAAGTCAGTGTATGGCATACGATGATGTGCGCCCCTCCATTCCGTGTTTAATTCGATTTTAAACTCTGGAGTCAGTGCAGGACATACGATGATGTGCGTCCCTCCCTTCCGTGTTCCATTCGCTTTTAAACTCTGGTGTCAGTGTGGGGCATAGGATGATGTGCGCCCCTCCCTTCCGTGTTTAATTCGATTTTAAAGTCTGGAGTCAGTGCAGGGCATACGATGATGTGCGTCCCTCCCTGGCGTGTTCCATTCCATTTTAAAGTCTGGAGTCATTGCAGTACATACGATGATGTGCGGCTCTCCCTTCAGTGTTTAATTCGATTTTAAACTCTGGAGTCAGTGTAGGGCATACGATGATGTGCGTCCGTCCCTTCCGTGTTCCATTCCTTTTTAAACTCTGGGGTCAGTGATAGGCATACGATAATGTGCTCCACTTCCTTCCGTGTTCCATTCAATTTTAAACTCTGGAGTCATTGTAAGCCATACGATGATGTGCGGCCCTCCTTTCGTGTTTAATTCGATTTTAAACTCTCGAGTCAGTGCAGGGCATACGATGATGTACACCCCTCCCTTCCGTGTTCCATTCTATTTTAAACTCTTGAGTCAGAGTAGGGGAAACGATGATGAGCCCCCTCCCTTCTGTGTTCCATTCAATTTAAACTCTGGAGTCAGTGTAGGGAATACGATGATGTGCCCCCTTACCTTCCGCGTTCCATTCGATTTAAGCTCTGGAGTCAGTGTAGGGAATATGATGATGTTCACCCCGCCCTTCCGTGCTCCATTCGATTTTAAAATCGGAAGTCAGTGTAGGGCATACGATGATGTTCACGCCGCCCTTCCGTGCCGCATTCGATTCTAAACTCTGGAGTCAGTGTAGGGCATACGATGACGTTCACCCCTCCCTTCCGTGCTCCATTCCATTTCAAACTTTGGAGTCAGTGTACGACATATAATGATGTTCACCCCTCCCTTCCGTGCTCCATTCTATTCTAACCTCTGGAGTCAGTGTAGGGCATACGATGATGTTAACCCCACCCTTCTGTGCTCCATTGGATTTTAAACTCTGGAGTCAGTGTAGGGCATGCGATGATGTGCGCCCCTCCCTTCCGTGTTCCATTCAATTTTAAACTCTGGAGTCAGTATAGCACATACGATGATATGCGCCCCTCCTTTCCGTGTTCCATTCGATTTTAAGCTCTTGAATCAGTGTAGGGCATACGATTGTGTGCACCCCTCCCTTCCGTGCTCCATTCGATTTTAAACTCGGGAGTCAGTGTAGGGCATACGATGATGTTCACCCCGCCCTTCCGTGCTCCATTCGATTTTAAACTCTGGAGTCAGTGTAGGGCATACGATGATGTTCACTCCGCCCTTCCGTGCCCCATTCGATTCTAAACTGTGTAGTCAGTGTAGGGCATACGGTGATGTTCAGCCCGCCCTTCCGATCACTGTTAACCGTTTATGTGCCGGTTAAGTACATTCACACCGTGTTATATGACAGTTACTCGACTTAACTATGTGATCCAGCTTCACCCATCCGTGAAAAAGACTGTTGAAAATATTAAAGCACAATAAACAAAGAAGCACTTGGTGATATGCTAAAACTATCAGTGTTAGGTGAGCCCTCACCCCCACTTTTGTACCTTCCATTCGATTTTAAACCCTGCAGTCAGTTTAGGGCATACGATGATGTTCACCCCTCCCTTCCGTGCTCCATTCGATTTTAAACTCTGCAGTCAGTTTAGGGCATACGATGATGTTCACCCCTCCCTTCTGTGCTCCATTCGATTTTAAACTCTGGAGTCAGTGTTGGGCATACCATGATGTTCACCCAGCCCTTCCAGGCTCCATACGATTTTAAACTCTGGAGTCTGTTTAGGCCATACGAAAATGTTCACTCCGCCCTTCCGTGCTCCATACGATTTTAAGCTCTGGAGTCAGTGTAGGGTATACGATGACGTTCACCCCGCCCTTCCGTGCTCCATTCGATTTTAAACTCTGGAGTCAGTGTACGGCATACTATGATGTGCGCCCCTCCCTTCCGTGTTTAATTCGATTTTAAACTCGGGAGTCAATGTAGGGCATACGAGGATGTGCGCCCCTCCTTTTCGTGTTCCATTCGATTTTAAACTCAGGGGCCAGTGCAGGATATGCGATGAGGTGCACCCCACCCTTCTGTGTTCCATTCGATTTTAAACTCTAGAGTCAGTGTAGGGCATACGATTATATTCACCCCTCCCTTCCGTGTTCCATTCGATTTAAAACTCTGGAGTCAGTGTAGGGCATACGATGATGAGCGCCCCTGTCTTCCGTATTCCATTCAGTTTGAAACTCTGGAGTCAGTGTTGGGCATACGATGATGTGCACCCCTCCCTTCCGTGCTCCATTCGATTTTAAACTGTGTAGTCAATGTAGGGCATACGATGATGTTGACCCCGCCCTTCCGTGCTCCATTCGATTTTAAACTGTGTAGTCAGTGGAGGGCATACGATGATGTTCACTCCGCCCTTCCGTGCTCCATACGATTTTAAACTCTGGAGTCAGTGTAGGACATACGATGATGTTCACCCCGCCCTTCTTTGCTCCATACGATTTTAAACTCTGGAGTCAGTGTAGGGCATACAATGATGTTCACTCCGCCCTTCCGATCACTGTTAACCGTTTATGTGCCGGTTAAGTACATTCACACCGTGTTATCTGATAGTTACTCGACTTAGCTATGTGACCCAGCTTCACCCATCCGTGAAAAAGACCTTTGGAAATATTAAAGCACAACAAACAAAGAAGCACTTGGTGACATGCTAAAACTATCAGTGTTAGGCGAGCCCTCACCCCCACTTTTGTACCTTCCATTCGATTTTAAACTCTGCAATCAGTGTAGGGCATACGATGATGTTCACCCCTCCCTTCCGTGCTCCATTCGATTTTAAACTCTGGAGTCAGTGTAGGGCATACAATGATTTTCACCCCGCCCTTCCGTGCTCCATTCGATTTTAAACTCTGGAGTCAGTGTGGGTCATACGATGATGTTCACCCCGCCCTTCTGTGCTCCATACGATTTTAAACTCTGGAGTCAGTGTAGGGCATACGATGATGTTCACCCCTCCCTTCCGTGCTCCATTCTATTTCAAACTCTGGAGTGAATGTAGGGCATCCGATGATGTCCTCCCCGCCCTTCCGTGCTCCATTCGATTTTAAACATTGGAGTCGGTGTAGGGCATACGATGATGTTCACCGAGCTCTTCCGTTCTCCATTCTATTCTAAATTCTGGAGTCAGTGTATGGCATTGGATGATGTTCACCCCTCCCTTCCGTGCTCCATTCCATTTCAAACTTTGGAGTCAGTGTACGGCATACTATGATGTGCGCCCCTCCCTTCCGTGTTTAATACGATTTTAAACTCTGGAGTCAATGTAGGGCATACGAGGATGTGCGCCCGTCCCTTTCGTGTTCCATTCGATTTCAAACTCAGGGGCCAGTGCAGGATATGCGATGATGTGCACCCCACCCTTCCGTGTTCCATTCGATTTTAAACTCTGGAGTCAGTGTAGGTCATACGATGATGAGTGCCCCTCCCTTCCGTATTCCATTCAATTTGAAACTCTGGAGTCAGTGTTGGGCATACGATGATGTGGACCCCTCCCTTCCGTGTTCCATTCGATTTTAAACTGTGTAGTTAATGTAGGGCATACGATGATGTTTACCCCTCCCTTCCGTGCTCCATTCGATTTTAAACTCTGGAGTCAGTGTAGGGCATACAATGATTTTCACCCCGCCCTTCCGTGCTCCATTCGATTTTAAACTCTGGAGTCAGTGTAAGGCATACGATGATGTTCACCCCTCCCTTCCGTGCTCCATTCGATTTTAAACTCTGGAGTCTGTGTAGGGCATACAATGATTTTCACCCCGCCCTTCCGTGCTCCATTTGATTTTAAACTCTGGAGTCAGTGTAGGGCATACGATGATGTTCACCCCGCCCTTCCGTGCTCCATTAGATTTCAAACTCTGTATCAGTGTAGGGCATACGATGATGTTCACGCCGCCCTTCCGTGCCCCATTCGATTCTAACCTCTGGAGTCAGTGTAGGGCATACGATGATGTTCACCCCTCCCTTCGTGCTCCCTTCCATTTCAAACTTTGGAGTCAGTGTACGGCATATAATGATGTTCACCCCTCCCTTCCGTGCTCCATTCTATTCTAACCTCTGGAGTCAGTGTAGGGCATATGATGATGTTAACCCCACCCTTCTGTGCTCCATTGGATTTTAAACTCTGAAGTCAGTGTATGGCATACGACGATGTGCGCCTCTCCCTTCCGTGTTTAATTCGATTTTAAACTCTGGAGTCAGTGCAAGACATACGATGACCTGCGTCCCTCCCTTCCGTTTTCCATTCGCTTTTAAACTCTGGGGTCAGTGTAGGGCATACGATGATGTTCACCCCGCCCTTCCGTGCTCCATTAGATTTCAAACTCTGTATCAGTGTAGGGCATACGATGATGTTCACGCCGCCCTTCCGTGCCCCATTCGATTCTAACCTCTGGAGTCAGTGTAGGGCATACGATGATGTTCACCCCTCCCTTCGTGCTCCATTCCATTTCAAACTTTGGAGTCAGTGTACGGCATATAATGATGTTCACCCCTCCCTTCCGTGCTCCATTCTATTCTAACCTCTGGAGTCAGTGTAGGGCATATGATGATGTTAACCCCACCCTTCTGTGCTCCATTGGATTTTAAACTCTGGAGTCAGTATAGGGCATACGATGATGTGCGCCCCTCCTTTCCGTGTTCCATTCGATTTTAAACTCTGGAATCAGTGTAGGGCATACGATGATGTGCGCCACTCCCTTCGTGTTCAATTCGATTTAAACTCTGGATCCAGTGTAGGGCATACAACGATGTGCGCCCCTCCCTTCCGTGTCTCATTCGATTTTAAACTCTGGAGGCAGTGTAGGGCATAAGATGATGTACGCCCCACCATTTCGTGTTCCATTCGATTTTAAATTCTGGGGCCAGTGTAGGGCATACGATGATGTGCACCCCTCCCTTCTGTGTTCCTTTCGATTTTAAACTCTGAAGTCAGTGTAGGCCATACGATGATATTTACACCTCCCTTCTGTGTTCCATTCGATTTTAAACTCTGGAGTCAGTGTAGGGCACACGATGATGAGCGCCCTCCCTTCCGTATTCCATTCAATTTTAAACTCTGGAGTCAGTGTAGGGCATACGATGAGGTTCACCCCGCCCTTCCGTGCTCCATTCGATTTTAAACTCTGGATCAGTGTAGGGCATACGATGATGTTCACTCCGCCCTTTCGTGGCCCATTCTATTCTAAACTCTGGAGTCAGTGTATTCACCCCTCCTCACTTCTGTGCTCCATTCCATTTCAAGCTTTGGAGTCAGTGTACGGCATATAACGATGTTCACCCCCTCCATTTCGTGCTCCATTCTGTTCTAAACTCTGGAGTCAGTGTAAGGCATATGAAGATGTTAACCCCGCCGTACTGTGCTCCATTGGATTTTAAACTCTGGAGTCAGTGTAGGGCATGCGATGATGTGCGCCCCTCCCTTCCGTGTTCCAGTCAATTTTAAACGCTGGAGTCAGTATAGGACATACGATGATGTGCGCATTTCCTTTCCGTGTTCCATTCGATTTTAAACTCTGGAATCAGTGTAGGGCATACGATGATGTGCACCCCCTCCCTTCCGTATTCCATTCGATTTTAAACTCTGGAGGTAGTGTAGGGCATAAGATGATGTGCGCCCCTCCATTTCGTGTTCCATTCGATTTTAAACTCTGGGGCCCGTGTAGGGCATTCGATGATGTGCACCCCTCCCTTCTGTGTTCCATTCAATTTTAAATATTCCATCGGTGTAGGGCATACGATGATATTCACCCCTGCCATCCTTGTTCCATTTGATTTTAAACTCTGGAGTCAGTGTAGGGCATACGATGATGCGCGCCCTCCCTTCCGTATTCCAATCAATTTTAAACTCTGGAGTCAGTGTTCGGCATACGATGATGTGCACCCCTCCCTTCCGTGTTCCATTCGATTTTAAACTCTGGAGTCAGTGTTGGGCATACTATTATGTGCACCCCTTCCTTCCGTGTTCCATTCAATTTTAAATCTTGCATCGGTGTAGGGCAGACGATGATATTCACCCCTGCCATCCTTGTTCCATTTGATTTTAAACTCTGGAGTCAGTGTTCGGCATACGATGATGTGCACCCCTCCTTTCCATGTTCCATTCAATTTTAATCTCTGGAGTCAGTGTAGGGCGTTCGATGATGTGCGTCCCTCCCTTACGTGTTCAATTCGATTTTAAACTTTGGGGCCCGTGTAGCCCATACTATGATGTTCACCCCTCCCTTCCGTGTTCCATTCGATTTCAAACTATGGAGTCAGAGTAGGGCATACGATGATGTGCGCCTTTCCCTTCCGTGATCCATTCGATTTTAAACTCTGGAGTCAGTGTAGGGCATATGATGATGGGCGCCCTTCCCTTCCGTGTTTCATTCGATTTTAAACTCTGGAGTCAGTGAAGGGCATATGATGATGTGCGCCCCTCCCTTCCGTGTACCATTCGATTTGAACCTCTAGAGTCAGTGTACGGCATACGATGATGTGTGCCCCTTCCTTCCGTGTTCCATTCGATTTGAAGCTCTGGAGTCAGTGTAGGGCCTACGATGATGTGCGGCCCTCCCTTCCGTGTTCCATTCACTTTTAAGCTCTGGAGTCAGTGTAGGGCATACGATGATGTGCGCCCCTCCCTTCAGTTTTTAAATCGATTTTAAACTCTGGAGTCAGTGTAGGGCATACGATGATGTGCGTCCCTCCCTTCCGTGTTCCATTCGATTTTAAACTCTGAAGTCAGTGTATGGCATACGATGATGTGCGCCCCTCCATTCCGTGTTTAATTCGATTTTAAACTCTGGAGTCAGTGCAGGACATACGATGATGTGCGTCCCTCCCTTCCGTGTTCCATTCGCTTTTAAACTCTGGTGTCAGTGTGGGGCATAGGATGATGTGCGCCCCTCCCTTCCGTGTTTAATTCGATTTTAAAGTCTGGAGTCAGTGCAGGGCATACGATGATGTGCGTCCCTCCCTGGCGTGTTCCATTCCATTTTAAAGTCTGGAGTCATTGCAGTACATACGATGATGTGCGGCTCTCCCTTCAGTGTTTAATTCGATTTTAAACTCTGGAGTCAGTGTAGGGCATACGATGATGTGCGTCCGTCCCTTCCGTGTTCCATTCCTTTTTAAACTCTGGGGTCAGTGATAGGCATACGATAATGTGCTCCACTTCCTTCCGTGTTCCATTCAATTTTAAACTCTGGAGTCATTGTAAGCCATACGATGATGTGCGGCCCTCCTTTCGTGTTTAATTCGATTTTAAACTCTCGAGTCAGTGCAGGGCATACGATGATGTACACCCCTCCCTTCCGTGTTCCATTCTATTTTAAACTCTTGAGTCAGAGTAGGGGAAACGATGATGAGCCCCCTCCCTTCTGTGTTCCATTCAATTTAAACTCTGGAGTCAGTGTAGGGAATACGATGATGTGCCCCCTTACCTTCCGCGTTCCATTCGATTTAAGCTCTGGAGTCAGTGTAGGGAATATGATGATGTTCACCCCGCCCTTCCGTGCTCCATTCGATTTTAAAATCGGAAGTCAGTGTAGGGCATACGATGATGTTCACGCCGCCCTTCCGTGCCGCATTCGATTCTAAACTCTGGAGTCAGTGTAGGGCATACGATGACGTTCACCCCTCCCTTCCGTGCTCCATTCCATTTCAAACTTTGGAGTCAGTGTACGACATATAATGATGTTCACCCCTCCCTTCCGTGCTCCATTCTATTCTAACCTCTGGAGTCAGTGTAGGGCATACGATGATGTTAACCCCACCCTTCTGTGCTCCATTGGATTTTAAACTCTGGAGTCAGTGTAGGGCATGCGATGATGTGCGCCCCTCCCTTCCGTGTTCCATTCAATTTTAAACTCTGGAGTCAGTATAGCACATACGATGATATGCGCCCCTCCTTTCCGTGTTCCATTCGATTTTAAGCTCTTGAATCAGTGTAGGGCATACGATTGTGTGCACCCCTCCCTTCCGTGTTCCATTCGATTTTAAACTCTGGAGTTAGTGTAGGGCATACGATGATGTGCGCCACTCCCTTCGTGTTCAATTCGATTTAAGCTCTGGATCCAGTGTAGGGCATACAATGATGTGCGCCCCTCCCTTCCGTGTTCCATTCGATTTTAAACTCTGGAGTCAGTGTAGGACATATGATGATGTGCGCCCCTACCTTCCGTGTTCCAATCGATTTTAAACTCTGGAGGCACTCCGAGGCAGTGTAGGGCATAAGATGATGTGCGCCCCTCCATTTCGTGTCTCATTCGATTTTAAACTCTGGGGCCAGTGTAGGGCATACGATGATGTGCACCCCTCCCTTCTGTGTTCCATTCGATTTTAAAATCTGGAGTCAGTGTAGGACATACGATGATATTCACACCTCCCTTCCGTGTTCCATTCGATTTTAAACTCTGTAGTCAGTGTAGGGCATACGATGATGAGCGCCCTCCCTTCCGTATTCCATTGAATTTTAAACTCTGCAGTCATTGTAGGGCATACGATGACGTTCACCCCGCCCTTCCGTGCTCCATTCGATTTTAAACTCTGGATCAGTGTAGGGCATACGATGATGTTCAGTCTGCCCTTCCGTGCCCCATTCTATTCTAAACTCTGGAGTCAGTGTAGGGCATACCATGATGTTCACCCCTCCCCTCTGTGCTCCATTCCATTTCAAACTTTGGAGTCAGTGTACGGCATATAATGATTTTCACCCCTCCCTTCCGTGCTCCATTCTATTTTAAACTCTGGGGTCAGTGTAAGGCATACGATGATGTTAACTCCGCCCTTCTGTGCTCCATTGGTTTTTAAACTCTGGAGTCAGTGTAGGACATGCGATGATGTGCGCCCCTCCCTACCGTGTTCCATTCAATTTTAAACTCTGGAGTCAGTATAGGACATACGATGATGTGCGCCCCTCCTTTCCGTGTTCCATTCGATTTCAAACTCTGGAATCAGTGTAGGACATACGATGATGTGCACCACTCCTCCCTTCCGTATTCCATTCGATTTTAAACACTGGAGGTAGTGTAGGGCATAAGATGATGTGCGCCCCCCCCCCCTCCCATTTCGTGTTCCATTCGATTTTAAACTCTGGGCCAGTGTAGGGCATACGATGATGCGCACCCCTCCCTTCTGTGTTCCATTCGATTTTAAATCTTGCATCAGTGTAGGGCATACGATGATATTCACCCCTGCCATCCTTGTTCCATTTGATTTTAAACTCTCGACTCAGTGTGGAGCATACGATGATGTGCACCCCTCCCTTCCGTGTTCCATTCGATTTTATACTCTGGAGTCAGTGTAGGGCATACTATTATGTGCGCCCCTTCCTTCAGTGTTTAATTCGATTTTAAACTGTGGAGTCAGTGTAGGGCTTACGGTGATGTGCGTCCGTCCCTTCCGTGTTCCATTCCTTTTTAAACTCTGGGGTCAGTGTTGGGCATACGATAATGTGCTCCACTCGCTTCCGTGTTCCATTCAATTTTAAACTCTGGAGACATTGTAGGCCATACGATGATGTGCGGCCCTCCTTTCCGTGTTTAATTCGATTTTAAACTCTGGAGTCAGTGCAGGGCATACGATGATGTACACCCCTCCCTTCCGTGTTTCATTCGATTTTAAACTCTTGAGTCAGTGTTGGGCATACGATGATGTGCACCCCTCCCTTCCGTGTTCCATTCGATTTTATACTCTGGAGTCAGTGTAGGGCATACTATTATGTGCGCCCCTTCCTTCCGTGTTCCATTCAATTTTAAACTCTGGAGTCAGTGTAGGGCATACAATGATGTGCGTCCCTCCCTTACGTGTTCAATTCGATTTTAAACTCTGGGGCCCGTGTAGGCCATAGTATGATATTCACCCCTCCTTTCCGTGATCCATTCGATTTTAAACTATGGAGTCAGTGTAGGGCATACGATGATGTGCGCCCCTCCTTTCCGTGATCCATTCGATTTTAAACTCTGGAGTCAGTGTAGGGCATATGATGATGTGCGCCCCTCCCTTCCGTGTTCCATTGGAGTTTAAACTCTAGTCAGTGTAGGGCATACGATGATGTGGGCCCCTCCCTTCCGTGTACCATTCGATTTGAACCTCTAGAGTCAGTGTGGGGCATACGATGATGTGCGCCCCTTCCTTCCGTGTTCCATTCCATTTGAAGCTCTGGAGTCAGTGTAGGGCCTACGATGATGTGCGTCCCTCCCTTCCGTGTTCCATTCACTTTTAAACTGTGGAGTCAGCGTAGGACATACGATGATGTGCGCCCCTCCCTTGAGTGTTTAATTCGATTTTAAACTCTGGAGTCAGTGTAGGGCATACGATGATGTGCGTCCCTCCCTTCCGTGTTCCATTCGATTTTAAACTCTGAAGTCAGTGTATGGCATACGATGATGTGCGCCCCTCCCTTCCGTGTTTAATTCGATTTTAAACTCTGGAGTCAGTGCAGGACATACAATGATGTGCGTCCCTCCCTTCCGTGTTCCATTCGCTTTTAAACTCTGGGGTCAGAGTAGAGCATAGGATGATGTGCGCCCCTCCCTTCCGTGTTTAATTCGATTTTAAACTCTGGAGTCAGTGCAGGGCATACGATTATGTGCGTCCCTCCCTGCCGTGTTCCATTCCATTTTAAACTCTGGAGTCATTGTAGGACATACGATGATGTGCGGCCCTTCCTTCAGTGTTTAATTCGATTTTAAACTGTGGAGTCAGTGTAGGGCATACGGTGATGTACGTCCGTCCCTTCCGTGTTCCATTCCTTTTTAAACTCTGGGGTCAGTGTTGGGCATACGATAATGTGCTCCACTCCCTTCCGTGTTCCATTCAATTTTAAACTCTGGAGACATTGTAGGCCATACGATGATGTGCGGCCATCCTTTCCGTGTTTAATTCGATTTTAAACTCTGGAGTCAATGCAGGGCATACGATGATGAACACCCCTCCCTTCCGTGTTTCATTCGATTTTAAACTCTTGAGTCAGAGTAGGGCAAACGATGATGTGCCCCCTCCCTTCCGTGTTCCATTCGATTTAAACTCTGGAGTCAGTGTAGGGAATACGATGATGTTCCCCCTCCCCCTCCCTTCCGTGTTCCATTCGATTTAAGCTCTGGAGTCAGTGTAGGTTATACGTTGATGTGCGCCCTTCTCTTCCCTGTTCCATTCGATTTTAAACTCTGGAGTTAGTTTAGGGCATACGATGATGTGCGCCCCTCCAGTCCGTGTTCCATACGATTTAAAACTCTGGATGCAGTGTAGGCCATACGATGATATTCACCCTTGCCATCCTTGTTCCATTTGATTTTAAACTCTCGAGTCAGTGTAGGGCATACGATGATGAGCGCCCTCCCTTCCGTATTCCATTCAATTTTAAACTCTGGAGTCAGTGTTGGGCATACGATGATGTGCACCCCTCCCTTCCGTGTTCCATTCGATTTTATACTCTGGAGTCAGTGTAGGGCATACTATTATGTGCACCCCTTCCTTCCGTGTTCCATTCAATTTTAAACTCTGGAGTCAGTGTAGGGCATACAATGATGTGCGTCCCTCCCTTACGTGTTCAATTCGATTTTAAACTCTGGGGCCCGTGTAGGCCGTAGTATGATATTCACCCCTCCCTTCCGTGTTCCATTCGATTTTAAACTATGGAGTCAGTGTAAGGCATACGATGATGTGCGCCCCTCCTTTCCGTGATCCATTCGATTTTTAACTCTGGAGTCAGTGTAGGGCATATGATGATGTGCACCCCTCCCTTGCGTGTCCCATTGGAGTTTAAACTCTAGTCAGTGTAGGGCATACGATGATGTGGGCCCCTCCCTTCCGTGTACCATACGATTTGAACCTCCAGAGTCAGTGTAGGGCATACGATGATGTGCGCCCCTCCCTTCCGTGTTCCATTCACTTTTAAACTGTGGAGTCAGTGTAGGTCATACGATGATGTGCGCCCCTCCCTTGAGTGTTTAATTCGATTTTAAACTCTGGAGTCAGTGTAGGGCATACGATGATGTGCGTCCCTCCCTTCCGTGTTCCATTCGATTTTAAACTCTGAAGTCAGTGTATGGCATACGATGATGTGCGCCCCTCCCTTCCGTGTTTCATTCGATTTTAAACTCTTTAGTCAGAGGAGGACAAACGATGATTTGCCCCCTCCCTTCCGTGTTCCATTCGATTTAAACTCTGGAGTCAGTGTTGGGAATACGATGATGTTCCCCCTCCCCCTCCCTTCCATGTTCCATTCGATTTAAGCTCTGGAGTCAGTGTAGGTTATACGTTGATGTGCGCCCTTCCCTTCCCTGTTCCATTCCATTTTAAACTCTGGAGTTAGTTTAGGGCATACGATGATGTGCGCCCCTCCAGTCCGTGTTCCATACGATTTAAAACTCTGCATGCAGTGTAGGCCATACGATGATATTCACCCCTGCTATCCTTGTTCCATTTGATTTTAAACTCTCGAGTCAGTGTAGGGCATACGATTATGTGCGCTCCTCCCTTCCGTGTTCTATTGGACTTTAAACTCTGGAGTCAGTTTAGGGCATACGATGATCTTCACCTCTCCCTTCCATGTTCCTTTCGATTTTAAACTCTGGGGTCAGTGTATGACATAGGATGATGTGCACCCCTCCCTTCCGTGTTCCATTCGATTTTATACTCTGGAGTCAGTGTAAGGCATACTATTATGTGCACCCCTTCCTTCCGTGTTCAATTCAATTTTAAACTCTGGAGTCAGTGTAGGGCATACGATGATGTGCGCCCCTCCCTTCCATGTTCCTTTCGATTTTAAACTCTGGGGTCAGTGTAGGACATAGGATGATGTGCGCCCCTCCCTTCCGTGTTTCATTCGATTTTAAACACGAGTCAGTGTAGGGCATACGATGATCTTCACCCCACCATTCCGTGTTCCATTCGATTTTAAACTCTACAGTCAGTGTAGGGCATACGATGATATTCCACCCTCCCTTCGGCGTTCCATTCGATTTTAAACTCTGGAGTCAGTGTAGGGCATACGATGATGTGCGCCCCTACCTTCCGTTTTCCATTCGATTTTAAACTCTGGAGTCAGTGTAGGGCATACGATGATGTGCGCCCCTCCCTTCCGTGTCCCATTCGAATTTATACTGGGTTCATTGTAGGGCATTCGATGATGTTCACCCCGCCATTCCGTGCTCCATTCGATTTCAAACTCCTGAATCATTGTATGGCTTACGATGATGTTCAACCGGCCCTGTCGTGCTCCATTCGAATTTAAAGTCTGGAGTCAGTGTAGGGCATACGATGATGTTCACCCCGCCCTTCCGTGCTTCATTCGATTTCAAACTCTGGAGTCAGTGTAGGGCATACAATGATGTTCACCCCTCCATTCCATGTTCCATTCTATTCTAAACGCAGGTGTCAGTGTATGGGATACGATGATGTTCACGCCGCCCTTCCGTGCCCCATTCTATTCTAAACTCTGGAGTCAATGTAGGGCATACAATGATGTTATCCCCGCCCTTCTGTGCTCCATTCGATTTGAAACTCTGGAGTCAGTGTAAGGCATACGATGATATTCACCCCTCCCTTCCGTGTTCCATTCGATTTTAAACTCTGGAGTCAGTGTTAGGAATACGATGATGTGCGCCCCTCCCTTCCGTATTCCATTCGATTTTAATCTCTGGAGTCAGTGTAGGGCATACAGTAATGTGCACCCCTCCCTTCCGTGTTCCACTCGATTTTCAACTCTGGAGTCAGTGTAGGGCATACGATGATGTGCGCCCCTCCCTTACGTGTTCAATTCGATTTTAAACTCTGGGGCCCGTGTACAGCATACTATGATATTCACCCCTCCCTTCATGTTCCATTCGATATTAAACTCTGGAGTCAGTGTAGGGCATACGATGATGTGCGCCCCTACCTTCAGTGTTCCATTCGATTTTAAGTGTAGGGCATACGATGATATTCACCCCTCCCTTTCCTGTTCCATTCGATTTTAAACTCTACAGACAGTGTAGGGCATACTGTGCGCCCCTCCCTTCCGTGTTTAATTCGATTTTAAACAGTGGAGTCAGTGTAGGGCATATGACGATGTGCGCCCCTCCCTTCCCAGTTCCATTCGATTTTAATGTCTGGAGTCATTGCAGGGCATACGATGATTTGCGCCCTTCCCTTCCCTGTTCCATTTGATTTGAAACTCTGGAGTCATTGTAGGGCATACGATGATGGTCGGCCCTCCCTTCCGTGTTCCATTCCATTTTAGACTCTGGAATCATTGTAGGTCATTCGATGATGTGCGCCCCTCCCTTCCGTGTGCGCCCCTCCCTTCCGTGTTCCGTTCAATTTTAAACTCTGGAGTCAGTGTAGAGCAATGGATGATGTGCACCCCCGCCCTCCCGTGCTCCATTCAATTTTAAGCTCTGGAGTCAGTGTTGGGCATACGATGATGTGCGCCCCTCCCTTCAATTCGATTTTGAACTTTGTGGCCCGTGTAGGGCATACTATGATCTTCACCCCTCCCTTTCGTGTTCCATTCGATTTTAATTGTAGGTCATACGATGATATTCACCCCTCCCTTCCCTGTTGCATTGGATTTTAAACTCTGGAGTCTGTGTAGGGCATATGATGATGTGCGCTTCTCCCTTCCGTATTCCATTCGATTTGAAGCACTGGAGTCATTGTAGGGAATATGATGATGTGCCGCCCGCCCTCCCTTCCTTGTTTCTTTCGATTTTAAACTTTGGGGTCAGTGTAGGGCGCACATTATCGTATGCACTACACTGACTCCAGAGTTTAAACTCGAATGGAACACGGAAGGGCGGGGTGAACACCATCGGATGCCCTACACTGACTCCAGAGTTTAAAATCGTATGGAACACGGAAGGGAGAAGCGCACATCATCGTATTCCTACACTGACTCCAGAGTTTAAAATCGAATGGAACACGGAAGGGAGGGGCGCACATCATCGTATGCCCTACACTGACTCTAGAGTTTAAAATCGAATGGAACACAGAAGGGAGGGACGCACATCATCATATGTCCTACACTGACTCCAGAGTTTAACATCGAATGGAACACGGAAGTGGGGGGGGGGGGGGGGGGGAGGCGCACATTATCGTATGTCCTACACTGAGTCCAGAGTTCGAAATCGAATGGAACACGGAAGGGAGGGGTGAAGATCATCGTATGCCCTACACTGACTCCACAGGTTAAAATCGAATGGAACAGGGGAGGGAGGGGCGCAAATGATCGTATGCCCTACACTGACTCCAGAGTTTAAATTCGGATGGAACACGGAAGGGAGGGGCGCACATCATCATATGCCACTGACTCCAGAGTTTAAATTCGAATTTAAAATCAAATGGAACACCGAAAGAAGGGTGAAGGTCATCGTATGTCCAACACTGACTGTAGAGTTTTAAATCGAATGGAACACAGAAAGGAGGGGTGAACATTATCTTATGCCCTACACTGACCCCAGAGTTTAAAATCGAATTGAACAAGGAAGGGAGGGGCGCACGTCATCGTATGCCCTACACTGACTCCAGAGTTTAAAATCGAATGGAACACGAAAGGAAGGAGGCACACCATCGTATGTCCTACACTGACTCCAGAGTTTAAAATTAAATGGAACACTGAACAGAGGGGAGAAAATCATAGTATGCCCTGCACTGACTCCAGAGTTTAAAATCGAATGGAACACGGAAGGGAGGGCGCACATCATCGTATGCCCTACACTGACCCCAGAGTTCAAAATTGAATGGAACATGGAAGGGAGGGGTGAAGACCATCGTATGCCCTACACTGACTACAGAGTTTAAAATCGAATGGAACAGGGAAGGGAGGGGTGAAGATCATCGTATGTCCTACACTGACTACAGAGTTTAAAATCGAATGGAACATGGAAGGGAGGGGTGAATATCATCGTATGCCCTACTCTGACTACAGAGTTTAAAATCGAATGGAACAGGGAAGGGAGGGGTGAAGATCATCATTAATCGGTTAACCGTATCAGCTCTAATTAATTTCTATAAACATTATTACTGCAATAGCCTTTGATGTGGTGGTTGAACAATCTAACGATATATGTATTTGAAGATAAATAAGCATAATTCATGTGATTAAGACACATGTTGGAAATGGGTCCCATAAAAAATAAATGAGTCCCGCAAAAAATAATTGCGGAACCCAAAAATGGGTCCTGCAAAAACTAAATTTGCGAAACCCTGCTATCCATTTTGAAAAAAGCATTTCTGACCAAAATCAAAGACAAAAGACAATCTCCCAAATGAGAAAAAATGTAACAGTAACTGACCCTTCACTGAAGAAAGTAGGATATGTTTCCTTGTCAAAAAAAAACTCAAGTGACCAGAACAACACATCCATTCACCTACCTGCCTTAGTGATTCTTCTCAGTTTTTAACTGATCAATTCCAAAATCAGTGCAAAGTGGGAGGATAGTATTTCCCATATGTTCTTACTAATCAATTGATATGACAACTTTTTAATTATGCACCCCCCGCCCTTCTGACATGCCCCTCTCTCCTCACCCCACCCAATCGCTACTTATCTATGTTTCAGTTTTAAGGCAACAAATCTGAACAGACTTCTTTCACCATCCTTCTCTCCTGCATTGAACTAGATAAATTGACTGACACTTACAGATGATTTGTGGTTCTCTCTAAGTACTTGGGCCTCCGTCTTTATAAGCCGGATTACCTGGAGAGAACCACCGAGCAACGACGAACAGCTGTCAGCTCCCTAACATCGTAACTCCACACTGCAGCACAGGCAGGATCAGATTGGTTGAAGACACGCGCACCATCGACGTGCAGTACGCCTTAGTACACGGCGTCATCGTGCCACCATCATGGCCATGTGGACAATCAGGGTTAAGTGCCTTGGCCAAGGACACAACGCGGGAGTCCGAAACGATCGCTCAGACGGTCACCCATCCAACTAACTACTAACTGGGCTCGACGTTGCTTAACTTCGGTGATCGGACGAGAACCTGTTACCGCAACACCACCGCGCCCCAACTCCCTCTCAAATCAACCAGGCTCGCATCACATTTCATAACTCCATCACCATCACTCTCACCGTGCTGTGTAGGTTAGCTGTAAAATAATCATCCATAATCATGCATACATTTGTTAAAACAGGTGTAAATACTGCAATCGACAACTTTTAATTTCAATGTTTTTGAAAAAAGAAATGGTTCTTATAATATTTTATGAGAGGAGTTAAGACGTATTTAACTGTTTATCTAACACGAAAAGCAGACGACACATCCAAATAAAATTCTTCAATAATTATTATTTTTTTTTATTTTTGGCGTCAAACACATAACTTATGACCCCTCATTGGAACGAGCTCAACGAGCTCGTTCCAATGAGGGGTCATAAGGAATGTTTCTGAGACAAAAAGGCAAAAAATAATGAAAATTGAATGGTTATTTTTGTAAATAGCGTTGGCCGGTTTTGGTCGGTACATTAGGAAAAGGGTTAAGACATGTTTAACTATTTAAAACATTTTACTAAACTAAATATGTAACAATGAAACCAACTATTTATATTCCAAACATATATACAATAATATCATGTAACCTCATAATGCTACTATTTATTTATTTATTGATGTTTTAAGGTCACATATTTATGCACAATGGCTAATCATGACCGTGACAGTTTTACGGGTGGAGGACGCCGGAGTACCCGGAGAGAACCACCGAGCAACGACGAGCAGCTGCCAGCTCGCCAACATCGTAACTCCGCACTGCACTGCAGCACAGGCAGGGTTAGATTGGTTGAAGACATGCGCACCATCGACGTGCAGTACGCCTTAGTAAACGGCGTCATCGTGCCCCCACACGGGCAATGAAGTGTCTTGCCCAAGGACACAACGCGGTTGCCGCAGGTGGGATTCGAACCGAGGACCTCTCGGCTTGCAGCCTGCACTTCTACCTACTGAGCCACCATAATGCTACTGAAAAAAAAGAAATGGTGTTTATAATATTGTGGTTGTCTACTGTCGTTATGATTCAATCGTGCGTTGTGTCCTAGGACAAGACAATCATGACAACCCGATTGCCTATATGGGAGCTCGGTGGCGCTGTATGCTAAGGCGTAGAGCATTTTCAGTTTGTCGATCACTGTTAACCGTTTATGTGCCGGTTAAGTACATTCACACTGTGTTATCTGACAGTTACTCGACTTAACTATGTGATCCAGCTTCACCCATCCGTGAAAAAGACTGTTAAAAATATTAAAGCACAATAAACAAAGATGCACTTGGTGATATGATAAAACTATCAGTGTTAGGCGAGCGCTCACCCCCCACTTTCGTACCTCCCACTTCCGCCCCTGGTATACAGTTATTGTACGTCGCTGTACATCTTACAGTTTGGGGGCGAGTACAGTGAATTCACACCCATGGTAATAAATATGGGAGGTTTATCTTCGGTAAAGCAAAACAGTTATAATTCAGTCCAACAGCTACTTTTGTACCAACACAACAAAAGTAGATATGAGGCTAGGGTGGCTTTTCACGTGATTTTAATACACGATTTCATTAAAACAGGGGTACTACAAACGACGGGTTGGGCGATGGGTTACAGCCTACTCCGTCGGGGAGGGTTAGCCACCCCCTCGTCCCCACGCGGACGTGGAAACTTACTACTTTATTGTGTGTTTGTCAGGGAATACCCTAGCCCCCGGGTCGGGGTTACAAGCCTCCCTTGTCGGGGAAATTCTGGGGTCAACACTGTCGTAAAGAACAGAAAGGTGAGATAACTAAAACTGTAATGTAAACGCGTATTTTATTTTTGCCCATTAAGATTTTCCAACCAGCCGTTACGATCACCTTCAAAGCGGCAATGTCATTTGAGAATTCAAATTTTGTGCATTATGAGAAACCAGACAGCCGAGAATATTTTCTTTATTGTAATAGACAGACCAACAAACAAGAATTAATCAAATACAGCTTAAGGTTTGAATAAATGTCTTTGTAATACGATTTTAATTCAACAAAAAGTATTTCTAAATGACGTCATTTAGTTTTCGCCCGATATAAAGAATATATTCTTCTTTGTTATGGTAGTTATGACAACATAATACATGGAAAGAATTAACAATTACATGATAAACAAATTATGTTAACGTCAACAGTATTGGACTCACGGCTGTGGTGGAAATTCCCTGAAAAGAGCAGCATACGTTTAAATGATCCGCTGAACTCAAAATTATATGTATGTCACGTCCAAATATTGCCAGATATCCCGGGGGGGGGGGGGGGGGGGGGGTCAGGAATAACTTTAACAGTATTAACACAGTACTGTTTGTAGCCGGGATATGTGTAAAATATGTTGAAAGTTTTGATGTTTTTCCTGGTTTCATCACTGTATTTGTGGCTATTTCTATTGATTTCTTTTTGTTTATACTCATTTCATCACTTGATTTTAGTCTCATCAGATGATGTTCACCCCCCCCCCCCCCCCCTCCCTTCCGTGTTCCATTCGATTTTAAACTCTGGAGTCAGTGTAGGGCATCCGACGATGTTCACACCGTCCTTCCGTGTTCCATTCGATTTTAAACTCTGGAGTCAGTGTAGGGCATACGATGATGTTCACCCCGTCCTTCCGTGTTCCATTCGATTTCTTCCGTGTATGTCCCTCCCTGCCGTGTTCCATTCCATTTTAAACTCTGGAGTCAGTGTAGGGCATACGATGATGTTCACCCCGTCCTTCCGTGTTCCATTCGATTTTAAACTCTGGAGTCAGTGTAGGGCATACGATGATGTTCACCCCGTCCTTCCGTGTTCCATTCGATTTTAAACTCTGGAGTCAGTGTAGGGCATACGATGATGTTCACACCGTCCTTCCGTGTTCCATTCGATTTTAAACTCTGGAGTCAGTGTAGGGCATACGATGATGTTCACCCCGTCCTTCCGTGTTCCATTCGATTTTAAACTCTGGAGTCAGTGTAGGGCATACGATGATGTTCACCCCGTCCTTATGTGTTCCATTCGATTTTAAACTCTGGAGTCAGTGTAGGGCATACGATGATGTTCACCCCGTCCTTCCGTGTTCCATTCGATTTTAAACTCTGGAGTCAGTGTAGGGCATACGATGATGTTCACACCGCCCTTCCGTGTTCCATTCGATTTTAAACTCTGGAGTCAGTGTAGGGCATACGATGATGTTCACCCCGTCCTTCCGTGTTCCATTCGATTTTAAACTCTGGAGTCAGTGTAGGGCATACGATGATGTTCACACCGTCCTTCCGTGTTCCATTCGATTTTAAACTCTGGAGTCAGTGTAGGGCATACGATGATGTTCACACCGTCCTTCCGTGTTCCATTCGATTTTAAACTCTGGAGTCAGTGTAGGGCATACGATGATGTTCACCCCGTCCTTCCGTGTTCCATTCGATTTTAAACTCTGGAGTCAGTGTAGGGCATACGATGATGTTCACACCGTCCTTCCGTGTTCCATTCGATTTTAAACTCTGGAGTCAGTGTAGGGCATACAATGATGTTCACACCGTCCTTCCGTGTTCCATTCGATTTTATACTCTGGAGTCAGTGTAGGGCATACGATGATGTTCACCCCGTCCTTCCATGTTCCATTCGATTTTATACTCTGGAGTCAGTGTAGGGCATACGATGATGTTCACACCGTCCTTCCGTGTTCCATTCGATTTTAAACTCTGGAGTCAGTGTAGGGCATACGATGATGTTCACCCCGTCCTTCCGTGTTCCATTCGATTTCTTCCGTGTATGTCCCTCCCTGCCGTGTTCCATTCCATTTTAAACTCTGGAGTCAGTGTAGGGCATACGATGATGTTCACCCCGTCCTTCCGTGTTCCATTCGATTTTAAACTCTGGAGTCAGTGTAGGGCATACGATGATGTTCACACCGTCCTTCCGTGTTCCATTCGATTTTAAACTCTGGAGTCAGTGTAGGGCATACGATGATGTTCACCCCGTCCTTCCGTGTTCCATTCGATTTTAAACTCTGGAGTCAGTGTAGGGCATACGATGATGTTCACCCCGTCCTTATGTGTTCCATTCGATTTTAAACTCTGGAGTCAGTGTAGGGCATACGATGATGTTCACCCCGTCCTTCCGTGTTCCATTCGATTTTAAACTCTGGAGTCAGTGTAGGGCATACGATGATGTTCACACCGCCCTTCCGTGTTCCATTCGATTTTAAACTCTGGAGTCAGTGTAGGGCATACGATGATGTTCACCCCGTCCTTCCGTGTTCCATTCGATTTTAAACTCTGGAGTCAGTGTAGGGCATACGATGATGTTCACACCGTCCTTCCGTGTTCCATTCGATTTTAAACTCTGGAGTCAGTGTAGGGCATACGATGATGTTCACACCGTCCTTCCGTGTTCCATTCGATTTTAAACTCTGGAGTCAGTGTAGGGCATACGATGATGTTCACCCCGTCCTTCCGTGTTCCATTCGATTTTAAACTCTGGAGTCAGTGTAGGGCATACGATGATGTTCACACCGTCCTTCCGTGTTCCATTCGATTTTAAACTCTGGAGTCAGTGTAGGGCATACAATGATGTTCACACCGTCCTTCCGTGTTCCATTCGATTTTATACTCTGGAGTCAGTGTAGGGCATACGATGATGTTCACCCCGTCCTTCCATGTTCCATTCGATTTTATACTCTGGAGTCAGTGTAGGGCATACGATGATGTTCACCCCGTCCTTCCGTGTTCCATTCGATTTTAAACTCTGGAGTCAGTGTAGGGCATACGATGATGTTCACACCGCCCTTCCGTGTTCCATTCGATTTTATACTCTGGAGTCAGTGTAGGGCATACGATGATGTTCACACCGTCCTTCCGTGTTCCATTCGATTTTAAACTCTGGAGTCAGTGTAGGGCATACGATGATGTTCACACCGTCCTTCCGTGTTCCATTCGATTTTATACTCTGGAGTCAGTGTAGGGCATACGATGATGTTCACACCGTCCTTCCGTGTTCCATTCGATTTTATACTCTGGAGTCAGTGTAGGGCATACGATGATGTTCACACCGTCCTTCCGTGTTCCATTCGATTTTAAACTCTGGAGTCAGTGTAGGGCATACGATGAAGTTCACACCGTCCTTCCGTGTTCCATTCGATTTTAAACTCTGGAGTCAGTGTAGGCCATACGATGATGTTCACACCGTCCTTCCATGTTCCATTCGATTTTATACTCTGGAGTCAGAATAGGGCATACGATGATGTTCACCCCGTCCTTCCGTGTTCCATTCGATATTAAACTCTGGAGTCAGTGTAGGGCATACGATGATGTTCACACCGTCCTTCCGTGTTCCATTCGATTCTAAACTCTGGAGTCAGTGTAGGGCATACGATGATGTTCACACCGCCCTTCCGTGTTCCATTCGATTCTAAACTCTGGAGTCAGTGTAGGGCATACGATGATGTTCACACCGTCCTTCCGTGTTCCATTCGATTTTAAACTCTGGAGTCAGTGAAGGGCATACGATGATGTTCACCCCGTCCTTCCGTGTTCCATTCGATTTTAAACTCTGGAGTCAGTGTAGGGCATACGATGATGTTCACCCCGCCCTTCCGTGTTCCATTCGATTCTAAACTCTGGAGTCAGTGTAGGGCATACAATGATGTTCACACCGCCCTACCGTGTTCCATTCGATTTTAAACTCTGGAGTCAGTGTAGGGCATACGATGATGTTCACACCGCCCTTCCGTGTTCCATTCGATTTTAAACTCTGGAGTCAGTGTAGGGCATACGATGATGTTCACACCGCCCTACCGTGTGCCATTCGATTTTAAACTCTGGAGTCAGTGTAGGGCATACGATGATGTTCACACCGCCCTTCCGTGTTCCATTCGATTTTAAACTCTGGAGTCAGTGTAGGGCATACGATGATGTTCACACCGCCCTTCCGTGTTCCATTCGATTTTAAACTCTGGAGTCAGTGTAGGGCATACGATGATGTTCACCCCGTCCTTCCGTGTTCCATTCGATTTTAAACTCTGGAGTCAGTGTAGGGCATACGATGATGTTCACACCGCCCTTCCGTGTTCCATTCGATTTTAAACTCTGGAGTCAGTGTAGGGCATACGATGATGTTCACCCCGCCCTTCCGTGTTCCATTCGATTTTAAACTCTGGAGTCAGTGTAGGGCATACGATGATGTTCACCCCGCCCTTCCGTGTTCCATTCGATTTTAAACTCTGGAGTCAGTGTAGGGCATACGATGATGTTCACCCCGCCCTTCCGTGTTCCATTCGATTTTAAACTCTGGAGTCAGTGTAGGTCATACGATGATGTTCACCCCGTCCTTCCGTGTTCCATTCGATTTTAAACTCTGGAGTCAGTGTAGGGCATACGATGATGTTCACACCGCCCTTCCGTGTTCCATTCGATTTTAAACTCTGGAGTCAGTGTAGGGCATACGATGATGTTCACCCCGTCCTTCCGTGTTCCATTCGATTTTAAACTCTGGGGTCAGTGTAGGGCATACGATGATGTTCACCCCGTCCTTCCGTGTTCCATTCGATTTTAAACTGTGGAGTCAGTGTAGGGCATACGATGATGTTCACCCCGTCCTTCCGTGTTCCATTCGATTTTAAACTCTGGAGTCAGTGTAGGGCATACGATGATGTTCACACCGCCCTTCCGTGCTCCATTCGATTTTAAACTCTGGAGTCAGTGTAGGGCATACGATGATGTTCACCCCGCCCTTCCGTGTTCCATTCGATTTTAAACTCTGGAGTCAGTGTAGGGCATACGATGATGTTCACACCGCCCTTCCGTGTTCCATTCGATTTTAAACTCTGGAGTCAGTGTAGGGCATACGATGATGTTCACACCGTCCTTCCGTGTTCCATTCGATTTTAAACTCTGGAGTCAGTGTAGGGCATACGATGATGTTCACACCGCCCTTCCGTGTTCCATTCGATTTTAAACTCTGGAGTCAGTGTAGGGCATACGATGATGTTCACACCGCCCTTCCGTGTTCCATTCGATTTTAAACTCTGGAGTCAGTGTAGGGCATACGATGATGTTCACCCCTCCCTTCCGTGTTCCATTCGATTTTAAACTCTGGAGTCAGTGTAGGGCATACGATGATGTTCACACCGCCCTTCCGTGTTCCATTCGATTTTAAACTCTGGAGTCAGTGTAGGGCATACGATGATGTTCACACCGCCCTTCCGTGTTCCATTCGATTTTAAACTCTGGAGTCAGTGTAGGGCGTACGATGATGTTCACACCGCCCTACCGTGTTCCATTCGATTTTAAACTCTGGAGTCAGTGTAGGGCATACAGTGTTCACCCCGCCCTTCCGTGTTCCATTCTATTTTAAACTCTGGAGACAGTGTAGGCCATACGATGATGTGCCTCCCTCCCTTCCGTATTCCATTCGATATTGAACTCTAGAGTCAGTGTAGGGCATACGATGACGTTCACCCCGCCCTCCCGCTCTCCATTCGATTTTAAACTCTGGAAAAAAGTCAATGTAGGGCATACGATGACGTTCACCCCGCCCTTTCGTGCTCCATTCGATTTTAAACTATGGAGTCAGTGTAGGGCATACAATGTTCACCCAGCCCTTCCGTGTTCCCTTCTATTTTAAACTATGGAGTCAGTGTAGGGCATACGATGATGTTCAGCCAGCCCTTCCAGGCTCCATACGATTTCAAACTCTGGAGTCAGTGTAGGGCATACGACGATGTTCACACCGCCCTTCCGTGCTCCATACGTTTTTAAACTCTGGAGTCAGTGTAGAGCATACGATGATGTTCGTTCCGCCCTTCCGATCACTGTTAACCGTTTATGTGCCGGTTAAGTACATTCACACCGTGTTATCTGATAGTTACTCGACTTAGCTACGTGATCCAGCTTCACCCATCCGTGAAAAAGACTGTTGAAAATATTAAAGCACAATAAACAAAGAAGCACTTGATGATATGCTAAAACTATCTGTGTTAGGCGAGCCCTCACCCCCACTTTTGAACCTTCAATTCGATTTTAAACTCTGCAATCAGTGTAGGGCATATGATGATGTTCAGCCCTCCCTTCCGTGCTCCATCCGATTTAAAACTCTGGAGTCAGTGTAGGGCATACGATGATGTTCACCCCGCCCTTCCGTGCTCCATTCGATTTTAAACTCTAGATCAGTGTAGGGCATACGATGATGTTCACGCCGCCCTTCCGTGCCCCATTCGATTCTAAACTCTGGGGTCAGTGGAGGGCATAGGATGATGTTCAACCCTCCCTTCCAGGCTCCATACGATTTTAAACTCTGGAGTCAGTGTAGGGCATACAATGATGTTCACCCCGCCCTTCCGTGCTCCATTCGATTTTAAACTCTGGAGTCAGTATAGGGCATATGATGATGTTCACGCCGACCTTCCGTGCCCCATTCGATTCTAAACTCTGGAGTCAGTGTAGGGCATACGATGATGTTCATCCCCTCCCTTCCGTGTTCCATTCGATTTTAAACTCTGGGGTTAGTGTAGGGCATGCGATGATGTACGCCACTCCCTTCCGTGTTCCATTTGATTTTAAACTCTGGAGTCAGCGTAGGGCATGCGATGATGTGCGCCCCTCCCTTCCGTGTTCCATTCAATTTTAAACTCTGGAGTCAGTATAGGGCATACGATGATGTGCGCCCCTCCTTTCAATGTTCCATTCGATTTTAAACTCTGGAATCAGTGTAGGGCATTCGATGATGTGCACCCCCCCCCCCCCCCCTTCCGAGTTCCATTCGATTTTAAACTCTGGAGTTAGTGGGGGGCATGCGATGATGTGCGCCACTCCCTTCCGTGTTCCATTCGATTTCTTCCGTGTTCCATTCGATTTTAAACTCTGGAGTCAGTGTTGGGCATACGATGATGTGCACCCCTCCCTTTCGTGTTCCATTCGATTTTAAACTCTGGGGCCAGTGTAGGGCATGCGATGATGTTCTCCACTCCATTCCGTGTTCTATTCGATTTTAAAATCTGGAGGCAGTGTAGGGCATAAGATGATGTGCGCCCCTCCATTTCGTGTTACATTCGATTTTAAACTCAGGGGCCACTGTAGGGAATACGATGATGTTCACGCCGCCCTTCAGTGCCCCATTCGATTCTAAACTCTGGAGTCAGTGTAGGGCATACGATGATGTTCACCCCTCCCTTCTGTGTTCCATTCGATTTTAAACTCTGAAGTCAATGTTGGGCATACGATGATATTCACACCTCCCTTCCGTGTTCCATTCGCTTTTAAACTCTGCAGTCAGTGAAGGGCATACGATGATATTCATCCCTCCCTTCCGTGTTCCATTCGATTTTAAACTCTGGAGTCAGTGTAGGGCATACGATGATGTTCACGCCTCCCTTCCTTGCCCCATTCTATTCTAAACTCTGCAGTCAGTGTAGGGCATATAATGATGTTCACCCCTCCCTTCCGTGCTCCATTCTATTCTAACCTCTAGAGTCAGAGTAGGGCATAGATGAGGTTAACCCGGCCCTTCTGTGCTCCAGTGGATTTTAAACTCTGGAGTCAGTGTAGGGCATACGATGATGTGCATCCCTCCTTATGTGTTCAGTTTGATTTTAAGCTCTGGGACCCGTGTAGGCCATACTATGATATTCACCCCTCCCTTCCGTGTTCCATTCGATTTTAAACTATGGAGTCAGTGTAGGGCATACGATGATGTGCGCTCCTCCCTTCCGTGATCCATTCGATTTTAAATTCTGGAGTCAGGGCAGGGCATATGATGATGTGCGCCCTTCCCTTCCGTGTTCCATTCGATTTTAAACTCTGGAGTCAGTGTAGGGCATATGATGATGTGCGCCCATCCCTTCCGTGTTCCATTCGAGTTTAAACTCTAGTCAATGTAGGGCATACGATGATGTGCGCCCCTCCCTTCCGTGTACCATTCGATTTGAACCTCTAGAGTGAGTGTAGGGCATACGATGATGTGCGCCCCTCCCTTCCGTGTTCCATTCGATTTTAAACTCTGAAGTCAGTGTATGGCATACGATGATGTGCGCCCCTCCCTTCCGTGTTCCATTCACTTTTAAACTCTGGAGTCAGTGTTGGGCATACGATGATGTGCGCCCCTCCCCTCAGAGTTTAATTCGATTTTTAACTCTGGAGTCAGTGTAGGGCCTAAGATGATGTGCGCCCCTCACTTCCGTGTTCCATTCACTTTCACACTCTGGAGTCAGTGCAGGACATACGATGATGTGCGTCCCTCCCTCCCTTCCGTGTTCCATTCGCTTTTAAAATCTGGGGTCAGAGTAGGGCATACGATGATGTGCGCTCCTCCCTTCCGTGATTTTAAATTCTGGAATCAGTGTAAGACATACGACGATGTTCACTCCACCCTTCCGTGCTCCATTCGATTTTAAACTCGGGAGTCAGTGTAGGGCATACGATGATGTTCACCCCCCCCCCCCCCCTTCCGTGCTCCATTCGATTTTAAACTCTGGAATCAGTGTAGGGCATACGATGATGTTCACTCCGCCCTTCCGTGCCCCATTCGATTCTAAACTGTGTAGTCAGTGTAGGGCATACGGTGATGTTCAGCCCTCACCCCCACTTTTGTACCTTCCATTCGATTTTAAACTCTGCAATCAGTGTAGGGCATACGATGATGTTCACCCCGCCCTTCCGTGCTCCATTCGATTTTAAACTCTGGAGTCAGTGTAGGGCATACGATGATGTTCACCCCGCCCTTCCGTGTTCCATTCGATTTTAAACTCTTGCGTCAGTGTAGGGCTAACGGTGATGCTAACCCCGCCCTTCCGTGCTCCATTCGATTTTAAACTCTAGATCAGTGTAGGGCAGACGATGATGTTCACGCCGCCCTTCCGTGCCCCATTCGATTCTAAACTCTGGGGTCAGTGTAGGGCATACGGTGATGTTCAACCCTCCCTACCCGGCTCCATACGATTTTAAACTCTGGAGTCAGTGTAGGGTATACGATGACGTTCACCCCGCCCTTCCGTGCTCCATTCGATTTTAAACTCTGGAGTCAGTATAGGGCATACGATGATGTTCACCCCGCCCTTCCGTGGTCCATTCGAGTTTAAACTCTGGATCAGTGTAGGGCATACGATGATGTTCACGCCGACGTTCCGTGCCCTATTCGATTCTAAACTCTGGAGTCAGTGTAGGGCATACGATGATGTTCACCCTTCCCTTCCGTGTTCCATTCGATTTTAAACTCTGGAGTTAGTGTAGGGCATGCGATGATGTGCGCCCCTCCTTTCCGTGTTCCATTCAATTTTAAACTCTGGAGTCAGTATACGGCATACGATGATGTGCGCCCCTCCTTTCCGTGTTCCATTCGATTTCAAACTCTGGAATCAGTGTAGGGCATACGATGATGTGCACCCCTACCTTCCGTGTTCCATTCGATTTTAAACTCTGGAGTTAGTGGAGGGCATGCGATGATGTGCGCCACTCCCTTCCGTGTTCCATTCGATTTCTTCCGTGTTCCATTCGATTTTAAACTCTGGTGTCAGTGTTGGGCATACGATGATGTGCACCCCTCCCTTTCGTGTTCCATTCGATTTTAAACTCTGTAGGCATGCGATGATGTTCACCACTCCCTTCCGTGTTCTATTCGATTTTAACCTCTGGAGGCAGTGTAGGGCATACGATGATGTGCACCCCTCCCTTCTGTGTTCCATTCGATTTTAAACTCTGAAGTCAATGTTGGGCATCCGATGATATTCACACCTCCCTTCCGTGTTCCATTCGATATTAAACTCTAGAATCAGTGTAGGGCATACGATGATGTGCACCCCTACCTTCCGTGTTCCATTCGATTTTAAACTCTGGAGTTAGTGGAGGGCATGCGATGATGTGCGCCACTCCCTTCCGTGTTCCATTCGATTTCTTCCGTGTTCCATTCGATTTTAAACTCTGGAGTCAGTGTTGGGCATACGATGATGTGCACCCCTCCCTTTCGTGTTCCATTCGATTTTAAACTCTGTAGGCATACGATGATGTGCGCCCCTCCCTTCCGTGTTCCATTCGATTTTAAACTCTGAAGTCAGTGTATGGCATACGATGATGTGCGCCCCTCCCTTCCGTGTTCCATTCACTTTTAAACTCTGGCGTCAGTGTTGGGCATACGATGATGTGCGCCCCTCCCCTCAGAGTTTAATTCGATTTTTAACTCTGGAGTCAGTGTAGGGCCTAAGATGATGTGCGCCCCTCACTTCCGTGTTCCATTCACTTTCACACTCTGGAGTCAGTGCAGGACATACGATGATGTGCGTCCCTCCCTCCCTTCCGTGTTCCATTCGCTTTTAAACTCTGGGGTCAGAGTAGGGCATACGATGATGTGCGCTCCTCCCTTCCGTGATTTTAAATTCTGGAATCAGTGTAAGACATACGACGATGTTCACTCCACCCTTCCGTGCTCCATTCGATTTTAAACTCGGGAGTCAGTGTAGGGCATACGATGATGTTCACCCCCCCCCCCCCCCCCCCCGCCTTCCGTGCTCCATTCGATTTTAAACTCTGGAGTCAGTGTAGGGCATACGATGATGTTCACTCCGCCCGTCCGTGCCCCATTCGATTCTAAACTGTGTAGTCAGTGTAGGGCATACGGTGATGTTCAGCCCTCACCCCCACTTTTGTACCTTCCATTCGATTTTAAACTCTGCAATCAGTGTAGGGCATACGATGATGTTCACCCCGCCCTTCCGTGCTCCATTCGATTTTAAACTCTGGAGTCAGTGTAGGGCATACGATGGTGTTCACCCCGCCCTTCCGTGTTCCATTCGATTTTAAACTCTTGAGTCAGTGTAGGGCTAACGGTGATGTTAACCACGCCCTTCCGTGCTCCATTCGATTTTAAACTCTAGATCAGTGTAGGGCAGACGATGATGTTCACGCCGCCCTTCCGTGCCACATTCGATTCTAAACTCTGGGGTCAGTGTAGGGCATACGGTGATGTTCAACCCTCCCTACCCGGCTCCATACGATTTTAAACTCTGGAGTCAGTGTAGGGCATACGATGACGTTCACCCCGCCCTTCCGTGCTCCATTCGATTTTAAACTCTGGAGTCAGTATAGGGCATACGATGATGTTCACCCCGCCCTTCCGTGGTCCATTCGAATTTAAACTCTGGATCAGTGTAGGGCATACGATGATGTTCACGCCGACGTTCCGTGCCCTATTCGATTCTAAACTCTGGAGTCAGTGTAGGGCATACGATGATGTTCACCCTTCCCTTCCGTGTTCCATTCGATTTTAAACTCTGGAGTTAGTGTAGGGCATGCGATGATGTGCGCCCCTCCCTTCCGTGTTCCATTCAATTTTAAACTCTGGAGTCAGTATAGGGCATACGATGATGTGCGCCCCTCCTTTCCGTGTTCCATTCGATTTCAAACTCTGGAATCAGTGTAGGGCATACGATGATGTGCACCCCTACCTTCCGTGTTCCATTCGATTTTAAACTCAGGAGTTAGTGGAGGGCATGGGATGATGTGCGCCACTCCCTTCCGTGTTCCATTCGATTTCTTCCGTGTTCCATTCGATTTTAAACTCTGGAGTCAGTGTTGGGCATACGATGATGTGCACCCCTCCCTTTCGTGTTCCATTCGATTTTAAACTCTGTAGGCATGCGATGATGTGCACCACTCCCTTCCGTGTTCTATTCGATTTTAACCTCTGGAGGCAGTGTAGGGCATACGATGATGTGCACCCCTCCCTTCTGTGTTCCATTCGATTTTAAACTATGAAGTCAATGTTGGGCATCCGATGATATTCACACCTCCCTTCCGTGTTCCATTCGATATTAAACTCTGGAGTCAGTGTAGGGCATACGATGATGTTCACCCCTCCCTTCCGTGTTCCATTCGATTCTAAACTCTGGAGTCAGTGTAGGGCATACGATGATGTTCACGCCTCCCTTCCGTGCCCCATTCTATTCTAAACTCTGGACTCAGTGTAGGGAATGCGATGATGTCCATCCCTCCATTCTTTGCCCCATTCCATTTCAAACTTTGGAGTCAGTGTACGGCATATAATGATGTTCACCCCTCCCTTCCGTGCTCCATTCTATTCTAACCTCTGGAGTCAGTGTAGGGCATACGATGATGTTAACCCGGCCCTTCTGTGCTCCAGTGGATTCTAAACTCTGGAGTCAGTGTAGGGCATACGATGGTGTGCACCCCTCCCTTCTGTGTTCCATTCAATAATAGATCTTGCATCAGTGTAGGGCATACGATGATATTCACACCTCCCTTCCGTGTTCCATTCGATTTTAAAGTCTGGAATCAGTGTAGGGCATACGATGATGAGCGCCCTCCCTTCCGTATTCCATTCAATTTTAAACTCTGGAGTCAGTGTTGAACATACGATGATGTGCACCCCTCCCTTCCGTGTTCCATTCAATTTTAAACTCTGGAATCAGTCTAGGGCATACTATTATGTGCACCCCTTCCTTCCGTGTTCCATTCGATTTCAAACTCTGGAGTCAGTGTAGGTCATACTATTATGTGCACCCCTTCCTTCCGTGTTCCATTCAATTTTAAACTCTGGAGGCAGTGTAGGGCATACGATGATGTGCGTCCCTCCCTTAGGTGTTCAATTCGATTTTAAACTCTGGGGCCCGTGTAGGCCATACTATGATACTCACCCCTCCCTTCCGTGTTCTATTCGATTTTAAACTATGGAGTCAGTGTAGGGTATACGATGATGTGCGCCCCTCCCTTCCGTGATCCATTCGATTTTAAACTCTGGAGTCAGTGTAGGGCATATGATGATGTGCGCCCCTCCCTCCCGTGTTCCATTCGAGTTTAAACTCTAGTCAGTGTAGGGCATACTATTATGTGCACCCCTTCCTTCCGTGTTCCATTCGATTTTAAACTCTGGAATCAGTGTTGGGCATATGATGATGTGCGCCCTTCCCTTCCGTGTCCCATTCGATTTTATACTCTGGAGTCAGTGCAGGGCATATGATGATGTGCGCCCCTCCCTTCCGTGTTCCATTCGAGTTTAAACTCTAGTCAGTGTAGGGCATACGATGATGTGCGCCCCTCCCTTCCGTGTTCCATTCGATTTGAAGCTCTGGAGTCAGTGTAGGGCCTACGATGATGTGCGCCCCTCCCTTCCGTGTTCCATTCACTTTTAAACTCTGGAGTCAGTGTTGGGCATACGATGATGTGCGCCCCTCCCTTCAGAGTTTAATTCGATTTTAAACACTGGAGTCAGTGTAGGGCATACGATGATGCGCGTCCCTCCCTTCCGTGTTCCATTCGATTTTAAACTCTGAAGTCAGTGTATGGCGTATGATGATGTCCACCCCTCCCTTCCGTGTTTAATTCGATTTTAAACTCTGGAGTCAGTGCAGGACATACGATGATGTGCGTCCCTCCCTCCCTTCTGTGCTCCATACGATTTTAAACTCTGGAGTCAGTGCAGGGCATATGATGATGTGCGTCCCTCCCTGCCCTGTTCCATTCCATTTTAAACTCAGGGGTCAGTGTAGGGCATACGGTGATGTTCACCCCGCGCTTCCGTGTTCCATTCGATTTTAAACTCTGGAGTCAGTGTAGGGCATACGATGATGTCCACCCCGCCCTTCCGTGCTCCATTCGATTTTAAACTTTGGAGTCGGTGTAGGGCATACGATGATGAGCGCCCTCCCTTCCGTATTCCATTCAATTTTAAACTCTGGAGTCAGTGTAGGGCATACGATGAGGTTCACCCCGCCCTTCCGTGCTCCATTCGATTTTAAACTCTGAAGTGAGTGTATGGCATACGATGATGTGCGCCCATCCCTTCCGTGTTTAATTCGATTTTAAACTCTGGAGTCAGTGCAAGACATACGATGATGTGCGTCCCTCCCTTACGTTTTCCATTCGCTTTTAAACTCTGGGTTCAGTGCAGGGCATACGATGATGTGCGTCCCTCCCTGCCGTGTTCCATTCCATTTTAAACTCTGGAGTCATTGTAGGACATACGATGATGTGCGTCCCTCTCTTCCGTGTTCCATTCGCTTTTAAACTCTGGGGTCAGTGTCGGGCATACTATGATGTGCGCCCCTCCCTTCCGTGTTTAATTTGATTTTAAACTCTGGAATCAGTGCAGGGCATACGATGATGTATGTCCCTCCCTGCCGTGTTCCATTCCATTTTAAACTCTGGGGTCAGTGTAGGGCATACGATGATGTCCACCCCGCCCGTGCTCTATTCGATTTTGAACTTTGGAGTCAGTATAGGACATACGATGATGTTCACCGAGCCCTTCCGTGCACCATTCTATATCAAACTCTGTATCAGTGTAGGGCATACGATGATGTTCACTCCGCCCTTTCGTGGCCCATTCTATTCTAAACTCTGGAGTCAGTGTGTTCTCCCCTCCTCACTTCTGTGCTCCATTCCATTTCAAGCTTTGGAGTCAGTGTACGGCATATAACGATGTTCACACCCTCCATTTCGTGCTCCATTCTGTTCTAAACTCTGGAGTCAGTGTAAGGCATATGAAGATGTTAACCCCGCCGTACTGTGCTCCATTGGATTTTAAACTCTGGAGTCAGTGTAGGGCATGCGATGATGTGCGCCCCTCCCTTCCGTGTTCCAGTCAATTTTAAACGCTGGAGTCAGTATAGGACATACGATGATGTGCGCATTTCCTTTCCGTGTTCCATTCGATTTTAAACTCTGAAATCAGTGTAGGGCATACGATGATGTGCACCCCCTCCCTTCCGTATTCCATTCGATTTTAAACTCTGGAGGTAGTGTAGGGCATAAGATGATGTGCGCCCCTCCATTCCGTGTTCCATTCGATTTTAAACTCTGGGGCCCGTGTAGGGCATTCGATGATGTGCACCCCTCCCTTCTGTGTTCCATTCAATTTTAAATCTTGCATCGGTGTAGGGCATACGATGATATTCACCCCTGCCATCCTTGTTCCATTTGATTTTAAACTCTGGAGTCAGTGTAGGGCATACGATGATGAGCGCCCTCCCTTCCGTATTCCATTCAATTTTAAACTCTGGAGTCAGTGTTCGGCATACGATGATGTGCACCCCTCCCTTCCGTGTTCCATTCGATTTTAAACTCTGGAGTCATTGTTGGGCATACTATTATGTGCACCCCTTCCTTCCGTGTTCCATTCAATTTTAAATCTTGCATCGGTGTAGGGCATACGATGATATTCACCCCTGCCATCCTTGATCCATTTGATTTTAAACTCTGGAGTCAGTGTAGGGCATACGATGATGAGCGCCCTCCCTTCCGTATTCCATTCAATTTTAAACTCTGGAGTCAGTGTTCGGCATACGATGATATGCACCCCTCCTTTCCGTGTTCCATTCAATTTTAATCTCTGGAGTCAGTGTAGGGCGTTCGATGATGTGCGTCCCTACCTTACGTGTTCAATTCGATTTTAAACTTTGGAGCCCGTGTAGCCCATACTATGATGTTCACCCCTCCCTTCCGTGTTCCATTCGATTTCAAACTATGGAGTCAGAGTAGGGCATACGATGATGTGCGCCCTTCCCTTCCGTGATCCATTCGATTTTAAACTCTGGAGTCAGTGTAGGGCATATGATGATGGGCGCCCTTCCCTTCCGTGTTTCATTCGATTTTAAACTCTGGAGTCAGTGAAGGACATATGATGATGTGCGCCCCTCCCTTCCGTGTACCATTCGATTTGAACCTCTAGAGTCAGTGTACGGCATACGATGATGTGTGCCCCATCCTTCCGTGTTCCATTCGATTTGAAGCTCTGGAGTCAGTGTAGGGCCTACGATGATGTGCGGCCCTCCCTTCCGTTTTCCATTCACTTTTAAACTCTGGAGTCAGTGTAGGGCATACGATGATGTGCGCCCCTCCCTTCAGTTTTTAAATCGATTTTAAACTCTGCAGTCAGTGTAGGGCATACGATGATGTGCGTCCCTCCCTTCCGTGTTCCATTCGATTTTAAACTCTGAAGTCAGTGTATGGCATACGATGATGTGCGCCCCTCCATTCCGTGTTTAATTCGATTTTAAACTCTGGAGTCAGTGCAGGACATACGATGATGTGCGTCCCTCCCTTCCGTGTTCCATTCGCTTTTAAACTCTGGGGTCAGTGTAGGGCATAGGATGATGTGCGCCCCTCCCTTCCGTGTTTAATTCGATTTTAAACTCTGGAGTCAGTGCAGGGCATACGATGATGTGCGTCCCTCCCAGGCGTGTTCCATTCCATTTTAAAGTCTGGAGTCATTGCAGTACATACGATGATGTGCGGCCCTCCCTTCAGTGTTTAATTCGATTTTAAACTCTGGAGTCAGTGTAGGGCATACGATGATGTGCGCCCCTCCCTTCCGTGTTTAATTCGATTTTAAACTCTGGAGTCAGTGCAAGACATACGATGATGTGCGTCCCTCCCTTCCGTGTTCCATTCGCTTTTAAACTCTGGGGTCAGTGTAGGGCATAGGATGATGTGCGCCCCTCCCTTCCGTGTTTAATTCGATTTTAAACTCTGGAGTCAGTGCAGAGCATACGATGATGTCCGTTCCTCTCAGGCGTGTTCCATTCCATTTTAAAGTCTGGAGTCATTGCAGTACATACGATGATGTGCGCCCCTCCCTTCCGTGTTCCATTCACTTTTAAACTCTGGAGTCAGTGTATGGCATACGATGATGTGCGCCCCTCCCTTCCGTGTTTAATTCGATTTTAAACTCTGGAGTCAGTGCAGGGCATACGATGATGTGCGTCCCTCCCAGGCGTGTTCCATTCCATTTTAAAGTCTGGAGTCATTGCAGTACATACGATGATGTGCGGCCCTCCCTTCAGTGTTTAATTCGATTTTAAATTCTGGAGTCAGTGTAGGGCATACGGTGATGTGCGTCCGTCCCTTCCGTGTTCCATTCCTTTTTAAACTCTGGGGTCAGTGATAGGCATACGATAATGTGCTCCACTCCCTTCCGTGTTCCATTCAATTTTAAACTCTGGAGTCATTGTAAGCCATACGATGATGTGCGGCCCACCTTTCGTGTTTAATTCGATTTTAAACTCTGGAGTCAGTGCAGGGCATACGATGATGTACACCCCTCCCTTCCGTGTTCCATTCGATTTTAAACTCTTGAGTCCGAGTACGGGAAACGATGATGAGCCCCCTCCCTTCTGTGTTTAATTTGATTTTAAACTCTGGAATCAGTGCAGGGCATACGATGATGTATGTCCCTCCCTGCCGTGTTCCATTCCATTTTAAACTCTGGGGTCAGTGTAGGGCATACGATGATGTCCACCCCGCCCGTGCTCTATTCGATTTTGAACTTTGGAGTCAGTATAGGACATACGATGATGTTCACCGAGCCCTTCCGTGCTCCATTCTATTTCAAACTCTGGAGTGAGTGTAGGGCATCCGATGATGTCCTCCCCGCCCTTCCGTGTTCCATTCGATTTTAAACTCTTGAGTCAGAGTAGGGGAAACGATGATGAGCCCCCTCCCTTCTGTGTTCCATTCAATTTAAACTCTGGAGTCAGTGTAGGGAATACGATGATGTGCCCCCCTACCTTCCGCGTTCCATTCGATTTAAGCTCTGGAGTCAGTGTAGGGCATATGATGATGTTCACCCCGCCCTTCCGTGCTCCATTCGATTTTAAACTCGGGAGTCAGCGTAGGGCATACGATGATGTTCACGCCGCCCTTCCGTGCCGCATTCGATTCTAAACTCTGGAGTCAGTGTAGGGCATAAGATGACGTTCACCCCTCCCTTCCGTGCTCCATTCCATTTCAAACTTTGGAGTCAGTGTACGGCATATAATGATGTTCACCCCTCCCTTCCGTGCTCCATTCTATTCTAACCTCTGGAGTCAGTGTAGGCCATACGATGATGTTCACCCCACCCTTCTGTGCTCCATTGGATTTTAAACTCTGGAGTCAGTGTAGGGCATGCGATGATGTGCGCCCCTCCCTTCCGTGTTCCATTCAATTTTAAACTCTGGAGTCAGTATAGCACATACGATGATGTGCGCCCCTCCTTTCCGTGTTCCATTCGATTTTAAGCTCTGGAATCAGTGTAGGGCATACGATTGTGTGCACCCCTCCCTTCCGTGTTCCATTCGATTTTAAACTCTGGAGTTAGTGTAGGGCATGCGATGATGTGCGCCACTCCCTTCGTGTTCAATTCGATTTAAACTCTGGATCCAGTGTAGGGCATACAATGATGTGCGCCCCTCCCTTCCGTGTTCCATTCGATTTTAAACTCTGGAGTCAGTGTAGGACATATGATGATGTGCGCCCCTACCTTCCGTGTTCCATTCGATTTTAAACTCTGGAGGCACTCCGAGGCAGTGTAGGGCATAAGATGATGTGCGCCCCTCCATTTCGTGTCTCATTCGATTTTAAACTCTGGGGCCAGTGTAGGGCATACGATGATGTGCACCCCTCCCTTCTGTGTTCCATTCGATTTTAAAATCTGGAGTCAGCGTAGGGCATACGATGATATTCACACCTCTCTTCCGTGTTCCATTCGATTTTAAACTCTGGAGTCAGTGTAGGGCATACGATGATGAGCGCCCTCCCTTCCGTATTCCATTGAATTTTAAACTCTGCAGTCATTGTAGGGATTACGATGGTGTTCACCCCGCCCTTCCGTGCTCCATTCGATTTTAAACTCTTGATCAGTGTAGGGCATACGATGATGTTCAGTCTGCCCTTCCGTGCCCCATTCTATTCTAAACTCTGGAGTCAGTGTAGGGCATACCATGATGTTCACCCCTCCCCTCTGTGCTCCATTCCATTTCAAACTTTGGAGTCAGTGTACGGCATATAATGAAGCTCACCCCTCCCTTCCGTGCTCCATTCTATTTTAAACTCTGGGGTCAGTGTAAGGCATACGATGATGTTAACTCCGCCCTTCTGTGCTCCATTGGTTTTTAAACTCTGGAGTCAGTGTAGGGCATGCGATGATGTGCGCCCCTCCCTACTGTGTTCCATTCAATTTTAAACTCTGGAGTCAGTTTAGGACATACGATGATGTGCGCCCCTCCTTTCCGTGTTTCATTCGATTTTAAACTCTGGAATCAGTGTAGGACATACGATGATGTGCACCACTCCTCCCTTCCGTATTCCATTCGATTTTAAACTCTGGAGGTAGTGTAGGGCATAAGATGATGTGCGCCCACCCCCCCCCCCCACCCCCCACCCCCATTTCGTGTTCCCTTGGATTTTAAACTCTGGGCCAGTGTAGGGCATACGATGATGTGCACCCCTCCCTTCTGTGTTCCATTCGATTTTAAATCTTGCATTGGTGTAGGGCATACGATGATATTTACCCCTGCCATCCTTGTTCCATTTGATTTTAAACTCTGGAGTCAGTGTAGGGCATGCGATGATAAGCGCCCTCCCTTCCGTATTCCATTCAATTTTAAACTCTGGAGTCAGTGTTGGGCATACGATGATGTGCACCCCTCCCTTCCGTGTTCCATTCGATTTTATACTCTGGAGTCAGTGTAGGGCATACTATTATGTGCACCCCTTCCTTCCGTGTTCCATTCAATTTTAAACTCAGGAGTCAGTGTAGGGCATACAATGATGTGCTTCCCTCCCTTACGTGTTCAATTCGACTTTAAACTCTGGGGCCCGTGTAGGCCATAGTATGATATTCTCCCCTCCCTTCCGTGTTCCATTCGATTTTAAACTATGGAGTCAGTGTAGGGCATACGATGATGTGCGCCCCTCCTTTCCGTGAGCCATTCGATTTTAAACTCTGGAGTCAGTGTAGGGCATATGATGATGTGCGCCCCTCCCTTCCGTGTTCCATTGGAGTTTAAACTCTAGTCAGTGTAGGACATACGATGATGTGGGCCCCTCCCTTCCGTGTACCATTCGATTTGAACCTCTAGAGTCAGTGTAGGGCATACGATGATGTGCGCCCCTTCCTTCCGTGTTCCATTCGATTTGAAGCTCTGGAGTCAGTGTAGGACCTACGATGATGTGCGCCCCTCCCTTCCGTGTTCCATTCAGTTTTAAACTGTGGAGTCAGTGTAGGTCATACGATGATGTGGGTCCCTCCCTTGAGTGTTTAATTCGATTTTAAACTCTGGAGTCAGTGTAGGGCATACGATGATGTGCGTCCCTCCCTTCCGTGTTCCATTCGATTTTAAACTCTGAAGTCAGTGTATAGCATACGATGATGTGCGCCCCTCCCTTCCGTGTTTAATTCGATTTTAAACTCTGGAGTCAGTGCAGGACATACAATGATGTGCGTCCCTCCCTTCCGTGTTCCATTCGCTTTTAAACTCTGGGGTCAGTGTAGGGCATAGGATGATGTGCGCCCCTCCCTTCCGTGTTTAATTCGATTTTAAACTCTGGAGTCAGTGCAGGGCATACGATGATGTGCGTCCCTCCCTGCCGTGTTCCATTCCATTTTAAACTCTGCAGTCATTGTAGGACATACGATGATGTGCGGCCCTTCCTTCAGTGTTTAATTCGATTTTAAACTGTGGAGTCAGTGCAGGACATACAATGATGTGCGTCCCTCCCTTCCGTGTTCCATTCGCTTTTAAACTCTGGGGTCAGTGTAGGGCATAGGATGATGTGCGCCCCTCCCTTCCGTGTTTAATTCGATTTTAAACTCTGGAGTCAGTGCAGGGCATACGATGATGTGCGTCCCTCCCTGCCGTGTTCCATTCCATTTTAAACTCTGGAGTCATTGTAGGACATACGATGATGTGCGGCCCTTCCTTCAGTGTTTAATTCGATTTTAAACTGTGGAGTCAGTGTAGGGCATACGGTGATGTGCGTTCGTCCCTTCCGTGTTCCATTCCTTTTTAAACTCTGGGGTCAGTGTTGGGCATACGATAATGTGCTCCACTCCCTTCCGTGTTCCATTCAGTTTTAAACTCTGGAGACATTGTAGGCCATACGATGATGTGCGGCCCTCCTTTCCGTGTTTAATTCGATTTTAAACTCTGGAGTCAGTGCAGGGCAAGCGATGATGTACACCCCTCCCTTCCGTGTTTCATTCGATTTTAAACTCTTGAGTCAGTGTTGGGCATACGATGATGTGCACCCCTCCCTTCCGTGTTCCATTCGATTTTATACTCTGGAGTCAGTGTAGGGCATACTATTATGTGCGCCCCTTCCTTCCGTGTTCCATTCAATTTTAAACTCTGGAGTCAGTGTAGGGCATACAATGATGTGCGTCCCTCCCTTACGTGTTCAATTCGATTTTAAACTCTGGGGCCCGTGTAGGCCATAGTATGATATTCACCCCTCCCTTCCGTGTTCCATTCGATTTTAAACTATGGAGTCAGTGTAGGGCATACGATGATGTGCGCCCCTCCTTTCCGTGATCCATTCGATTTTAAATTCTGGAGTCAGTGTACGGCATACGGTGATGTGCGTCCGTCCCTTCCGTGTTCCATTCCTTTTTAAACTCTGGGGTCAGTGATAGGCATACGATAATGTGCTCCACTCCCTTCCGTGTTCCATTCAATTTTAAACTCTGGAGTCATTGTAAGCCATATGATGATGTGCGGCCCACCTTTCGTGTTTAATTCGATTTTAAACTCTGGAGTCAGTGCAGGGCATACGATGATGTACACCCCTCCCTTCCGTGTTCCATTCGATTTTAAACTCTTGAGTCAGAGTAGGGGAAACGATGATGAGCCCCCTCCCTGCTGTGTTCCATTCAATTTAAACTCTGGAGTCAGTGTAGGGAATACGATGATGTGCCCCCCTACCTTCCGCGTTCCATTCGATTTAAGCTCTGGAGTCAGTGTAGGGCATATGATGATGTTCACCCCGCCCTTCCGTGCTCCATTCGATTTTAAACTCGGGAGTCAGTGTAGGGCATACGATGATGTTCACGCCGCCCTTCCGTGCCGCATTCGATTCTAAACTCTGGAGTCAGTGTAGGGCATAAGATGACGTTCACCCCTCCCTTCCGTGCTCCATTCCATTTCAAACTTTGGAGTCAGTGTACGGCATATAATGATGTTCACCCCTCCCTTCCGTGCTCCATTCTATTCTAACCTCTGGAGTCAGTGTAGGCCATACGATGATGTTAACCCCACCCTTCTGTGCTCCATTGGATTTTAAACTCTGGAGTCAGTGTAGGGCATGCGATGATGTGCGCCCCTCCCTTTCGTGTTCCATTCAATTTTAAACTCTGGAGTCAGTATAGCACATACGATGATGTGCGCCCCTCCTTTCCGTGTTCCATTCGATTTTAAGCTCTGGAATCAATGTAGGGCATACGACTGTGTGCACCCCTCCCTTCCGTGTTCCATTCGATTTTAAACTCTGGAGTTAGTGTAGGGCATGCGATGATGTGCGCCACTCCCTTCGTGTTCAATTCGATTTAAACTCTGGATCCAGTGTAGGGCATACAATGATGTGCGCCCCTCCCTTCCGTGTTCCATTCGATTTTAAACTCTGGAGTCAGTGTAGGACATATGATGATGTGCGCCCCTACCTTCCGTGTTCCATTCGATTTTAAACTCTGGAGGCACTCCGAGGCAGTGTAGGGCATAAGATGATGTGCGCCCCTCCATTTCGTGTCTCATTCGATTTTAAACTCTGGGGCCAGTGTAGGGCATACGATGATGTGCACCCCTCCCTTCTGTGTTCCATTCGATTTTAAAATCTGGAGTCAGTGTAGGGCATACGATGATATTCACACCTCTCTTCCGTGTTCCATTCGATTTTAAACTCTGGAGTCAGTGTAGGGCATACGATGATAAGCGCCCTCCCTTCCGTATTCCATTGAATTTTAAACTCTGCAGTCATTGTAGGGCATACGATGGTGTTCACCCCGCCCTTCCGTGCTCCATTCGATTTTAAACTCTGGATCAGTGTAGGGCATACCATGATGTTCAGTCTGCCCTTCCGTGCCCCATTCTATTCTAAACTCTGGAGTCAGTGTAGGGCATACCATGATGTTCACCCCTCCCCTCTGTGCTCCATTCCATTTCAAACTTTGGAGTCAGTGTACGGCATATAATGATGCTCACCCCTCCCTTCCGTGCTCCATTCTATTTTAAACTCTGGGGTCAGTGTAAGGCATACGATGATGTTAACTCCGCCCTTCTGTGCTCCATTGGTTTTTAAACTCTGGAGGCAGTGTAGGGCACGCGATGATGTGCGCCCATCCCTACTGTATTCCTTTCAATTTTAAACTCTGGAGTCAGTTTAGGACATACGATGATGTGCGCCCCTCCTTTCCGTGTTTCATTCGATTTTAAACTCTGGAATCAGTGTAGGACATACGATGATGTGCACCACTCCTCCCTTCCGTATTCCATTCGATTTTAAACTCTGGAGGTAGTGTAGGGCATAAGATGATGTGCGCACACCTCCCACCCCCCCCCCCCCCCCCCCCATTTCGTGTTCCATTGGATTTTAAACTCTGGGCCAGTGTAGGGCATACGATGATGTGCACCCCTCCCTTCTGTGTTCCATTCGATTTTAAATCTTGCATCGGTGTAGGGCATACGATGATATTTACCCCTGCCATCCTTGTTCCATTTGATTTTAAACTCTGGAGTCAGTGTAGGGCATACGATGATAAGCGCCCTCCCTTCCGTATTCCATTCAATTTTAAACTCTGGAGTCAGTGTTGGACATACGATGATGTGCACCCCTCCCTTCCGTGTTCCAATCGATTTTATACTCTGGAGTCAGTGTAGGGCATACTATTATGTGCACCCCTTCCTTCCGTGTTCCATTCAATTTTAAACTCTGGAGTCAGTGTAGGGCATACAATGATGTGCGTCCCTCCCTTACGTGTTCAATTCGATTTTAAACTCTGGGGCCCGTGTAGGCCATAGTATGATATTCACCCCTCCCTTCCGTGTTCCATTCGATTTGAACCTCTAGAGTCAGTGTAGGGCATACGATGATGTGCGCCCCTTCCTTCCGTGTTCCATTCGATTTGAAGCTCTGGAGTCAGTGTAGGGCCTACGATGATGTGCGCCCCTCCCTTCCGTGTTCCATTCAGTTTTAAACTGTGGAGTCAGTGTAGGTCATACGATGATGTGGGTCCCTCCCTTGAGTGTTTAATTCGATTTTAAACTCTGGAGTCAGTGTAGGGCATACGATGATGTGCGTCCCTCCCTTCCGTGTTCCATTCGATTTTAAACTCTGAAGTCAGTGTATAGCATACGATGATGTGCGCCCCTCCCTTCCGTGTTTAATTCGATTTTAAACTCTGGAGTCAGTGCAGGACATACAATGATGTGTGTCCCTCCCTTCCGTGTTCCATTCGCTTTTAAACTCTGGGGTCAGTGTAGGGCATAGGATGATGTGCGCCCCTCCCTTCCGTGTTTAATTCGATTTTAAACTCTGGAGTCAGTGCAGGGCATACGATGATGTGCGTCCCTCCCTGCCGTGTTCCATTCCATTTTAAACTCTGGAGTCATTGTTGGACATACGATGATGTGCGGCCCTTCCTTCAGTGTTTAATTCGATTTTAAACTGTGGAGTCAGTGTAGGACATACGGTGATGTGCGTCCGGACCTTCCGTGTTCCATTCCTTTTTAAACTCTGGGGTCAGTGTTGGGCATACGATAATGTGCTCCACTCCCTTCCGTGTTCCATTCAATTTTAAACTCTGGAGACATTGTAGGCCATACGATGGTGTGCGGCCCTCCTTTCCGTGTTTAATTCGATTTTAAACTCTGGAGTCAGTGCAGGGCATACGATGATGTACACCCCTCCCTTCCGTGTTTCATTCGATTTTAAACTCTTGAGTCAGTGTTGGGCATACGATGATGTGCACCCCTCCCTTCCGTGTTCCATTCGATTTTATACTCTGGAGTCAGTGTAGGGCATACTGTTATGTGCGCCCCTTCCTTCCGTGTTCCATTCAATTTTAAACTCTGGAGTCAGTGTAGGGCATACAATGATGTGCGTCCCTCCCTTACGTGTTCAATTCGATTTTAAACTCTGGGGCCCGTGTAGGCCATAGTATGATATTCACCCCTCCCTTCCGTGTTCCATTCGATTTTAAACTATGGAGTCAGTGTAGGGCATACGATGATGTGCGCCCCTCCTTTCCGTGATCCATTCGATTTTAAACTCTGGAGTCAGTGTAGGGCATATGATGATGTGCGCCCCTCCCTTCCGTGTTCCTTTGGAGTTTAAACTCTAGTCAGTGTAGGGCATACGATGATGTGGGCCCCTCCCTTCCGTGTACCATTCGATTTGAACCTCTAGAGTCAGTGTAGGGCATACGATGATGTGCGCCCCTTCCTTCCGTGTTCCATTCGATTTGAAGCTCTGTAGTCTGTGTAGGGCATACGGTGATGCACACCCCTCCCTTCCGTGTTTCATTCGATTTTAAACTCTTGAGTCAGAGTAGGGCAAACGATGATGTGCCCCCTCCCTTCCGTGTTCCATTCGATTTAAACTCTGGAGTCAGTGTAGGTAATACGATGATGTTCCCCCTCCCTTCCGTGTTCCATTCGATTTAAGCTCTGGAGTCAGTGTAGGTTATACGATGATGTGCGCCCTTCCCTTCCCTGTTCCATTCGATTTTAAACTCTGGAGTTAGTTTAGGGCATACGATGATGTGCGCCCTTCCAGTCCGTGTTCCATACGATTTAAAACTCTGCATGCAGTGTAGGCCATACGATGATATTCACCCCTGCCATCCTTGTTCCATTTGATTTTAAACTCTCGAGTCAGTGTAGGGCATACGATTATGTGCGCTCCTCCCTTCCGTGTTCTATTGGACTTTAAACTCTGGAGTCAGTTTAGGGCATACGATGATCTTCACCTCTCCCTTCCATGTTCCTTTCGATTTTAAACTCTGGGGTCAGTGTAGGACATAGGATGATGTGCGCCCCTCCCTTCCGTGTTTCATTCGATTTTAAACACGAGTCAGTGTAGGGCATACGATGAGCTTCACCCCACCATTCCGTGTTCCATTCGATTTTAAACTTTACAGTCAGTGTAGGGCATACGATGATATTCCACCCTCCCTTCGGCGTTCCATTCGATTTTAAACTCTGGAGTCAGTGTAGGGCATACGATGATGTGCGCCCCTACCTTCCGTGTTCCATTCGATTTTAAACTCTGGAGTCAGTGCAGGGCATACGATGATATTCTCCCCTCTCTTCCGTGTTCAATTCAATTTTAAACTATGGAGTCAGTGTAGGGCATACGATGATGTGCCCCGTTCCTTCCGTGTTCCATTCGATTTTAAACTCTGGAGTCATTGTAGGGCATACGATGATGTGCGCCCCTCCCTTCCGTGTCCCATTCGAATTTATACTGGGGTCATTGTAGGGCATTCGATGATGTTCACCCCGCCATTCCGTGCTCCATTCGATTTCAAACTCCTGAATCATTGTATGGCTTACGATGATGTTCAACCGGCCCTGTCGTGCTCCATTCGAATTTAAAGTCTGGAGTCAGTGTAGGGCATACGATGATGTTCACCCCGCCCTTCCGTGCTTCATTCGATTTCAAACTCTGGAGTCAGTGTAGGGCATACAATGATGTTCACCCCTCCATTCCATGTTCCATTCTATTCTAAACTCAGGTGTCAGTGTATGGCATACGATGATGTTCACGCCGCCCTTCCGTGCCCCATTCTGTTCTAAACTCTAGAGTCAATGTAGGGCATACAATGATGTTAACCCCGCCCTTCTGTGCTCCATTCGATTTGAAACTCTGGAGTCAGTGTAAGGCATACGATGATATTCACCCCTCCCTTCCGTGTTCCATTCGATTTTAAACTCTGGAGTCAGTGTTAGGAATACGATGATGTGCGCCCCTCCCTTCCGTATTCCATTCGATTTTAATCTCTGGAGTCAGTGTAGGGCATACAGTGATGTTAACCCCGCCCTTCTGTGCTCCATTCGATTTGAAACTCTGGAGTCAGTGTAAGGCATACGATGATATTCACCCCTCCCTTCCGTGTTCCATTCGATTTTAAACTCTGGAGTCAGTGTTAGGAATACGATGATGTGCGCCCCTCCCTTCCGCATTCCATTCGATTTTAATCTCTGGAGTCAGTGTAGGGCATACAGTAATGTGCACCCCTCCCTTCCGTGTTCCACTCGATTTTAAACTCTGGAGTCAGTGTAGGGCATACGATGATGTGCGCCCCTACCTTCAGTGTTCCATTCGATTTTAAGTGTAGGGCATACGATGATATTCACCCCTCCCTTTCCTGTTCCTTTCGATTTTAAACTCTACAGACAGTGTAGGGCATACTGTGCGCCCCTCCCTTCCGTGTTTAATTCGATTTTAAACAGTGGGGTCAGTGTAGGGCATATGACGATGTGCGCCCCTCCCTTCCCAGTTCCATTCGATTTTAAAGTCTGGAGTCATTGTAGGGCATACGATGATTTGCGCCCTTCCCTTCCCTGTTCCATTTGATTTGAAACTCTGGAGTCATTGTAGGGCATACGATGATGGTCGGCCCTCCCTTCTGTGTTCCATTGCATTTTAAACTCTGGAATCATTGTAGGTCATACGATGATGTGCACCCCTCCCTTCCGTGTGCGCCCCTCCCTTCCGTGTTCCGTTCAATTTTAAACTCTGGAGTCAGTGTAGAGCAATGGATGATGTGCACCCCCGCCCTCCCGTGCTCCATTCAATTTTAAGCTCTGGAGTCAGTGTTGGGCATACGATGATGTGCGCCCCTCCCTTCAATTCGATTTTGAACTCTGTGGCCCGTGTAGGGCATACTATGATCTTCACCCCTCCCTTTCGTGTTCCATTCGATTTTAATTGTAGGTCATACGATGATATTCACCCCTCCCTTCCCTGTTGCATTGGATTTTAAACTCTGGAGTCTGTGTAGGTCATATGATGATGTGCGCTTCTCCCTTCCGTATTCCATTCGATTTGAAGCACTGGAGTCATTGTAGGGAATATGATGATGTGCCGCCCTCCCTTCCTTGTTTCTTTCGATTTTAAACTTTGGGGTCAGTGTAGGGCGCACATTATCGTATGCACTACACTGACTCCAGAGTTCAAACTCGAATGGAACACGGAAGGGCGGGGTGAACACCATCGGATGCCCTACACTGACTCCAGAGTTTAATATCGTATGGAACACGGAAGGGAGAAGCGCACATCATCGTATCCCTACACTGACTCCAGAGTTTAAAATCGAATGGAACACGGAAGGGAGGGGCGCACATCATCGTATGCCCTACACTGACTCTAGAGTTTAAAATCGAATGGAACACAGAAGGGAGGGACGCACATCATCATATGTCCTACACTGACTCCAGAGTTTAACATCGAATGGAACACGGAATGGGGGGAGGGGGGCGCACATCATCGTATGTCCTACACTGAGTCCAGAGTTCGAAATCGAATGGAACACGGAAGGGAGGGGTGAAGATCATCGTATGCCCTACACTGACTCCACAGGTTAAAATCGAATGGAACAGGGGAAGGAGGGGCGCAAATCATCGTATGCCCTACACTGACTCCAGAGTTTAAATTCGGATGGAACACGGAAGGGAGGGGCGCACATCATCGTATGCCACTGACTCCAGAGTTTAAATTCGAATTTAAAATCAAATGGAACTGACTGTAGAGTTTTAAATCGAATGGAACACAGAAAGGAGGGGTGAACATTATCTTATGCCCTACACTGACCCCAGAGTTTAAAATCGAATTGAACAAGGAAGGGAGGGGCGCACGTCATCGTCTGCCCTACACTGACTCCAGGGTTTAAAATCGAATGGAACACGAAAGGAAGGAGGCACACCATCGTATGTCCTACACTGACTCCAGAGTTTAAAATTAAATGGAACTCTGAACAGAGGGGAGAAAATCATAGAATGCCCTGCACTGACTCCAGAGTTTAAAATCGAATGGAACACGGAAGGGAGGGCGCACATCATCGTATGCCCTACACTGACCCCAGAGTTCAAAATTTAATGGAACATGGAAGGGAGGGGTGAAGATCATCGTATGCCCTACACTGACTACAGAGTTTAAAATCGAATGCAACAGGGAACGGGAGGGGCGCACATCATCGTATGCCCTACACTGACCCCAGAGTTTAAATTCGAATGGAACACGGAAGGGAGGGGTGAATATCATCGTATACCCTACACTGACTGTTGAGTTTAACATCGAATTAAACACGGAAGGGAGGGGGCGCACGTTATCGTATGCCCTACACTTACCCCAGAGTTTAAAATCGAATGGAACACGGAAGGGGGGGGGGGGGGGCGCACATCATCGTATGCCCTACACTGACTCTAGAGTTTAAAATTGAATGGAACACGGAAGGGAGGGGCGCACATCATCGTATGCGCTACACTGACCCCAGAGCTTCAAAACGAATGGAACACGGAAGGGAGAAGCGCACATCATCGTATGCCCTACACTGACTCCAGAGTTTAAAATCGAATGGAACACGGAAGGGAGGGGCGCACATCATCGTATGCCCTACGCTGACTCCAGAGTTTTAAATCAAATGGACCACCGAAGGGAGGGGGGAAGATCATCGTATGCCCAATTAACACTGACCGTAGAGTTTAAAATCGAATGGAACACGGAAGGGAGGGTGAAGAGCATCGTATGCACTACACTGACTTCAGAGCTTAAAATCGAATTGAACACGGAAGGGAGGGGCGCACATCATCGTATGCCCTACACTGACTCCAGAGTTTAAAATCGAAAGGAACGCAGAAAGGAGGGGCGAACATCATCTTGTGCCCTACACTGACTCCAGAGTTTAAAATCGAATTACACAAGGAAGGCGGGGTGAACATCATTGTATGCCCTACACTCACTCCAGAGTTTAAAATCGAATGAAGCACGGAAGGGAGGGGTGAACATCATCGTATGCCCTACACTGACTCCAGAGTTTAAAATCGAATGAAGCACGGAAGGGCGGGGTGAACATCATCGTATTTTAAACTCTGGAGTCAGCGTAGGGCATACGATGATTTGCGCCCCTCCCTTCCCTGTTCCATTCGATTTTAAACTCCGGAGTCAGTGTAGGACATACGATGATCTTCACCCTTCCCTTCCGTGTTCCATTCGATTTTGAACTCTGGGGTTAGTGTAGGGCATACGATGATGTGCGCCCCTCCGTTCCATGTTCCATTTGATTTTAAACTCTGCTGTCAGCGTAGGGCATACGATAATGTTCACCCCAGCCTTCCGTGTTCAGTTCGATTTTAAACCCTGGAGTCAGTGTAGGGCATACGATGATGTTCACCCCTCCCTTCCGTGCTTCATTCGATTTTAAGCTCTGGAGTCAGTGTAGTGCATAAGATGATCTTCATCCCCCCTTCCGTGTTCAATTCGATTTTAACCTCTTCAGTCAGTGTATAAGGCACACGATGATGTGCGCCCCTCCCCTCCGTGTTCCATTCGATTTTAAGCTCTGGAGTCAGTGTAGTGCATAAGATGATCTTCATCCCCCCTTCCGCGTTCCATTCGATTTTAAACTCTACGGTCAGTGTAGGGCATACGATGATCTTCCCTCCTCCCTTCGGTGGTACATTTGATTTTAAACTCTTGAGTCCGTGTAGGGGATACGGCGATGTGCGGCCCTCCCTTCCGTGTTCCATTCGATTTTAAACTCTGGAGTCAGTGTAGGGCATACTCCCCCTCCCTTCCTTGTTCAATTCGATTTTAAACTCTGGAGTCAGTGCAGGGCATAAGATGTTCGCCCCTCCTTTCTGTGTTCCATTCGATTTGAAACTCTACAGTCAGTGGTGGGCATACGATGATCTTCCCCTTCCCTTCGGTGTTCCATTTGATTTTAAACTCTGGAGTAAGTGTAGGGCATACGATGATGTGCCTCCTTCCTTCCGTGTTCCATTCGATTTTAAACTCTGGAGTCAGTGTAGGGCAAACGATGATATGCGCCCCTCCCTTCCTTGTTCAATTCGATTTTAAACTCTGGAGTCAGTGTAGGGCCTAAGATGAGGTTCGCCCCTCCTTTCTGTGTTCCATTCGATTTGAAACTCTGCAGTCAGTGTTGGGCATACGGTGATCTTCCCTTTTCCTTCGGTGTTCCATTTGATTTTAAACTTTGGAGTCAGTGTAGGGCATACAATGATGTGCGCCCCCCTCCCCCACCCCCCCCCCCCTTCCGTGTTCCATTCGATTGTAAACTCTGGAGTCAGTGTAGGACATATGATGATGTGCGCCCCTCCCTTCCGTGTTCCATTCGATTTTAAACTCTGGAGTCAGTGTAGGACATACGATGATGTGCGCTTCTCCCTTCCGTGTTCCATTCGATGTGATGCTTTGGGGTCAGTGTAGGGCATACGATGATGTGCGCCCCTCCTTTCCGTGTTACATGCAATTTTAAACTCTGGAGTCAGTGTAGGACATACGATGATGTGCGCCCCTCCCTTCCGTGTTACATGCAATTTTAAACTCTAGGGTCATTCTAGGTCATACGATGATGTGCGGCTCTCCCTTCCCTGTTCCATTCGATTTTAAACTCTGGGGTCAGTGTAGGGCATACGATGATGTGCGCCCCTCCCTTCCGTGTTCCATTCGAATTTAAACTCTGGAGTCAGTGTAGGACATACGATGATGTGCGCTTCTCCCTTCCGTGTTCCATTCGATTTTAAACTCTGGAGTCAGTGTAGGGCATACGATGATGTGCGCCCCTCCCTTCCGTGTTCCATTCGATTTTAAACTCTGGAGTCAGTGTAGGGCATACGATGATGTGCGCCCCTCCCTTCCGTGTTCCATTCGATTTTAAACTCTGGAGTCAGTGTAGGACATACGATGATGTGTGCCCCTCCCTTCCGTGTTCCATTCGATTTTAAACTCTGGAGTCAGTGTAGGACATACGATGATGTGTGCCCCTCCCTTCCGTGTTCCATTCGATTTTAAACTCTGGAGTCAGTGTAGGGCATACGATGATGTGCGCTTCTCCCTTCCGTGTTCCATTCGATGTGATGCTTTGGGGTCAGTGTAGGGCATACGATGATGTGCGCCCCTCCCTTCCGTGTTACATGCAATTTTAAACTCTAGGGTCATTCTAGGTCATACGATGATGTGCGGCTCTCCCTTCCCTGTTCCATTCGATTTTAAACTCTGGGGTCAGTGTGGGGCATACGATAATGTGCGCCCCTCCCTTCCGTGTTTAATTCGACTTTAAACTCTGGAGTCAGTGTAGGGCATACGATGATGTGCCCCCCTCCCTTCCGTGTTCCATTCGAATTTAAACTCTGGAGTCAGTGTAGGGCATATGATGATGCGCGCCCCTCCTTTCCTTTTTCAATTTGATTTTAAACCCTGGAGTCAGTGTTGGGCATAAGATGATGTGCGCCCCTCTCTTCCGTCTTCCATTCGATTATGGCATACGATGATGTGCGCCACTCCCTTCCTTGTTCAATTTGATTTTAAACTCTGGAGTCAGTGTAGGGCATAAGATGATGTGCGCCCCTCCCTTCCGTGTTCCATTCGATTTTAAACTCTGGAGTCAGTGTATGGCATACAATGACGTGCGCCCCTCCCTTCCGTGTTCAATTCGATTTTAAACTCTGGAGTCGGTGTAAGGCCTACGATGATGTGCGCCCCTCGCTACCGTGTTGCATACAATGACGTGCGCCTCTCCCTTCCGTGTTCCATTCAATGACGTGCGCCCCTCCCTTCCGTGTTCAATTTGGTTTTAAACTCTGGAGTCGGTGTAAGGCATACGATGATGTGCGCCCCTCCCTAGCGTGTTCCATTCGATTTTAAACTCTGGAGTCAGTGCAGGGCGTCAGTGTAGAGCACACGATGATGGGCGCCCGTCCCTTCCGTGTTCAATTCGATTTTAAACTCAGCAGTCAGTGTTGGTCACACGATGATGTGCGCTCCTCCTTTCCGTGCCCCATTCGATTTTAAACTCTGTGGTCAGTGTAGTGCATACGATGATGGGCGTCCTTCCCTTCCGTGTTCAATTAGATTTTAAACTCTGGAGTCAGTGTAGTGCATACGATGATGTGCGCCCCTCTCTTCCGTGTTCCATTCGATTTTAAACTCTGGAGTCAGTGTAGGGCATATGATGATGTTCGCCCCTCTCTTCCGTCTTCCATCCGATTATGGCATACGATGATGTGCGCCCCTCCCTTCCTTGTTCAATTTGATTTTAAACTCTGGAGTCAGTGTAGGGCATAAGATGATGTGCGCCTCTCCCTTCCGTGTTCCATTCGATTTTAAACTCTGGAGTCAGTGTATGGCATACAATGACGTGCGCCCCTCCCTTCCGTGTTCAATTCGATTTTAAACTCTGGAGTCGGTGTAAGGCCTACGATGATGTGCGCCCCTCGCTACCGTGTTGCATACAATGACGTGCGCCCCTCCCTTCCGTGTTCCATTCAATGACGTGCGCCCCTCCCTTTCGTGTTCAATTTGATTTTAAACTCTGGAGTCGGTGTAAGGCATACGATGATGTGCGCCCCTCCCTAGCGTGTTCCATTCGATTTTAAACTCTGGAGTCAGTGCAGGGCGTCAGTGTAGGGCACACGATGATGGGCGCCCGTCCCTTCCGTGTTCAATTCGAGTTTAAACTCAGCAGTCAGTGTTGGTCACACGATGATGTGAGCTCCTCCTTTCCGTGCCCCATTCGATTTTAAACTCTGGGGTCAATGTAGTGCATACGATGATGGGCGTCCTTCCCTTCCGTGTTAAATTAGATTTTAAACTCTGGGGTTCGTGTAGTGCATACGATGATGGGCGTCCTTCCCTTCCGTGTTCAATTTGATTTTATACTCTGGAGTCAGTGTAAGGCATACAATAATTTGCGCCCCTCCCTACCGTGTTCCTTTCGATTTTAAACTCTGGAGTCAGTGTAGGGCATACGATGATGTGCGCCCGTCCCTCCGTGTTCCATTCGATTTTAAACTCTGGAGTCAGTGTAGGGCATACGATGATGTGCGCACCTCCCTTCCGTGCTCCATTCGATTTTAAACTCTTGAGTCAGTGTAGGGCATACGATGATGTGCGCCCCTCCCTTCCGTGTTCCATTCGATTTTAAACTCTCGAGTTAGTGTAGGTCATACGATGATGTGCGCCCCTCCCTTCCGTGCTCCATTCGATTTTAAACTCTGGGGGCAGTGTTGTTCGTACGATGATGGGCGTCCTTCCCTTCCGTGTTCAATTACATTTTAAACTCTGGATTCAGTGTAGGCCATACGATGATGTGCGCCCGTCCCTTCCGTGTTCCATTCGATTTTAAACTCTGGAGTCAGTGTAGGGCATACGATGATGTTTTTCTCCCTGGCGGGTTCCATTCGATTTTAAACTCTGCAGTCAGTGTAGGGCATACGATGATGTGCTCCCCTCCCTTCAGTGTTCCATTCGATTTTAAACTCTGGTGTCAGTGTAGGGCATACGATGATATGCGCCCCTCCCTTCCCTGTTCCATTCGGAATTAAACTCTGGAGTCAGTGTAGGGCATACGATGTTGTGCGCCCCTCCCTTCCGTGCTCCATTCGATTCTAATCTCTGGAGTCTGTCTAGGGCTGCAGTCAGTGTAGTACATACGATGATGTTCACCCCCCCCCCCCCCCACCCCGTTTCCGTGTTCTATTTGATTCTAAACTCTGGGGTAAGTGTAAGGCATAATACGATGGTGTTCAACCCCTTCCGTGTTCTTTTCGATTCCAACCTTTGAGGTCAATGTATGATGTTCACCGTGTTGCGAAGTGTGCCCACAGGGGTTAATCAAGAACGGAAGAAGAGCTATAGCTATTCTGTATTTTACCTTCCCGGTTTCCTTTGGAGCTGTTATTATGGACTGCGAAGATAGTGTCGAAATATTGATGTCATTCACAAAGCTATTTATGTCAATTTTCTTGAGACTCCGCATCTGTAAGCCTGCTGGTTTGTTATGAGGTTTCGATAGTTGAAGTTGAGTCAGTGTAAGGCATACGATGATGTCCACCACCCCCCCCCCCCCCCCCTTTCCGTGTTCTATTCGATTCCAGGCTTTGAGGTCAATGTACGATGTTCACCGTGTTGTTAAATGCGCCCACAGGGGTTAATCAAGCTCGGAAGAAGAGCTATAGCTATTCTGTATTTTACCTTCCCGGGCTCCTTTGGGGCTGTTATTATGGCCAGCGAAGATAGTGTCGAAATATTGATGTCATTCACAAAGCTATTTATGTCAGTTTTCTTGAGACTCCGCAACTGTAAGCCTGCTGGTTTGTTATGGGGTTTCGATAGTTGAAGTAATGCCAAAACAGCAAAATGATCTGAGATAGCAGTATCCCAGGTTGAAGTATCTTGGATGAGTGACTTGTCACATGACCTTGTAAACATAAGATCAAGAGTATGACCCTTAAAAGACACTTTGTCGTGGAGCCTCAATAGACTGCGTGCAGCCTGCATGGTCCTAGACGAGTCAAACAATTGCGGATGTCACACTTCCCCGTAACTTTCCAGTGAAGGGAATGTCGCGAGACGTGGTATCGCATCAGAAAATTGTGCATATAAGAACCATATTCAGGGTGTTGGTCCAGTTGTCTCCGACTCATCACCACCAATGCAACACGAACCTCGGTACCTGCCTCTAAATGGATACCGCTGTCGGGAAATAGTCTGAAGGTATGACTGAACTTTGTATATTTTATACCTTATAACTGTAAAGTAAAGAGATAGCCGGAGATGACAAAAGTATAATTCGAAGATATTTTAAATTAAATGTTAGAAAACTTGATTCAAGTGTTCGTTACGTCATATCATAATTGATACACGTCAAGATACGTGAAGTTACTGGAAGCTGAGAACTGTCTGGTACCTGCGTTCAATGTCGTCTGTAAAGGAGACCCCAAAAGCCACGGGCTGGTGGGGCCTCGCAGTCCTATCAGTTAACACAATGAACTCAGTCCTCTGTTACAACTGTGGATCAGCTGAGGAGATTAACCGTAACTCCGCGACAGACATATATTTAATTTGGTGCCGTTGACTGCAGATGCGTTAAAATCAGTACACGTAACCAGTAGAAAACGACTGATCTGAGCTCTCTCCAAAAGCTAGTCAAGTCAATTCCAGGAAGGAACAACAGTGCAAACCATACAGACATTGCGCAGTGTGGAGCAAAAGAGTGTAGTGGTAGAACAATTTCAACAAAAAACGTATATCAGGAAGGAATAACAGTTCAAAGCATTCAGAATATGCGCAGTGGTGGAGCAAAATGTATAGTGGTGGAAAATTTCAACCACAACCGTAAGTGTAATGATGGCTTCATCATATATCAGCAGAAAAATGACTACCCCATTAACCCAAGCCCAAGTAGAAGCCACAATTTAACAAAAAGCTGAACGGCGGGCCCGATGCCATCTCAAGTCAGCGACTTCAAGACATGCAACAGCAACTGGACTACACATCACCAGCAGATGTTGGATGCTGAGCGAGCCGCCTTTCGCGACAAAATTGCAGCCCAAGAACTGCAGTTTGTGGAACTGCAAATGCAATAAATGCAAGTAGGTGGGGATGGAGAAAGTGGGGTTGGCGATGTGGAAGAATCTGAAACAACAATTAGAACAATTTTAAAAGGTAACAAAAATACGACAACAACAGCTCACGCGACGCAAACTCAGGCACTCCATTCTCACAAGTAGTATGTCTCGTATGTTTGAGGGAACATTTGCCGGACCCCGGAAGTGACGTCATGTCACGTGACGTAGTGGCGCCATGTTGTGTTGTCATGGTAACCCGCGTGAGCGGCCATGTTGTGACGTCATCTCCATAGTGATACGTGGTGTGAGTGCGCATGCGCAGCGCGTGTTGTTAGGGTGATACGTGTTTCCGTCGTCCATTTTGTATACTGCAGGCCGCCATCTTGGTTTCTATGGTAGCACGTGATTGGTATGTTACCCAATTGTTCTGTAATAAGACGGGGTATGTTCGGAGGGTATGTTCCTTTGTAGAAGAGTAAATCTAATTACCACAAACAACCCGACAATCCTTCCAAATCACCAAAATCCACCCGAAATCACCGAAATTGACTTTATTTCCCCATTTTATCGGTTTAGCACGTAGTGCTATAGTACTAAGGGGTACAAGGGGTGCATTCGACTGAAGTGGAGTAATTTTCTGGTTCGGATTTTCCCTATTAAGAGTAGCACGTAATACCGAGGGGGTGTGTTCGTTTGAAGTGGAGTAATGTTCCCATTTTTGGATCCCATGACGTTTTCCCCTATTAAGAATAGCACGTAGTGCTATAGGACAAATTTTCCCAGAAATCCATTATTTAAATTACAAGTAGGACCCATATGTGTACATGAAGGCCATGAAGCTAAGTTCCACCATATACTCATATGAGGATCTACCCAACAGATGTGACGTACGAGGTCTAATTTACTATCCCTCATTTTGATTTTTCTTTGTACTTCGATGGAAAGTTTAAAAAAATAATAACACTAAATATAAATTTAAATTTCTTTTATTCAACAACAAAAATACATCTTTTTATGGTATGTAGATTGTTAGATATTCATAAACAGTCTTTCTGCAGATTGGACATCTTCTCAGTGGTTTACAGCAGTCTTTGCACAGGCACAAATGGTTACATGGTCGCGGAGCGACATTGGCTTCAGCTAATAAACACACACTACATTTTGTCCTCCGTGAATCTTCTTCTTCTTGAGATGATGTGTCCATTTCTTCTTCTTCTCTGATGGCCATTTCTTCTTCTTTTTCAACGTCCATGAATTCAGGTGGTAAATTATGAATGTAATAACAGTCTGGAGAATATTTTCTGTGTTCTTCTATAACATCATCTTCTGTTCCCCAGAAACGAACAATAATACCACAATGAAAACATTGAGTTCTGTCTCCTGTCCCCAAATAAAAAAATCCAGCTTTTGTCAGTTCATTCGGGGTTTTCACACTTTCACTTTGTAACATGAATTGGAATGTCTTGAGACGATTTTCCTCCAATGCATACTTGATGTGTTTTGGTGGTCTTTGCTCTGGTGTCTTTCTTATTTTATCTTCTCCACGTAATAACTGCTCCAGTACCGGTGGCGGAACATCACGAAAATACGTTTCGAATGAAACGCTCATTCTCTCTACAAAGTCTCTTGGATTTCTTGTTTCTTGGTTTCTTGATTGATAATCATTCAGTGCCATCCTGATCAAACATGGAATAGTGAACATTCTTCAATCCTTTTTATCTTCATTCTTCTTTGGTTTTCTTTCTCTTTTTGGTTTGGGTTCTCCTATTTCAAGACTTCTCTTCTTTGCAATATCCACTGCTTTGGTCACTTGTTCCCAATCTCTGGTGGTAAACTGGAACCCAACGTCGTTCTTGAATAGCTGAATCTGTAAATCGTTGTTAAGTTTGAAGACGGTCACATTAGTAGACATCCTTCTTCTTTGGCTGTCGAAACACAAATGAGCTGAACACCAAGTGCACCAGTTTTTATAGTTTTCCTTCAATGCAGCGACATCTAGTGACTGGTTTCCTCTATGACGTCATTAACCAACACATCATTATCCGTTAGATCAGTGGTAAACATGTTGGATATGGTTTCCATCGGTACACCGCGACAGCGATGTTTCAAGTAAAACAGACAGTATTGTCCACACACTGGTAATGGTCCTTGAAGGCGTTTCGTATTATACTTCCAATATCTGGAATTCTTCTTCAGGAAATTCTCGAATGGTCTGTGTTGTGGTGGTAATCCATAGGAATCAAAGTATTCTGCGTTGTGGTGACTCACAAAGAGAGCCACCCAATGTTCTCCTTTTCTGTGGTCTGGATCCGTGTTGGCTATCAAAGCCACTGGTCTGTGATCTGGTAATCTTCTTGGTAATTTGTTTCTTGAAAATACACCCAAACATATTCTCTTCAAACAACTATCTGATCGAAGTGCATTCTCTAACTGCAACGTGTTCATGTTGAGTAATCGAAGATTACTTGTCTATTCTTATCCACTTCTATGATGTTCTGGAATTCTGCATACACCAGTACGTTGATTGTGGTTGGTAATGGGTTTTCGAAATGGACTTCTAGTCTCAAGTTTCCTCTCTTCACCAGATCGAAGTGTTGTCCATGTGATAGATCTGGAGTCAGGTCGAATACGAATAGGGTGTATCCATTTATGTACTCTTCTCGGCTGATGTGGTTTCCTTCATTCTCATATATTTGTCCAGTTCCTTGGAACAGAGTTGCATAACATCTCGCCACTTCTTGTTGTTCGAATCTAGGTTGTAATGGTTTGGCTGGAATCTGCTGCCCATCCACGTACAATGCCAAGTAATTGATTTTGTAGTTCTTGAAATTATATGGATTCTTTGAAAAGTTTCCATTGAAAGCATCGTTGTCTACACATCCCACTACGATGCGTTTAGGTAGTTGGCCTAAAAATAAGTTTTCTTGTGTAATGCTCAGATTTCCTTTCGGCACTGAAAACACCTTGGTTTCCACACGATCGATAGGATATTTTGCAGTTGCTTTTGTTAGTGCTTTCTCGTGAGCCATTCTCACGAATGATTGGAGTCTCTCTTTGCGTACAAACATGGATACATCTAGAATTTTGATCTTGTATGTAGCGGTATCGGCCATCAATGCGAAAGCATCTTTGGCTCTATTCATTTTAACATGAACATTAACTCCATTCAGCAAGTAACGAGTTTGGAAAAACATGTCCAAATGTAATCTTCCAGTCATGTCCACGATTTTACTTTTCTCTATAAATTTCTTTCGAAGAAGAAATCCCTTGTTATCATCTGTCAAATCTTCCATGTGTCCGGCCGTATCCTTGTACCATAATGCATTAGTCAGTTGTGACTTCTTGGCAGCTGGTCCATAACTCGACAAAGTTTCTATGAAAGCTCTGTAATGATAAGTGTTGTTGGAAGGAGATACCAGTTTTTCATTCAAGCTGATATCGATTTGATTAAATAAGGAATGCATCCATAAATTGACTGGGCCCACTTTGGCATCGGGTGCAATTGATGCCCCATTGGAATCTACAACCGTTGCTTTAACATACAAGTATGTCTGTGCCAAATTCAAATAATCATCTCCTAATCCTGCAATGTGGAATTCTATTGGACCACTGTTTCCTATAGTCGCCAAAGGCCTGTGTTCTACCCATTGCCCATGTTCCACACTAGTCTGTGTTGGTGGTATGGAAAACAAGTCGAGTTCACTGTTGACACACTCACAAGATTTTTCATTAATGAGAGACATCATGCACCGAGATGGTCTTGGGTCTGAATAGTTCTCCTTCTTTTTGTAGATTTGCTAGTTTTGCGTGGTGCGGGCCTTTTTATACTTTTCCTACCGGGTGGTTTTGAACCACCAACCACTTCATTCCAAGCTCCTGCACAGCCTCTTTGACTCTTTTGATTGCTGCCTTTTTTACATTTTTCCCTTCAATGACATCTTCGGCAAAGGCTGCTCCTTTTCTCAATAACTGTTTTCCCACGGTCCTGGCTGTAGTTTTCAATAAAGGTAACACCATATTCTTCAGTCCTCCCAATATACTTCCCAAACCATATCCTCTCTGTATTTGAGCTCCAGAAAAAGCCGGTAGACCATTCCCAGCTTGTTTCGTGTAATATTCTTCATATAATTTGGACTTACAACAATAAGTCATGTTTATGTGAAATGAAGAGATCTACGATTTCTGAAATGAAGTGTCACTGTCACTTTCCCGAACTCGAATGGTACTATGGCTCCTGTGTCACCCCTTATATACACCTGGACGGTACTGAAATTTTTTCGTTCTACTGGTACATAATACACATTCTCAAATATTTTAGAGATGATATCCCCATATTTTCCACGCACGGGTACGATACGAAGAAGTGGTATTCTTGTATCTCCTACGACTTGGTCACGAACCAAGTCACAATATACATAGAGTGAATAAAATCCTTGGTTGACATCAGCAACTCTGGAAGAACTGTAAGTTCCTGATTTAAAAACACACTCATTAAATCCCAAAATATTTTGAAGAGTAGGGCTCAATGTGACCACGACTCCATCACATACCGTGATACGAACTTTACCAGTCACTCTATCCAGTTCAAAAGCTACCTTATCGTGACGAGGCAAGAGTAATTCTTTAACACCATTGATAGCTCGTATTACATCAATGGGATCCGAATAACGACCTTCCTTGAGAGTAAGTCGGTAATTCTTTTTCGAAGACCAGAACACTGTAACGAAAGCTTCTTCTCCACGAATATTGAACCAAGTATTTGGATACTGAATCTCTGCCAGACCTACTTCCCATTCTCCCGTGAGAATCACTGGTTGTGATAACTGAGTGGTGTACGTAGTCAACGTGTTTTCTGGAAACACGTTCATAGAACTATTACTTGGTAGAGTCAAATAAAACATTACTTTTTCTTAATGGTTGGATTTGGTAACAAATATCCTATGCTACTACTCAAGAGAGCAGTCCACAACTTGCTGTCTGTGTTTTCGAGAGTGAGATTAACGACACTGGTAATGATGATGATATACAAAATGATTATTTGTGAAAAATAAGTGATCTCGCTTCTTGGAATTCTTTTACCAAACAGAGGCCAAGAACCGTTCGATCCTTCTTCCATTTTGAAGAAACTTCAGAGGTTCACTTCCTTTTATAGGTGAGCTGACTCTGTTTGATCCACGAATTGAACGAAGTTGGGTATCCCAACCACTTTACGAACAATTCCCTTTTCTTACCTCGACCACGTTTCTTGAGTACGTGTTCGATTTTGTAAATAGTTTTATGTGAAACTCGCTGAAGCTCTTCAGTGTAGAATGACCCTTTCAATATTTCTCCATTATCATCTTGTAACATGTATGTGACTGGATGTCCTTTCTTGATGGCTACTACTGTGAATAACTCTTCGGTCCAATTGGGCAAATAACCTTTCTCAAAAGTTTTCTTAACTTTATTGATTCTCACTCTGTCTCCTACTTTGTACTTTGGTGTCTTGTGTTTTATGGGTTGCCCATACAACCTTTGCCAAACCTCTTCTTGATTTTCAAAGTTCACGGCGATGGGGGCCATACCTATACTGCGATGATGAGAATGATTATATGATTTCACCAAGTTTTGAAGTGGAAAAGTTAGTGTATCATTCTTGGTAAAATATTTCCACATTTTGGTTTTCAAAGTTCTATTGAATCTTTCTACTATGGAACATTTTGTTTCCACATTTTGTGTTGTGAAAAAGTCGACTTTGTGATCTTTGAGAAAATTCTGAAATTTTCTGTTTAGAAATTCTTTGCCTTGATCAGTTTGTAATTTTTCTGGTTTACGACCTTGTTTGAAAATTTTACTAAAAGCTTTCACGATGGAATCACCAAGTTTGTTTTGTAATGGTATCACCCAAGCATATTTACTAAACACATCTATACATGTCAACAAAAATTTTATGTTTTTGTTGAATTTACTTATGTTTGAAAGATCTACCAAGTCAGCTTTCCATTGTGCATCTATACCACTAACTATTACTTTTCTTCTACGAAATGTACGACGAACAGGTTTGTGAAGAGTGTATGTGTCTTGAGTCTCTAACCATTTTACAACTTGTTTGGTTTTTTTCTTGGACGCTCTACGAAGAGCGTCTACACCACCAAAACTACCAGGCACTTCAGAATCATAGTACAATGCTTCCATGACTGCCTTGTTCAAGTGTCAACTCTATTTATACCTTTTTTTCGATCCACTTTGGCGTTTCTGTTTTCTTTGGTTGTTTTGGTTCCGACTTTATCGGTGCCTGTTTCATAAAATCCCAACGTTCTTTATGACCAATTAATTCTTGGGGTATGTTACTATCTCTCAAAGCTTCGGCCAACATTTCCCATCCCTTTGGTTGGAAAGATTTTCGTCTTCTAAGTAAATCGTTTAGAAGATCTGTTACATTCGACCCTACCACTGTTTGATCTTTGTAGACTAATTCACCCTTCTCATTCCAAGATATATTTGGGTCACTTCTAATACGATTCAACAACAACTTACCCTTTCTCTTCATTGTCATAGGTACAGAATCGAGAATGTCTTCGTCTTTATTATCTTTCTCGAATTCGACTTTAATTGGTCGAGGAGCCATTACCTTTTGTTGAAATGTCAAGTATCTTTGTAAAATTTGATTATATTGAGTCATCTTTTCATCAGCCGAAAGAAAAGGGGCATCGAGAATATCTCTCATTTCTCTATCCAGTGATGAAACAGCCAGTTCATTCAGTTGTCTTGGAGTCTCTTGTAGACGTTCCAATAACCTTGGTTCTACCAAAGCCATCTTCTTTGCATATTCCATCATCCAAATATACCTTTAACAGCACCCAATAGTACAGGAGGTAGCAATGCCCCCAAGAATCCCCCTTTCTGCAAGATTTGTCTCCTCTTTTTGTCAGAGGTACCTTTGTTTGCCACTGCCCTAACTAGTTGTTTCTGACGAACGAGTTTGGTTCTCTGAGCTTTGGTCAGAGGTACTGCTCCCTTCAGTATATTCGAGGCACAGTCACACAAACAAGTTATCAATTCTTTGTCTGCATGTTTTAGTATGGATTTGACGAGTGTGGGTTTCGATTTAATAAGAACCTTGAGAAGAGCGATGTTGCGCTTTAGACGGTCAGACATGCTTCTGACTCGAGTCAGAATTGTTGCTCCCCTTTTATACTTTTCGGAGGTACACATATTGGGTTTCCCCAGGAAAAATTTGACTTCTTAATCTCATGTGCTCAGGAGTATCTTGTTTGAGATCTATTAAAAGGTAACCATATGGTGTCGAAGTGGCATCTTCAAAAACTTCTCTCAGAAACTTGGAATGACCAGGATACATCTGTGCTGCCAAGTGTGTGATCTGAGAACGATCCCTAGGATTTTTAAACAAGATCATGTAATGACTATTGAGAGCTACAGTCCTATGAACTTTATTTTTATCGAATAAATTTTGAACAATGTAGATCACACTAATGTTACGGTGATGACTACCTTTAGTAAATAATCTAGACACTCGAACATCTGCATCGAGCATCAGATCATCCAATATGACTAAACTATCAGATTTTAATTCTTGAGGGAGACCCTCTACGAATTCTACTTGGGGTAAAGTATTGTATAATGGTTGCCATTCACTATAACACCAAATGATGTGACTTGGGACAGGTGATATAATATTTTGAATGTTTTGAATAACCCGATTTACAAAGGATGATTTACCACTACCCGTGGGACCACACAATAAACAAGTGAATGGATGCTTCCAACGAGGATCCATCTTTGTTGTTCTATGTGGGTACTACTTCCCTTTTATACCTTTTGGGGAGGTGGCCCCCACTGAACGTGGGGACTACTCCCCTTTTATACCTTTTGGAGAGGTGGTCAATATGAACCGCCATCCAAAAAATATTTAAAATTGGTGGCCCTCTGACTTACTGGCTGGGGACAGTTTAAGTTTGTTTGATATTTGTCAAGAAGATAAACATCAAATAACTTAAGCGTCATTACCACCTTTTTTTTTCTTGTTTCTTCATTTTATACTTTTTTTCTTCTTTTTTCTTCTTTTTTTTATAAAAAAATCATCTATTTACATCTTCAATTAGAATCCAATTGTAACAGGTTTCTTGATGGTCATAAATTCAATCACCAAATCCATAATACAACGTCTCTGTTCATTTGTGAGAGGTTTCTCGAACATATCTTCATATTCTTTCTGTACTGGTGGTGGATTCATTCCAGAAGTATTATGGTGCCACAGTAGATGAACATCATTCTTGTTAACTCTTTCAAGTGCGTCACTAAAACATGTTATAATCTTCTCTTCTTCAGACATCGTTAGGCATACATTATGCTGAATCTGACTTGGGTGATCGACAGTACATCCATAGCATTTTTCTTTCATTACAGCGTCAATGTTCTCTTCGACATAATGAGCATATGCCAAGCAAAGTTCATGCTGCAAGCGAACTTGCCTGAGTTCACTATCAATTTCATCAACGATCAATGGTCGTGGTTGGGTTATTCTCACTGTGATCTTCTTCTTCTTCTTCAAAGGTGGCTCTTGATTTGGTTTTTTGAAGTCTTCATGGTTAGTAGGTTTAGTGTCTTCAGTTAAAGTTGTTTGTTGGGTTTTGATGGCTGCATCTACTTCTTCTATTTGAGATTTCAAGGCATTCCATTCTTCTAAAGATAGAGCAATACCGGTCTTCGTAGGATAAGGTTTCTGGTCTTTTCCCTCAAAGTATCTTCTGAGATGAATCTTCAGTTCACCCTGGTACTGGGTGACATTAGCATAAGTCTGCTTGGTGCCAATTCGGAACATCTTCTCTGGTCAATGGTTCGATCATGAATGATGCCAAGTCCATGCTTTGCCTAATCTTATATATCTTTGACGGACGTGATTGAAAACATCACCCCAGTTGAACAAATTTTGATTGAGTTTTTTATTCTTGGTTGGGGTTTGTGTTTGTTTCCTATAGGATTATAGGTTAAAGTTGGAAAATTTAGAAAATTAGTATAGAAAGTAATGGGAAAGAAACACAATGAGAATACAGAAATTTGATTGGTTGATTAACTTCGATCTGATTGGTCAGTTTGGCGATCAAACTGCAATCTTGATCCTTAAACTGTAGGATATGGCCCTCTGCATTTTATACTGGCTTGGGACAGGTCAAGCTACAAACCTCTGTCCAATGGAGATAAGTCAAATAGCTCGAGTGCATTCCCACCCCCTACAGTTCGTATCCTCTTTGAGGGAATTTTTTTTTGTTCATCAAAAAAGAAAAACGAAAACAACATGTCCAACTTAGCAATTTAGTTTTTCTATCATAAAAATTTCTCATTTCTTTTAAATATTCACAACAGAGAATTTCTTAGTAATGATGATGATGATGATTTATTCCTTTGGTTATACAATAGGGGTAGCCTAAAAGACACCAGGAATCAACTTTAAAAAATGAAATGAAACTAAAAAGTAAAGAAGTATCATCTGGTTCCAATAGGTGTAACCTAAAAGATACCATGAATCAACATGTCTTTTAAAATAAATGGAACTAAAAAGTTTTGAATGAAACTAAAAAGTTTTGAATGAAACTAAAAAGTAAAGAAGTATCATCTGGTTCCAATAGGTGTAACCTAAAAGATACCATGAATCAACATGTTTTTAAAATAAATGGAACTAAAAAGTTTTGAATGAAACTAAATTTTGAATAAAGAAGTATCATCTGGTTCCAATAGGTGTAACCTAAAAGATACCATGAATCAACATTTTTTAAAATAAATGGAACTAAAAAGTTTTGAATGAAACTAAAAACTAAAGAAGTATCCTCCACTTCCAATAGGGTTAGCCTAAAGTATATCAGGAACATGATGATGATGATGATGATGATAAAAAAACTCTCTGTATTAGAATAAATAAAAAAATTGAAAAATCTTTACACTAGAAAAAAATGTATTGCCTTGTAAGACTTGCCATTTAGAATTTTTTTTTGAAGACTGCCATATAGGACTTTATGAGGACTGCCATAAAGGACTTTTTACTTGTGAAAAAACTTGCCATGTAGGACTTTGAGGACTGCCATAAAGGACTTTAGAGAATGCCATAAAGGACTTTAGAGAATGCCATATAGGACTTTATGAGGACTGCCATATAGGACTTTTTACTTTGAGAAAAAACTTGCCATATGGGACTTTATGAGGACTGCCATAAAGGACTTTAGAGAATGCCATAAAGGACTTTTTACTTTGAGAAAAAAACTTGCCATATAGGACTTTATGAGGACTGCCATAAAGGACTTTAGAGAATGTCATATAGAACTTTAGAGAATGCCATATAGGACTTTATGAGGACTGCCATAAAGGACTTTAGAGAATGTCATATAGGACTTTAAAAATTTGATGAGCCTAATATGATTGAGTAGACCACCTAAAAACCATTTCGGTTTTTTTTAAGGAATTTTTTATAGGCAAAAGCTAGACTTGGTTCAGGTTGTAGAAAAATATGACACTCACTCAATTGTTTCTTCTTTAAATCTCTAGTGGTATGGTACTAACTCCATCTTCTAAAACTCTTCGTTTTGGGTAGAAATATGATAGTCCATCTCTGCTCTGCTGGTAGGTATACATAGTGTTGTCATTCATCACAAATCCTCGGTTGATGCCAGATCCACTTTGTTGAGTCTTCAAAACTTGCAAATATCTGTCTTTCGTCAAATCATTGTGGCGTTTGCTGATTCCCTTACAACTGAATTTATTGGTGGCTCCGAAACAATAATATGTTTTACTACACAGTCCAACAATGCCGGTTCCTTGCCATTCTACCTTAAACAAGCCTGGAGTTCTCCTGTCAAAACGCTTTCTTTCTTGGCAGCATGAGGGTGACAGCCATTCTTTGCCTTCTAATTTGGTTTTCACATAATCATCTCTGTGGAAATCACAACACTCTGATGGAAACCACTTGTGATTCTCTTTGTAAAATTCTACTCTCTTCTCTGGTTTCACTAATTCATCTATGGATGGTGACGAGGTACATATATATGCAGAATCTGTGTCCATTTCAGCATATTCGAAATCTTGGCGGTTGATAAAAGTATCGATGACATCATAATAGAACTGAAGCATCCGGAGTTTCGCATACTGGTAAACAAAGAATCCGATGTGAAGTGGCAGATCCAACTTGATGGTCTTCTTGTTGAGTTCGACTTCATATAATGTATGATCTAATGGATTCAAGGCTCTGAAGGACATGTCATTTACAGCTTTGGTAACTTCTTCGTCGTCGCAATAGCACACACGTCGATGCTTCTCTTTGTTGGTGACGGTTTTGCCATATCCAGAATTTCCCAACAGCTTCATGGTGTCGGCAACGATCGACTTGTCAGGGTCAACATCTCCTTGTCTTCTTGCTTCAGATACTTCATCTCCAAATTTTTCAAAACATCTTCTTGGTTTATATTGGATAACTTGATAGACGTGATCAACTTCAATACCGTGCTGGAGGTACCACTGCAGTAAAGGGGTTGCAAATAACATTTTCTCCGCTCCATAGCTTCCGATCAAACTTCTACGGGGTTTCTTCATGATTCCATTCTTCTCGGCAAAGGCCTTCATGTGTTCACCAATATCATCTATGGAAATATCTGTATTCTTGAAGATAGGTGTCATCTCTTCAAAGTACTCTTTCAGGTGATCTGGTACATGTATATCACATTCGACTAAACCAAACAGTTCACCGGACTTCACTTTGTTCATTATTTCTTCCTCTGTCATCGCACCATCTATTTTGTCTGAAAAGTTCTCTTTCAGGAAGGCTTTGAGTGTGGCATCAGTCTTCTTCATCTCTCTCCACTCACACTCCCAGATTTCAATAAGTTTATAGCCCAAATCGGTGATGTACTTTGCATTGGTACGGGTGTCTTGTAGTAGTTCTTTCATCGGTTTATCTCTGACTTCATTATGGATGATAGGAAGGCCATTCTTATCTTTCATGCAGGTATGTCCGTGCCAGAAGCAGCCATAGAACTGGTATACAGTCTGTGTCTCTTTGCACCAACCATCAACAGGCAACTGTCTTCGACCAATCATTTTTTCAGCTCCGTTAAACTGATGTCTGATGTGGATGTCATCTCTCATGGATAAAAACTCTAACCATTGTTCAGCCATTTTACCATACTTCATTGGATGTTCTGGTTTAAACTGGTTTTCTTCACGACGTCTAATACTCCAACCCATCTCTTGCATTAGGCACCAAAGATATAATGCATTCGCATCAAAGCCTATAATACTTCCACATGGTTTTGCTTCTTTGCCATATTTTGTTTCTCTGATTCGGGTAACATCTTTCTCGTGGTATCGGTTGAAGATAATTGAAGGTCCACCAACGATATTATCTTTCACCAAGTGATGCAAGTCTTTATTCTTCTGGTTAAATAATGTGAAGTAAGTTTCATCATTCATGGTCTGGAACAGGTATTTCAACGTGAGGCCCGGAACACTGATACCATCTTTAAACATGTCGATGTGGCGTTCTTGGTAGAAAGCAAACTGCTTGTCAACTGCTTCAAGGAATGGTTTTACATCTCGGTTATTATACCAGATCAGAAAATCACGGAAAGTTGTCATCTCCAGGTCGTTCCATACATGCTGGCAGTACTGAACAATCTAGAATTTGACCCTCATAACAATGATGTATACCAAATATTAAAAGATTCTGACTGGTGGTTCTGAAGAAGATTTTTAAAGAATATTCCACATATTACCCTATGTTAAAACTTCGGGCTCCTGTAGAGAGCCCAAATATGAACCAATGAGCTTTATTTCAACAAACTTTTATCTGACCCCCTATGAATGCTGTATACCAAATATCAAAAGATTCTGATGATTGGTTCTGGAGAAAAGATTTTTTTTAATTTTTTGCAAATATGCTGACTCAGCATTTTTCGATGCCCATTACAGAACACCCTAATATAACCGATGGCAATTTTTTTTCACCATTCAATTCTACTGGTCATAAGGATACTTCGTACCAAATAAAAGCTCTCTGTTCCGTGGGGTTTGGGAAATATGGGCATTTGAAAATATTTCTATTTTTAGCTCCCAGGGTTCCCATGGGGATGCGGGATTTTTTTTTTTTTTTTTGCATGGGTCAAGTACTTATGACCCAATACTACCACAAACCAAATTTGGTTCATACCGGACCATCGGTTCAGAAAATAGAAATTGTGGGCGTGGCCAAAAATCTTAGCCCTTCTATTACAAAGCCAAATATTACTTCACGAACTTCGTTTGAACAAACTTGATTCTACACCTCATATGGAAGCTCCATAGCAAATATCAAGTCATTGTACATACTGGTTCTTGAGAAGATTTTAAAAATATTTTGGAGCATTTTCCCTCACTCCCTCCCTATGGGGCTGGGCATGTTGAGTTGAAAAAAATGAAATGCCCCTTTGGGACCATCACTCACACAAACTTTCACTTGAATTGGCCCAGTGGTTTTGGAGGAGAAGACCAAAACATGGTGTTGACGGACGACGGACGACGGAAGGAGAGCGATGAGATAATCTCAGCTTGACTTTGTCAAGATGAGCTAAAAAGATCTGGTCCAGACAGTTTACCTTAAAAAAGCGCATAAATCTGACCTTCACGTCAAAGGTCAAGGTCAATATGGTACACTCCACACCGGTTCATGGTGATACATCCACATGCCAAGTATCTAAGGTATAGGTCAAAAGACAAAAAAGTTATGGCCCGGATAAAGTTTGTGTGATGTTTCCCTTATAAAAAACCCACATAAATCTGACCTTCAGGTCAAAGGTCAAGGTCACATGAAGGTCGCAATAGTACGCTACACACCGCCTCATGGTGATACATCCACATGCCAAATATCTAAAGCCTGACTCGAAATACAAACAAGAGGCCCCACGGGGCCTGAAGCGCTCATCTTGTACAGAACACAATTTAAACAGAGTCCAAGAATGAGTCTACATTAAGCAAGCCATCTCCATAGGCTACACTGTCAATCTTTGAGTCCCTCAGGAGTGACAAAAATAATCTGGGCATCATGCCTTTTCTTCAGTTGATCATAAAGTAAAATGTAGAGCTCCCCTATGAAGCCCCTTGATACAACCTATGTGGATTAATCTTAGTACCTCTAGAGGGTACTGAATACAAAATTTTTAATTCTTCAGCAAAATGGCCAATTCCGGCTCCCATAGAGAGCCCAAATATTAACCCAGGCTCTTGATTTGAACAGAGTAAATCTGACTTCCCCAGAGATGTTGTGTACCGAATATGAAAGCATTCTGACTGTTGGATCTGAAGAAGAGAAATTGTAAAGAAATTTCTTCGAATTGCACTAAGTTCAAATTTAGGCTACCATAGCGAGCCCAAATATTAACCTATGGATCCGATTTGAACAAACTTGAATCTGAACCCCCCCCCCCCCCCCCCTCCCCTAGAGATGTTGTATACCAAATGTGAAAGCATTCTGACAAGTGAATCTGAAGAAGATTTTTGAAGAAATTCCCTCATATTGTACTAAGTTAAATTTCATGTTCCCATATGGAGCCCAAATATTAACCTAGGCACTCGAATTGAACAACCTGGAATGGAATCTAACCCCCCCCCCCCCCCTAGAAATGTTGTATACGAAATATAAAAGCATTCCGACTGGTGGATCTGAAGAAGAAGATTTTTAAAGAAATTTCGTCATATTGCACTAAGTAAAAATTTGGGCTACCATAGTGAGCCCAAATATATACGTAGGGATCTGATTTGAACAAACTTGAATTTGACCCCCATAGAGATGTTGCATACCAAATATCAAAGCATTCTGACTGGTGGATCTGAAGAAGAAGATTTTTTTTAAATTACCCTCCATATTGAACAAAGATAGAATTTGGGCTTCCATAGGAAGTCCAAATATTAACCTAGGGACTTGGTTTGAACAATCTAGAATTTGACCCTCATAACAATGATGTATACCAAATATTAAAAGATTCTGACTGGTGGTTCTGAAGAAGAAGATTTTTAAAGAATATTCCACATATTACCCTATGTTAAAACTTCGGGCTCCTGTAGAGAGCCCAAATATGAACCAATGAGCTTTATTTCAACAAACTTTTATCTGACCCCCTATGAATGCTGTATACCAAATATCAAAAGATTCTGATGATTGGTTCTGGAGAAAAGATTTTTTTTAATTTTTTGCAAATATGCTGACTCAGCATTTTTTCGATGCCCATTACAGAACACCCTAACATAACCGATGGCAATTTTTTTTCACCATTCAATTCTACTGGTCATAAGGATACTTCATACCAAATAAAAGCTCTCTGTTCCATGGGGTTTGGGAAATATGGGCGTTTGAAAATATTTCTAATTTTAGCTCCCAGGGTTCCCATGGGTATGCGGGATTTTTTTTTTTTTGCATGGGTCAAGTACTTATGACCCAATACTACCACAAACCAAATTTGGTTCATACCGGACCATCGGTTCATAAAATAGAAATTGTGGGCGTGGCCAAAAATCTTAGCCCTTCTATTACAAAGCCAAATATTACTTCACGAACTTCGCTTGAACAAACTTGATTCTACACCTCATATGGAAGCTCCATAGCAAATATCAAGTCATTGTACACACTGGTTCTTGAGAAGATTTTAAAAATATTTTGGAGCATTTTCCCCCACTCCCTCCCTATGCGGCTGGGCATGTTGAGTTGAAAAAAATGAAATGCCCTTTTGGGACCATCACTCACACAAACTTTCACTTGAATTGGCCCAGTGGTTTTGGAGGAGAAGACCAAAACATGGTGTTGACGGACGACGGACGACAGAAGGAGAGCGATGAGATAATCTCAGCTTGACTTTGTCAAGATGAGCTAAAAAGATCTGGTCCAGACAGTTTACCTTAAAAAAGCACATAAATCTGACCTTCACGTCAAAGGTCAAGGTCACTATGGTACACTCCACACCGGTTCATGGTGATACATCCACATGCCAATTATCTAAGGTATAGGTCAAAAGACAAAAAAGTTATGGCCCGGATAAAGTTTGTGTGATGTTTCCCTTAAAAAACCCCCACATAAATCTGACCTTCAGGTCAAAGGTCAAGGTCACATGAAGGTCACTATGTTACACTGCACACCGGCTCATGGTGATACATCCACATGCCAAGTATCTAAGGTGTAGGTCAAAAGACAAAAAAGTTATGGTCCGGACAGAGTTTGTATGAGAAGAAGAAGAAGAAGAAGAAGAAGAAGAAGAAGAAGAAAAGAAGAAGAAGAAGAAGAAGAAGAAGAAGAAGAAGAAGAAGTCTTTGTTTTGTTAGTTACCTCCCTTTGGACAGCTTAAAAATTTGAATGGACTGTTAGAATGAAATAGGAAGATGAAATGCAAATGAAAGCATTTAAAATTTGGACAATTTAGACCAGATTGGTGGTTAGTGGGGGTGGGTGTTCCATTCGAAATTGGAAGAAAACAAATTCCTTCAAAAAGGGGAGTGGTGGATGGTCTTCGGTAGATAAAAAAATCAGCCCTGTGTACATGAATTTTTTGAAGCCCCCCCACCCCCCCCCCCCCCCGCCCCTGTGACAACGGGAGGACAGTCTTCATTTAAAGCTCCTTGAACAATGCGGAAAAATTGGAAAAATAAAAAAATGAAATGTCAATGACACTGTAGCTGAACTTGTGTAAGACATGTACATGTATAGTATGTGACACAGCAATGACACACATCTAGGTAATGGCATGTAAAGTATTGTAACGGTCTGTACATAAATGCTGACCGTAGCCTGTGACAAATGTATAGGTAAAGTATTATAAAGGTGGGCGACAGTTAGATGCTAAACTAGAAAAGAAATCTTTGAGTCCCTGAGTGGGTCTGACAGAACCCAAAAATATTTGTTCTCATAGCACAGTGATAACAAAGGCACCCCAAAACACGTGTTTCTGTCCCAAGGTGATAACAAAGGTATCCAAGAAGTTTTGTGAAGATCGGTTCATAAATACAGCCTCCAGCCCGAGCCGTATTGACATGTGCACTTACTGTGTATAAGTAGTACTGAATAAATCAAAGTTCATCTAATCTGCATAATTTCTGCACGAGGAAAATACCCACATTATATGTGATGTATTCCATGTTACTAAACTTTCAGACAAAAATTTATTCGAATCAGAACTTTCATTCAGAAGTTCTGTACAAAAAAACTGATTGCACTAACTAAGGTACAAAATGGCTGCCGGCGTTCTCGTCCCACAGTGATAACAAAGGTACTCAAGAAGTTTTGTAAAGATCGGTTCATAAATACGGCCTCTAGCCCGAGCCGTATTGAATTGTTGGCGGACAGACAGATGGACAACGGACCATGGCATAACCTCAAATTTGACTTACGTCAAAGTTGAGGTAATGATCAGAAAAACATGATCAAGAATCAACAAGAGCACCGCGTTGCGGGACAATATACGCCCGTTTTGTATTTTTGAAGGGTTGGGGTAAGGAATAGGGTGAGGGTGAAAATTGTTTGGACCAACCCCATATTAAAACATGACCTGTATTTTGTTGTGATTAAACAACATACCAAGTTTGAAACCAATCGGAAAACAAATAATAAAAGTTATCATCCGGAAACCAAATATTTGATGCATTCTATGTCCAACAGTTAGGCTATACTAAAGTTATAATCTGGAAAACACAAAATGCACAAATTCAAGAGGAATAACTCTGGAAAGGTACATGCGATTTTGGCCGAAAGTGAACCTGAGCTGTGCTTTGTGGTCACAAACAAAATCTGAGAATTTGAAACAAATTAGTCAAGGCAAACTAAAGTTATCATCCGGAAACCACATAATTCTCAAATTTGCAATCATTCAAGAGGAATAACTATAGAACGGTACATGCAATTATGGCCAAAGGTGAACTTGAGCTGTGCTTTGTGGTCAAAACCAAAATCTGAGAATTTGAAAAACATCGGTCAAGGCAAACTAAAGTTATCATCCGGGAACCACAAAATCCACAAATTTGCAATCCTTCAAGGGAAATAACTCTGGAAAGGTATATGCGATTGTGGTCAAAAGTGAAGGTGAGCTTTATTTTGTGGTCAGAAACAAAAAACTGAAAATTTGAAATAAATCAGTCAAGGCAAACTAAAGTTATCGTCCAGAAACGAAAAGTTGGGCTAAATTCCCATAAATAAAGGGCCATAACTCTACTGCAAATGGGCCGCTAGAAACGGAAATCGAACCCATCCTGTATTTTGTCATACTAAATCCACATGCCAAATTTAACTCAGCTCAATCCATTACAACTAATGTTATTGTCCGGAAATGAAATGTGTCCATGGACGGACAGACAGACAGACGGGTGGAGAGACCATTCACATAATACATCCCGTTTTTGAAACGGGTGTATAAAATCAACATCTGAAAAATTTGGTGTCAATCCGTCAAGGCGTTCGGCTTTAAATGAACGGAAACCAATTTTTTTTCAAAAATTGTGGTTTCAAAGGGCCATAACTCTGCAGCGGATGGACTGAGAAACACTAATATCGAAGTTGACCTGTATTTTAATGTTGGAATGTTTCAGTGAAATATTACACAAGTATTAATTGTGCCAGATGGTTATAAAGAAGACTGTTTTAGACTCACATAGAGAGACAGAATTTGAAGCCAAGGACACGATTCCAACAAACTTGAAACAGAGTCCACAAACATATTGTATACTGGATCTGTTTTAGACTCACATAGAGAGATAGAATTTGAAGCCAAGGACACGATTCCAACAAACTTGAAACAGAGTCCCCAAACATATTGTATACTGGATCTGTTTTAGACTCACATAGGGGGATACAATTTGAAGCCAAGGACATGATTCCAACAAACTTGAGTCCACAAACATATTGTATACTGGATCTGTTTTAGGCTCACATAGAGAGATAGAATTTGAAGCCAAGGACACGATTCCAACAAACTTGAAACAGAGTCCCAAACATATTGTATACTGGATCTGTTTTAGGCTCACATAGAGAGATAGAATTTGAAGCCAAGGACTTGATTCCAACAAACTTGAAACAGTGTCCACAAACATGTTGTATACTGGATCTGTTTTAGGCTCACATAGAGAGATAGAATTTGAAGCCAAGGACACGATTCCAACAAACTTGAAACAGAGTCCACAAACATATTGTATACTGGATCTGTTTTAGGCTCACATAGAGAGATAGAATTTGAAGCCAAGGACACGATTCCAACAAACTTGAAACAGAGTCCACAAACATATTGTATACTGGATCTGTTTTAGACTCACATAGAGAGATAGAAGCCAAGGACACGATTCCAACAAACTTGAAACAGAGTCCACAACCATATTGTATACTGGATCTTTTTTAGGCTCACATAGAGAGATAGAATTTGAAGCCAAGGACACGATTCCAACAAACTTGAAACAGAGTCCACAAACATATTGCATACTGGATCTGTTTTAGGCTCACATAGAGAGATAGAATTTGAAGCCACGGACACGATTCCAACAAACTTGAAACAGAGTCCACAAACATATTGTATACTGGATCTGTTTTAGGCTCACATAGAGAGATAGAATTTGAAGCCACGGACACGATTCCAACAAACTTGAAACAGAGTCCACAAACATATTGTATACTGGATCTGTTTTAGGCTCACATAGAGAGATAGAATTTGAAGCCAAGGACACGATTCCAACAAACTTGAAACAGAGTCCACAAACATATTGTATACTGGATCTGTTTTAGGCTCACATAGAGAGATAGAATTTGAAGCCAAGGACACGATTCCAACAAACTTGAAACAGAGTCCCCAAACATGTTGTATACTGGATCTGGAGAAGTTTTAAAATTATTCCTGGAACTGCACTTAGTTAAAATTCAGGCTCTGTGAGGAATTAACCAAGGGAGATAATTGAACAAATTTGAATCTGACATCATCAAGGATCCTGTATACAGTTATCTTAATAGTGAATCAGAAGTATAGTAGTTTTTAAAAGATTTTTCTTATATTGTACTATTTTTCTTAAATAACAGTACTACAGTTAAAACTAGAAGTCCTGTCATGAAATGCGTACAAAAGGCACGTCGATCTGGACGTTAATCTATGCATTATGACCATTGTAAGGCTAGCAAATTCTGTACATATGGCCTGTGCACATGCAATGTTTCAGCCAATGGACCTCCGGGTAACCCGGAGGTCCATTGGCAGAAACATTGCCTGTGTTTGCTATGAGTAACCAGGAGAACCTGCAGTGCTTTGGGTGCAATTCGATATGGCAATGGTGTGCAATTCCTACGTGCAATTACGCCTAGATAAGCGCACAGTTCATGACAGGACTTCTTGTTTTATTTGTAAGTGAAAGTTTGGGCTCACATATGCAATCCATATATAAACCCTGGCCATTTGAGTTGAACAAATTTGAGTCTGTGGGAGAACTTGAGTCTGCCCCAACTAAGAATGCTGAAAACGAAAAAATATGAAAAAAAATTCTGACTTGTGGATCTTGGAAGATTTTTTAAAATAAATTTCCTCGAACTGCACCAAGTTAAAACTAAAATTTAAATTAACAAGAGGCCCCCCCACGGTGCCTGAAATGCTCACCTTGAACAGAACATGAATTAAACAGTGTCCAAGAATGAATCTCTATTAAGTAATCCATCTCTATAGGATACATTGTCAATCCTTGAACCCCCCAGGAGTGACTAAAATAGTCCAAACATCATGTGTTTTCTTCAGTTGGTCATAATGTAAAAAGTGGATCTCCCCTGTGTAGCCCTTTAATATAACCTATGTGGATTAATCTTAGTTATACCCCTCTAGAGGGTACTTAATAAAACATTTCTAATTCTTCAGCTGAATGGCCAATTCCACCCCCCCCCCCCACCCCCTCCAAGATGTTGTATACCAAATATGAAAATATTCTGATTGGAGGATCTGAAGAAGAAACTTTTTAAAGAAATTTCCTCATATTGCACCAAGTTCAAATTTGGACTACCTTACGAGCCCAAATATTAACCAACAGACATGATTTGAACAAATGTGAATCTGACCCCACTTGAGATGTTGTATACCAAATATGAAAGCATTCTGACTGGTGGATATGAAAAAGAAGATTTAAAAAACTTTTCCCCCATTTAATTCTACTGGTCCTGAGGTGGCTTCATACCAAATAACAGTTCTTTGTTCCGTGTGTTTTAGGAAATATGGGCGTTTGAAAATATTTCTATGTTCAGCCCCTGGGGTTCCCACGGGGATGTGTGATTTATTTGGCACGAGTCAAGTACTTATGACCCAATAATTCCACATACCAAATTTGGTTCAAATCGGACCATTGGTTAAGAAAGTAGAAATTTTGGGTGTGGCCAACAATCTTACCACTCCCATTACGAAGCCAAATATTTAATATTGCTTCATAAACTTCCTTTGAACAAACATGATTCTACACTTCAAAAGGAAGTTCATTGAAGTCATTGTACCCAGGGGTTCATGGGAAAATTTTACAAATATTTTTGGGGAATTTTCTCCCACCCTCCCTATGGGGCTGGGCATGTTGAGTTGAACAAAAATGCAATGCCCCTCCGGGACCATCACTCATTCAAACTTTCACTTGAATTGGCTGCTTGGTTTTGGAGAAGACCAAAACATGGTGTTGACGGACGGATGGATAGACAAATAAGCTCAGCTTGACTTTGTCAATGTGAACTAAAAATGCTCTCATGGACTTTATTTCAACCAATTTCGATTTCATGACTTAGAATGGATGCGAGAATCATAATCCACATCGTGCTTATTCCAAATTAGGGGTCACTTGATCTCCCAAATAATTTTCACAAGGAAAACAATGAGAATGAAATTTGATTCTCGTAAAATGTTCATTTTATTCTTGTTATAGTATCCTGAAAGGACGCGAGAATTCTATTTATTTTTGTTTCCTCATAATAAGGTAACCCTTTCACATAACAATGATATCTAGTGAAGTATTGGCTCAAGTTGGCTGTATGTACAAGCATAATAAGGTAATACTTTCACATAACAATGATGTCTAGTGAAGTATTGGCTCAAGTTGGCTGTATGTACAAGCATAATAAGGTAATACTTTCACATAAGAATGATGTCTAGGCAAGTATTGGCTCAAGTTGGCTGTCTGTACAAGCATTATAAGGTAGTACTTTCACATAATGATGTCTAGTGAAGTATTGGGTCACGTTGGCTGTCTGTACAAACATAATAAGATAATACTTTCACATAACAATGATATCTAGTGAAGTATTGGCTCAAGTTGGCTGTCTGTACAAGCATAATAAGGTAATACTTTCACATAAGAATGATGTCTAGGCAAGTATTGGCTCAAGTTGGCTGTCTGTACAAGCATTATAAGGTAATACTTTCACATAATGATGTCTAGTGAAGTATTGGCTCAAGTTGGCTGTATGTACAAGCACAATAAGGTAATCATTTCACATAACAATGATGTCTAGTGAAGTATTGGCTCAAGTTGGCTGTATGTACAAGCATAATAAGATAATACTTTCACATAACAATGATGTCTAGTGAAGTTTTGGCTCAAGTTGGCTGTCTGTACAAGCATAATAAGGCAATACTTTCACATAAGAATGATGTCTCGTGAAGTATTGGCTCATGTTGGCTGTATGCACAAGCATAATAAGGTAATACTTTCACATAACAATGATGTCTAGTGAAGTATTGGCTCAAGTTGGCTGTCTTTACATGCATAATAAGGTAACCCTTTCACATAACAATGATGTCTAGTGAAGTTTTGGCTCAAGTTGGCTGTCTGTACAAGCATAATAAGGCAATACTTTCACATAAGAATGATGTCTCGTGAAGTATTGGCTCAAGTTGGCTGTCTGTACAAGCATAATAAGGCAATACTTTCACATAAGAATGATGTCTCGTGAAGTATTGGCTCAAGTTGGCTGTATGTACAAGCATAATAAGGTAATACTTTCACATAATGATGTCTAGTGAAGTATTGGCTCAAGTTGGTTGTCTGTACAAGCATTATAAGGTAATACTTTCACATAATGATGTCTAGTGAAGTATTGGCTCAAGTTGGCTGTATGTACAAGCATAATAAGGTAATACTTTCACATAACAATGATGTCTAGTGAAGTATTGGCTCAAGTTGGCTGTCTGTACAAGCATAATAAGGCAATACTTTCACATAAGAATGATGTCTCGTCAAGTATTGGCTCAAGTTGGCTGTCTTTACATGCATAATAAGGTAATCCTTTCACATAACAATGATGTCTAGTGAAGTATTGGCTCAAGTTGGCTGTATGTACAAGCATAATAAGATAATACTTTCACATAACAATGATGTCTAGTGAAGTATTGGCTCAAGTTGGCTGTATGCACAAGCATAATAAGGTAATACTTTCACATAACAATGATGTCTAGTGAAGTATTGCCTCAAGTTGGCTGTCTTTACATGCATAATAAGGTAATCCTTTCACATAACAATGATGTCTAGTGAAGTATTGGCTCAAGTTGGCTGTATGTACAAGCATAATAAGATAATACTTTCACATAACAATGATGTCTAGTGAAGTTTTGGCTCAAGTTGGCTGTCTGTACAAGCATAATAAGGTAACCATTTCACATAACAATGATGTCTCGTCAAGTATTGGCTCAAGTTGGCTGTCTGTACAAGCATTATAAGGTAATACTTTCACATAATGATGTCTAGTGAAGTATTGGCTCAAGTTGGCTGTATGTACAAGCATAATAAGGTAATACTTTCACATAACAATGATGTCTAGTGAAGTATTGGCTCAAGTTGGCTGTCTGTACAAGCATAATAAGGTAATACTTTCACATAATGATGTCTAGTGAAGTATTGGCTCAAGTTGGCTGTATGTACAAGCATTATTAATAAGGTAATACTTTCACATAACAATGATGTCTAGTGAAGTATTGACTCAAGTTGGCTGTCTGTACAAGTATAATAAGGTAACCCTTTCACATAACAATGATGTCTAGTGAAGTATTGGCTCAAGTTGGCTGTATGTACAAGCATAATAAGGTAATACTTTCACATAACAATGATGTCTCGTGAAGTATTGGCTCAAGTTGGCTGTCTGTACAAGCATAATAAGGTAATACTTTCACATAATGATGTCCAGTGAAGTATTGGCTCAAGTTGGCTGTATGTACAAGCACAATAAGGTAATACTTTCACATAACAATGATGTCTAGTGACGTATTGGCTCAAGGTGGCTGTATGTACAAGCATAATAAGGTAATACTTTCACATAATGATGTCTAGTGAAGTATTGGCTCAAGTTGACTGTCTGTACAAGCATAATAAGGTAACCCTTTCACATAACAATGATGTCTAGTGAAGTATTGGCTCAAGTTGGCTGTCTGTACAAGCATAATTAATAAGGTAATACTTTCACATGACAATAATGTCTCGTGAAGTATTGACTCAGGTTGGCTGTATGTACAAGCATAATAAGGTAATACTTTCACATAACAATGATGTCTCGTGAAGTATTGGCTCAAGTTGGCTGTATGTACAAGCACAATAAGGTAATCCTTTCACATAACAATGATGTCTCGTGAAGTATTGGCTCAAGTTGGCTGTATGTACAAGCATAATAAGGTGATACTTTCACATAACAATGATGTCTCGTCAAGTATTGGCTCAAGTTGGCTGTATGTACAAGCATAATAAGGTAATCCTTTCACATAACAATGATGTCTCGTGAAGTATTGGCTCAAGTTGGCTGTCTGTACAAGCATAATAAGGTAACCCTTTCACAAAACAATGATGTCTAGTGAAGTATTGGCTCAAGTTGGCTGTCTGTACAAGCACAATAAGGTAATCCTTTCACATAACAATGATGTCTCGTGAAGTATTGGCTCAAGTTGGCTGTATGTACAAGCACAATAAGGTAATCCTTTCACATAACAATGATGTCTCGTGAAGTATTGGCTCAAGTTGGCTGTATGTACAAGCATAATAAGGTGATACTTTCACATAACAATGATGTCTCGTCAAGTATTGGCTCAAGTTGGCTGTATGTACAAGCATAATAAGGTAATCCTTTCACATAACAATGATGTCTCGTGAAGTATTGGCTCAAGTTGGCTGTCTGTACAAGCATAATAAGGTAACCCTTTCACATAACAATGATATCTAGTGAAGTATTGGCTCAAGTTGGCTGTATGTACAAGCATAATAAGGTAATACTTTCACATAACAATGATGTCTAGTGAAGTATTGGCTCAAGTTGGCTGTATGTACAAGCATAATAAGGTAATACTTTCACATAAGAATGATGTCTAGGCAAGTATTGGCTCAAGTTGGCTGTCTGTACAAGCATTATAAGGTAGTACTTTCACATAATGATGTCTAGTGAAGTATTGGGTCACGTTGGCTGTCTGTACAAACATAATAAGATAATACTTTCACATAACAATGATATCTAGTGAAGTATTGGCTCAAGTTGGCTGTCTGTACAAGCATAATAAGGTAATACTTTCACATAAGAATGATGTCTAGGCAAGTATTGGCTCAAGTTGGCTGTCTGTACAAGCATTATAAGGTAATACTTTCACATAATGATGTCTAGTGAAGTATTGGCTCAAGTTGGCTGTATGTACAAGCACAATAAGGTAATCATTTCACATAACAATGATGTCTAGTGAAGTATTGGCTCAAGTTGGCTGTATGTACAAGCATAATAAGATAATACTTTCACATAACAATGATGTCTAGTGAAGTTTTGGCTCAAGTTGGCTGTCTGTACAAGCATAATAAGGCAATACTTTCACATAAGAATGATGTCTCGTGAAGTATTGGCTCATGTTGGCTGTATGCACAAGCATAATAAGGTAATACTTTCACATAACAATGATGTCTAGTGAAGTATTGGCTCAAGTTGGCTGTCTTTACATGCATAATAAGGTAACCCTTTCACATAACAATGATGTCTAGTGAAGTTTTGGCTCAAGTTGGCTGTCTGTACAAGCATAATAAGGCAATACTTTCACATAAGAATGATGTCTCGTGAAGTATTGGCTCAAGTTGGCTGTCTGTACAAGCATAATAAGGCAATACTTTCACATAAGAATGATGTCTCGTGAAGTATTGGCTCAAGTTGGCTGTATGTACAAGCATAATAAGGTAATACTTTCACATAATGATGTCTAGTGAAGTATTGGCTCAAGTTGGTTGTCTGTACAAGCATTATAAGGTAATACTTTCACATAATGATGTCTAGTGAAGTATTGGCTCAAGTTGGCTGTATGTACAAGCATAATAAGGTAATACTTTCACATAACAATGATGTCTAGTGAAGTATTGGCTCAAGTTGGCTGTCTGTACAAGCATAATAAGGCAATACTTTCACATAAGAATGATGTCTCGTCAAGTATTGGCTCAAGTTGGCTGTCTTTACATGCATAATAAGGTAATCCTTTCACATAACAATGATGTCTAGTGAAGTATTGGCTCAAGTTGGCTGTATGTACAAGCATAATAAGATAATACTTTCACATAACAATGATGTCTAGTGAAGTATTGGCTCAAGTTGGCTGTATGCACAAGCATAATAAGGTAATACTTTCACATAACAATGATGTCTAGTGAAGTATTGCCTCAAGTTGGCTGTCTTTACATGCATAATAAGGTAATCCTTTCACATAACAATGATGTCTAGTGAAGTATTGGCTCAAGTTGGCTGTATGTACAAGCATAATAAGATAATACTTTCACATAACAATGATGTCTAGTGAAGTTTTGGCTCAAGTTGGCTGTCTGTACAAGCATAATAAGGTAACCATTTCACATAACAATGATGTCTCGTCAAGTATTGGCTCAAGTTGGCTGTCTGTACAAGCATTATAAGGTAATACTTTCACATAATGATGTCTAGTGAAGTATTGGCTCAAGTTGGCTGTATGTACAAGCATAATAAGGTAATACTTTCACATAACAATGATGTCTAGTGAAGTATTGGCTCAAGTTGGCTGTCTGTACAAGCATAATAAGGTAATACTTTCACATAATGATGTCTAGTGAAGTATTGGCTCAAGTTGGCTGTATGTACAAGCATTATTAATAAGGTAATACTTTCACATAACAATGATGTCTAGTGAAGTATTGACTCAAGTTGGCTGTCTGTACAAGTATAATAAGGTAACCCTTTCACATAACAATGATGTCTAGTGAAGTATTGGCTCAAGTTGGCTGTATGTACAAGCATAATAAGGTAATACTTTCACATAACAATGATGTCTCGTGAAGTATTGGCTCAAGTTGGCTGTCTGTACAAGCATAATAAGGTAATACTTTCACATAATGATGTCCAGTGAAGTATTGGCTCAAGTTGGCTGTATGTACAAGCACAATAAGGTAATACTTTCACATAACAATGATGTCTAGTGACGTATTGGCTCAAGGTGGCTGTATGTACAAGCATAATAAGGTAATACTTTCACATAATGATGTCTAGTGAAGTATTGGCTCAAGTTGACTGTCTGTACAAGCATAATAAGGTAACCCTTTCACATAACAATGATGTCTAGTGAAGTATTGGCTCAAGTTGGCTGTCTGTACAAGCATAATTAATAAGGTAATACTTTCACATGACAATAATGTCTCGTGAAGTATTGACTCAGGTTGGCTGTATGTACAAGCATAATAAGGTAATACTTTCACATAACAATGATGTCTCGTGAAGTATTGGCTCAAGTTGGCTGTATGTACAAGCACAATAAGGTAATCCTTTCACATAACAATGATGTCTCGTGAAGTATTGGCTCAAGTTGGCTGTATGTACAAGCATAATAAGGTGATACTTTCACATAACAATGATGTCTCGTCAAGTATTGGCTCAAGTTGGCTGTATGTACAAGCATAATAAGGTAATCCTTTCACATAACAATGATGTCTCGTGAAGTATTGGCTCAAGTTGGCTGTCTGTACAAGCATAATAAGGTAACCCTTTCACAAAACAATGATGTCTAGTGAAGTATTGGCTCAAGTTGGCTGTCTGTACAAGCACAATAAGGTAATCCTTTCACATAACAATGATGTCTCGTGAAGTATTGGCTCAAGTTGGCTGTATGTACAAGCACAATAAGGTAATCCTTTCACATAACAATGATGTCTCGTGAAGTATTGGCTCAAGTTGGCTGTATGTACAAGCATAATAAGGTGATACTTTCACATAACAATGATGTCTCGTCAAGTATTGGCTCAAGTTGGCTGTATGTACAAGCATAATAAGGTAATCCTTTCACATAACAATGATGTCTCGTGAAGTATTGTCTCAAGTTGGCTGTCTGTACAAGCATAATAAGGTAACCCTTTCACAAAACAATGATGTCTCGTGAAGTATTGGCTCAAGTTGGCTGTATGTACAAGCATAGTAAGGTAATCCTTTCACATTACAATGATATCTAGTTAAGTATTGGCTCAAGTTGGCTGTATGTACAAGCAGCCTGATGCAGCCAAGACATCACTGAAACCTTTGCCAAGGTACTGTACATGTAACGCCAATCGGTAAGACCAACAAAACCGTGTAGGTTGGAACATGTGTTCTATGTGTGTACGTAAGAAAAGAAACTCAAAATTGTTATTGACACGTTATGGATAAATCTCTTGTAAATATATAAATATGAGCATTGTGTTTTACTGTGGAATATGTATTGGTTACACTAACAAGGGTTTAACACTTTACCTAACATGAAAAGCAGATGACACTTGCAAACAAAATTCTTGAATAACTAATTTTCATTTTTTGTTTCAAAAACATAGGTCATGACCCCTCATTGGAACAAGGTCGTTCCAAAGAGGTGTCATTACCTATGTTTCTGAGACAAAAAAAAAATAAAAAAAAATAATGAAAATTAATTGGCGATTTTTTGTGAACAGCGCTGGCCGGTTTTGGCTGTTATGTTGGGTAAAGGGTTAACAGAAGCATTCTCAAATTCTAAATTATTTAACAACAGAAAATTGTTTCTCAGCAGGAGTTAATGAGAATCAAAACAGAATCAAATCCAATTATCACTAATTAGAAGAGATTTTAACCCTTTACCCAAACACATGAGATATCAATGAGAATCAAAACAGAATCAAATCCAATTATCACCAATCAGAAGAGATTTTAACCCTTTATCAAACACATGAGATATCAAAAATTTAATATTTTAATTATTGGGTCTTTTTTTAAATTTATTACACAATTTCTATGAAACCATACCATATTATACATCATTGGAATGAGCTCGATAAGCCTGTTCAAATTTTATTGAAAATTGTTTTGTTTTTCATCTGGGGATCTGCGAATCACAAATTTTTTTCAAATCAAATCTTGACTTGAATCGAGTCTCTCATAACAATATACAACCAAATCTTGAATTGAATTGAGTATCTGATAACAAAATAGAATCAAATCTTGAATTGAATTGAGTCTCTGATAACAATATAAATCAAATCTTGAATTGAATTGAGCCTCTGATAACAATATAGAATCAAATCTTGAATTGAATTGAGTCTCTGATAACAATATAGAATCAAATCTTGAATGGAATTGAGTCTCTGATAACAATATAGAATCAAATCTTGACTTGAATCGAGTCTCTGATAACAATATAGAACCAAATCTTGAATTGAATTGAGTCTCTGATAACAATATAGAATCAAATCTTGAATTGAATTGAGTCTCTGATAACAATATAGAATCAAATCTTGAAATGAATTGAGTCTATGATTTTTGTTGGAAATGTAAACAAATTAATAAAATCGAATCTTGAGACTGATTCGGGATCCATCTTGAAGCAGACATATGGTATCAATCAATATTGAATTGAATCTTGAATATTTGCAGGACCCTATTTTCAAGTGCTAAATTTGTAAAGGGTTGAGGCCTGAATCAAAACCCATCGGAACTGATTTCAAGACCTGAATCTGACCCTTTCTCCTAAAGAAACTAAATATCAAAATTCAAATGATGGATCTGAAGATTTTTCCCCCGAGGAAGTTTTGTACCATATAACAAAACAAAAAATTCTGAAATTCTCTCGCTGGGAAAAGTTTTTTTAAAGAATATCCCTCATACTGCACTAAGTTTATCACTTATTTATTGGTAGTCAAGTCCAGTTAATCATTTATACACATGTTACTCATTTTAGAGGACTTCCACTCCAGGCATTCATGACCGGATTCTATTTTACCAGTAAAACATGTAGGTATAGGGTCATTGGATTACATGTCTATATAGTCAATACTAGTCTCACATACTATCAAATCATAGTGGTTCTTTTTTCTGCATATCAACAGATCCTGAACTTTCAGCTAATGGACTACTAGACAGCACTGTTCCTATTCCAAAAGTCTGGAATAAGTGTAAGTTCAATTACTGAGCAGAAAATTAGTCTTTCTTTTTGTCTCACATCCCAATTAAATATTTATTTATTTATTTATTGGTGTTTAAAGTAACATATTTATGCACAATGACCGTGACAGTTTTATGGGTGGAGGAAGCCGGAGTACCCGGAGAGAACCACCGAGCAACGACGAGCAGCTGCCAGCTCCCCAACATCGTAACTCCGCACTGTAGCACAGGCAGGGTTAGATTGGTTGAAGACATGCGTATCATCGACGTGCAGTACGCCTTAGTACACGGCGTCATCGTGCCCCCACGCGGGAAACGGAGATGAAGTGTCTTGCCCAAGGACACAATGCAGTTGCCGCAGGTGTGATTCGAACCGAGGACCTCTAATCAAATGTAAGATTTATCTATCTTCTATACTATCTTTTAGAATGTCTGTCTGTCCGCTTTGGAAATGAATATGGAGCCACCCCGAGTGTCCAAAATGGGTCTACTAGGAGTACTTTTTTATGGCGGAGGTCATCGTCAGGTTTAAAAAAGTGTATGGGGTGAGGGTGGGGGTGTAGAGGGGCACCAAAAGTTATGACCAAAATTTTCTTTACGGATATATGTCTTCAAAAAGGGGTCTGCTAGGGGTGTTTTTATCAGGAATCTAATGGTGAGGTTTAAAAAGTATCGGGGTGGTGGAGGGGTGTAGAGGGGCACCAAAAGTTATGACCAAAATTTTTCTCACCGATATAGGCCTTCAAAGGGGTCTATTAGGGGTATTTTTTACAAGGAATCTAATGGTGAGGTTTAAAAAAGTGCCAGAGTGGGGTGGGGGTGTAGAAGGGCACAGACATTCTAAAATATAGTATAGATTTAGGGAGAATACTCTCCTCAGCCCGAGCAACGCCGGGTAACTATGTTAGTATTCTATATTACTCAATACATTCATTCTATAGAACCTAATGCAGAAAGTATTCACTCTTTTGGTCCTAAGGCAAAACAGATTCATTCTATAGATCCTAATGCAGAAAAGATTCATTCTGTAGATCCCAATGCAGAACAGATTCATTCTATAGGTCCTAATGTAGAACAGATTCATTCTATAGGTCCTAATACAGAACAAATTCATTCTATAGGTCCTAATGTAGAACAGATTCATTCTATAGGTCCAAACGCAGAAAAAATTCATTCTATAGGTCCTAACGCAGAACAGATTCATTCTATAGGTCCTAACACAAAACAGATTCATTCTATTTCTATAGGTCCTAACGCAGAATAGATACATTCAATAGGTCCTAAAGCAGAAAAGATTCATTCTATAGGTTCTAACGCTGAACAGATACATTCAATAGGTCCTAACGCAGAAAAGATTCATTCTATAGGTCCTAACGCAAAACAGATACATTCAATAGGTCCTAACGCAGAAAGGACTCATCCTATAGGTCCTAATGCAGAAAAGATTCATTCTATAGGTCCTAACGCAAAACAGATACATTCAATAGGTCCTAACGCAGAAAAGATTCATTCTATAGGTCCTAACGTAAAACAGATACATTCAATAGGTCCTAACGCAGAAAGGACTCATCCTATAGGTCCTGATGCAGAAAAGATTCATTCTATAGGTCCTAATGCAGAAAAAGCTCATTCTATAGGTCCTAACGCAGAACAGATTCATTCTATTGGTCCTAACGCAGTACAGACACATTCTATAGGTCCTAACGCAGAACAAATTCATTCTATAGGTCCTAACGCAGAATAGATACATTCAATATGTCCTAACGCAGAAAAGATTCATTCTATAGGTCCTGATAACAAAACGAAACCCGAACCAAATTTTCGGTTAACCGCACAGTTCTAATATCAACAGAAACTGAACTTTCAGTAAATGGACTACTAGACATAACTAAGAAGTCAATGCTCCTATTACAAAATAAGTGTTAGTGTAATTATTGATTAAAAAATTAAACTTTCATTTAGTGTCACATTAAAATCAAATCAACAATCTAATGTAAGATTTGTATTCTGTATTATTCAATACATTCTATGTTCAAAGATTATTCCCCATATTGCACCTAGTTAATATTCAGGCTTCCACAGAAAGCCCAAATATTAACTCAGGGACTCAATTTGAACAAACTTCAATCTGACCCCTGTAGAAATGTTATATACCAAGTATCAAAAGATTCTAACTGTTTGATCTCAAGAAGAAGATTTTTAAAGCTTATTCCCCATAGCACCCTAAGTTAATTATTTGGGCTTCTTTGTTGAGCCCAAATATGAACCGAGGGGTCGATTTGAACACACTTGTATTTTACCATCCTATGGATGCTGTATACCAAATATCAAAAGATTCTGATAAAGGGTTCTGAAGAAAAATTTTTTTTTTATTTTTGCAAATATGCCGATTCAGAATTTTTTCAAACGCCCCTCCAGAACACACAACCGGTGGCCATTTTTGTTTTTAATCCATTCTACTGCAACGAAAAAAAAAAACAATTTCGGGCATCAATCAAGTACTTTAGATCGGCCCATCGGTTCCTGAAACAGAAATTTGGGGTAGAGCCCAGAATGGGTTTATGCCCACCGAGAGCCCAAATATTGATCTAGCAACTTCTCTTGAACAAACTTTACTTTAATCTTCAACACCAACGAGTGTTACATACCATATATCAAGGCAATCTCTCTGGTGGTTCATGAGAAGAAATTTTTTAAAAGATTTTTAGGCTTTGGCATCATTGACGAGAGCCCGAAAAAGGCAGCCGCTTCATAAGAACAAAATAGAACGGTTATACCCCAAGGATGGTAGTGCTGGAAAGGAACAAAATTGACGGGTGCAGTTTTAAACCCCAGTGAAATCAGAGACGGGAGCAAATTGCACCCGTAAAATGTCAGTATATGAATTTTTGGGGGAATACTGTCACCAAACACCAGAAACTTTTACCCTTTGAACTCTAGTGGTATCTACCATGCCAGTTCAATGTCAGCAATTAGAAGAGTCCATATTCATTATTTGGGGGTAGACCCATCAATATTTTCAACGTGCAGACCCGAGGCTGCACGTTGAAAATATCAGTTGGTCTACCAAAAACATTTACTGAACAGCCATCCTATTTAAAGACGTCATGACGTATCTTGTTCCTGGCCAGAAAAAGGTCTCTCGTGTCCAAGGGGTTAAATGTATAAAGAATTGCTGAATTATGACAGTAACTTGTCACTGGCCATAGAATGCTGCTTTCACAAAACAACAAACATTTATATGCCCTCACAGTATATTAATGTTCCACAACATTTTTCAACAAGTACATTTTTTAGCTCCAGGAAAATAGAAAACACGGGTGCTGATGGGAGCAATTGCACTGGGATGGTTTGTGCAATATATTGTAACGGTAAAGCTGTAGTCCAGACCCAGAGGATCATGACAGCAGACCCCTGCCATGCCTCCTCAGTGACCAGCCCACAGATAGACCATTTTTAGGAGCCATTACAGACCAACCCCAAAGGCCCAAACCCAGTGCAACAGTATACCCATGGTTCTAAGAACTAAGAATATTATTTATTTACATTATATACAGTTTAGGGATCCCTCTCACTAATTCATACCAGACAAAATACCACATGACAAATACAGACATCACATAAAATCAACACACAATGACAACATGAAAGTGAACATTTTGATGAAGTGCAAGTGAATATTGCACAACTTTAGGATGAAGTCTGATTGATGATGATTAATACTTATTAACCCAAGGATGAGCCAATTAGAGAGGTCTCATCATCAGGATAATCTCTACCAATCCCTGTAGTCCCAGACTATGTGCAGTCCAACTGCACATCTGGTGTACACTACTGCGCAAGCGACTATTATATGAATACCCTAGGTCCACGATATCTTCACTCAAGATCTAAGAGAAGACACCCACCAATATTGCCGATTGTTTCACGAGTCAATGTCCGACATGATATTAAAATCGTCGTGATTCACGGTCACAGATTACACAGATTACAGCTGTAATTAATTTCTAGGGCGCCTGAGCGAAAAGGATCTACTTATTATCACATTTTGCACGACACTCACAAGTTTGTGGTCGAAATACATGTATAACTCAACAATCTCAACTCGATGAAATGATGTTGGCCTTTCCATTACTGACATTCATAAAATATTTACGTTCTTAACCCTTTACCTAACATGAAAAGCAGACAACACTTGCAAAAAAATTCTTGAATAACTATTATTTTCATTTTTGTTTCAAAAACATAGGTTATGACCCTCATTGGAACGAGCTCGGCGAGCTTGTTCCAATGAGGGAGGGGGGGGGGGGGGTCAGACATGCTGTGACATCAACATGCAGTAGTTTTTTTGATCTAATCTATTTCACAATTAATGGAGAGATTACACTCTCTGGAGCTAATCCTTTCCACTCCAAATGTCTTGTCCAATTTAATTATTGCATTCATTGTCCATGTAATATCTGGTGGGTTTAAAACTTGTGTTTCACCTCGGACCTAGGATATCCATGTAACGGTCGTTTTCTCAGTAGTGTAATCTCGGATTACACCAGATAATTTGTCTAAAGTTGGCTAATGCATCATCTACGCATAACGTATATATTGTTAACTATGGCAGATGTGCTTAAAATGATTATAGAATTGTTAGACAAGATACAACGGAGCAAAAACACTACAGTTTATCTCCACACTATACTCCCTTTTGAGTATACAACATACTAACTTGTTGGACAACATGTTCCAACAATAATACCACTTTACCATCACCCTGTACAGTGCTGGGAAGAGCCCTTTTCATACTCTCACCACAACTGCACAGGACGACAAAAGGAGGTGTACAAAAGGACACCAGATTATTATTATTACTCAACCATTTACAGTTATTTAATTTAAATAGGGTATGATTAGACTGCTGGACTATGGATGGAAAGGATATGTGGGATTTGGGGTTACGCAACAGGAAATATGTGATTTACACGAATAGTAAAACACGGTTTAATTATAGGTGTGTGTTTTACAACACATGGGCTAAACGTCGCTTGAGGTGCTGTATGCAGCTGGAAAGAGCCCTAGCATAAGGTCTCTCCAACAACACCCAGCACATCAAACCAGGGTATATACAATTTACAGGTGGATGTTTTACAAACATATGGGTGAAGTGGAGTTTGAGGTGTTGTATGCAGGTGAAAGGAGACATAGCATGAGATCCCTCCAACAACATCCAACACATCAAACTAGGATAAATGCTGAAAACTTATTATTTAATAGCGTTCAGGTGGTCGTGGAGATTTCTAAATATGAACAATGATCCCAGGTTCACTTTCATGAGGGACAAAGTACAGTACTCAGGAACAGCACACATTACAATAAAAAACCCACTGCTGACTATGCTTCCCAAGCACTTACTAATTGACAGTTGTTGTTTTTTTTGTTTTTTTTTGTTTTTGTGGGGTGGGGGGGGGGGGGGAGGGGGGGAATTCTATACACACTCACATAAGGGAATTATAATAAATTTTAAGCCACCTTGGCTCAAGAGGCAATTACACACATTTTATACCGATACTTTTCATCACCCAAGTAAGTGTGAGAACCATTTGTGTTACCTCGTGTTAAAAGTTTAATAATTTAAAAAAAAATTGGATGAAAAAACTATTGTTTCTAAAGTTTAAAGGTCAAGAACTTTGACGTTAAATCTCAAGAAGCCGTTAGAAGCATTTGTCTTTTAGGTACATTCAAACCTTTGATGTTCTGAACTTTTGAACCGTCAGTGTAATAATCAACACCAGTCGTCCGTTGCGAAGTTCGCAACGGACGATCGGTCTTGATTATTACACTGACGGTTCAAAAGTTCAGAACATCAAAGCTTTGAATGTACCTAAAAGAGGATCGCCTTCGTTGTTTACTTGAGGTGGGTCATCTGACTTGAACTTCATTTTTAACGACTTCAAAGAGAGGCAGAGGGGGTCATCTAGATGCAATTAATCGATTATTATCGATTAATTGCGACGATTAATCGATTCCTAAATTAAAAAATCGTGACAGCTCTAATCTCTTTGTGACAGATTTATTTACAAAGACATTTTTGAACGCTCAACCATTCAAAATCTGCAACACTGTAATTCTCTGAAATGAGCCATATTAGAATCATTCCAAAAAGCCCCATGTGGTAAATCATGATCTGTTGAAGGTATCTCAATTTTTGTAGGTTTAACAACAGTACTCTTTAAGGGTAACTTATGTAAACTTTAAGGTTTACGTCTGAAATAAAAGAGAGGGTGGTGGGTGGTAGGGTCATGAGAAATGGAGATTGACATAATTTGCTTTCCTGTAGATGGAATACAGCACCATCTCACTAAATAAAACTCTGTCCACTTCAGGCTCTATATTCTTATCATGGAGATGGATCATAATCCAAATGACTTAAACAATCCTTTGCTCAATAAACTGACATTTGGGTGGGGTGTGGTAGATTCTGCAAAACACATCTATTTCAAGCTTTAGTGTATACAAGTTTACAAATAAATAAAAAATAATGTATATAGCCTTAACTGGGATAGGGTCTATTACAAATTCACACTGGCTCTTTCAAGCCTTCTGTGTGATACTGAGTGATTAAATAAATAATAAAATGGAAGACCTGGGGGGGGGGGGGGTAAATAGCGTCAGTTATTCTTATATAGGGGTAGTGCCTTTTAAAATTTCACTCTGGCTCTTTCAAGCCTTCTGTGTGAAACAACAATGAAAACATTTTAGAAAAATAAATATAATCGGTGGCCCTTTCAGGCATAAACTAAAGAAACTTCTGCTAAAAGCTTCAACTAAAATAAAACTTTTGAGGCTTTTGCCCATTCAGGCACTGATTCTAGATCTTATCCTGGCTGGGTCAAATAAAAATAAACTGTTATTATGTCTGCCACTTCAGGCTCCATAAGTAGTATGTAATGTGGTTTTCGAGGGTAGGTTGGGGGATCTCATCGGGGGATCTCATGTGACGTCATAGTCACGTAACCTAGTGCCGCCATGTTGTGTTGTCATGGTAACCCGCGTGAGCGGCCATGTTGTGACGTCATCTCCATAGTGACGCGTGGTGTTAGTGCGCATGCGCAGCGCGTGTTGTTAGGGTGATACGTGTTTCCGCCGTCCATTTTGTATACTAGAGGCCGCCATCTTGGTTTCTATGGTAGCACGTGATTGCTATGTTACCTAAGACCTACAGTGGGACAGGGGTATGTTCGGGGGGTATGTTCGATTCAATCGGAGTATTTTCTGGAACGACTTCCCTGGATAATTACCACAAACAACCCGACAACTTGTATTATTTCGAATTCTTTCAGAATTCTCTGTTTGTATCTATATATGCAATAGTTTACGTCTACCTAGGCATGTTCCTTTATTCTAGAGTATACTCCAGTAGCGTAGAAGAGCCTATTATTTGGAACAGTTTAGCTTATTATTACTATATTTAGCTATTTTGGTCTATTGTTAGTTCTGACCCTATTCTAAGTACTCTTGTTGTTTCATTTATATAAATTATAATTAACCAATCAAATTGCTTGATTTCCCATAATCTGTATGCAGGGTTATCTCCCTTGTGTATAACAAAAGACTATATCCAATCGCCATATCCCATGGAATCCCATAATTTTGCAAAACATCTGTGGCTATGGAATCCCCTTTTTGTCGTATGAGGTCATGAGGGCTATGTAAAAGCCCTCAATGAGTCCTCATTTATTATCCCTCATAGCCTCATTGAATTTTGAGGTTATGAGGACCATTAAAAATCCCTCAATGAGGCATAATTTACTACGACTCTTAGCCTCATCTCGGTATTTGAGGATACCCATGGCCTGGTCTTGTATTATTCGAAGATACCTATCGAGGATACCTTTTATGGGATACTTATCTGAGGATACTATATAGGCTATATATCCCTATAGGTCTCTTGCTGGCCCTTAGTACTATTAATCCACCTGATGCTTCATGTTATCCTATGACTGGTATAGGTAGTATGCAATGCTAGGCATATGGGTATTGTGGGTAGGGGTACTGCCTGGTAGTTTAGAACGATACCATAGTATGGCGGTATATACACCTATAGGCCCCTGTTAGTGCTTGGTATTATTAACCAACCGATTGCTTTGTTTTATTATATGGCTGGTATATGTAGTACGTTATGGTAGACCTAGTGATTTTGTGGGGGTGGGGGTAATGCTTTGTAGTTTAGACCGGTAGAATAGCATAGGCTGTACATATCCCTGTAGGTCTCTTGCTGGCCCTTGGTACTACTGATCCACCAGATGCTTCATATTATTGAGCGGTATTCTGGGTGGGGTCAATGCCTGGTAATACAGAACGGCAGCAGAGTATGGTTGGTATATTCCCTTATAGGTTCCATCGTAACCGTTCATAGTATTAACCTACCAAACGCTTTGTATCATCCTGTTACTGGTGAGGTGGTACGTAATACCAGTAGTTCCTACCTTATTCGAGTACTCTTGTTGTTTCATTTATCTACATCATTTATATAAATTATAATTAACCAATTAGATTGCTTGATTTCCCATAATCTGTATGCAGAGTTATCTCCCTTCTGCATAATAAAAACCTATATCAATGGCAATATCCCCAACACCCCAATTTCGGCACCCCTTTTTTTGAAAAGCATATGGCCTTCGGCACCCCTTTTTCTGAAATGAGGATAAGAGTCGTATTAAAAATCCCTCACGCGGGTTACCATGACAACACAACATGGTGGCACTAGGTCACGTGACTATGACGTCACATGAGATTCCCCCCCCCCCCCCCCCCCGATGAGATCCCCCAACCTACCCTCGAAAACCACATTACATACTACTTCCATAATAAAAAAACAAAAGAAAATAAAAATAATAAAATAAAATGTTGGGCTAACACTTACAGTGTTACGGCTTCATTTAAAATGTATTGTTCTCTTCAGACTCCAGCAAACCGGCGATGGTAGTCGGCTAATTTTATAGTGTTAAAATTCTGCCAGGTCACATGACTTCTGCCAGAATTCCGCAAAGGTAGGGAACGTTTTCACGTTCGTGGCAAAGACGATACTTTGAACCCTGCAGAATTCTGCCGAAAGCCAAACGCCAGACAAAACGTTAACACAAAAACTATGCTTGAATGAGGCAAACACAGGTGTTGGCATAATCCAGCAACCGTATTTTCCCCAAATCAAACATATAACCTAGAATTAAAACTTTAATTAACCCATTAATGAGAAAATTACATTACGGCATCCTCAGGTGTACTTGGAAATTCCAAGTCAGTTTTTATAGGTCAAGATTTCCCAGTGGGCATTTCGACAGTGACGTCCTTGACTTCTTGTAGTACAAAATTTACGCTCACATGTTAAAATAAAGATGAGTGAATTTGAGCCAATAAAGGCACGAAACCAACATTATTTTATGTCCTGGATAATTTTACTAGCAGAACAACACATTTATACTGCTTAACATCCAACAGATAACAATTTATAACCTCCGGTAAACACTGATTACCACAATGACGTTTCCCAACTTACAGTAGTTCTACCAGGTCAAAGAATATACATGTACCGATACCCCTAAACACCGGAATCCACTGAAATGTTTTATGGGACGTAAACAATTCAAACAAAAAATTTATACCAATACTATGCAAAAAGGGGGCGATGGGATAAAATGGCAGCGATTCTCCACTCCGCCATACAGATACAAATCTGGTATCATGTATATTTCAGTGGTATAAAGATGAGGTTATTTTGTGCCATTAACCTCATTATTATTTAATTATTACCAAGGACACAACAGAACGGATATGAAAACATAAGCACGAAGTAATTACTGACATGGTCGGTGGCCCAGTAGGTCCATTTCCCAAATATGGGTTCACATACCAAATTTGGTTAAAATCGGTTCAGTAGTTTGCCCTTTGCTAAGGAGTCGCTTTGGTTACTATGGATATTACCTGACGTGATAAATGACCAAATGGGTCGATCTCCAACGTATTATGGGCACAGATACCAGATTAGCTTAAAATAGGCCCAATAGTTTGCCCCTTGCTGGGGAGTCGCGCCGGTTGCTATGGATGTTACAAGACATGGCCAGTGGCCCAATAGAACAAATTCCCGAGGCATTATGGTTTCATACACTAAGTTTGGCTGAAATCAGCCCAGTACTTTGTCCGTTGCTATGGAGTCTTGTTGGTTGCTATGGGAGTTATGTAACATAGTCAATGTCATTGACCCAATATGCCGATTTTGTAATGCATTGTGGGTCCACATACTAAATTCGGACAAAACCAGCCCAGTACCTTCCGTGTTGCTAGGGAGCTGCTTTAGTTACTATGGGTGCCATGTGACATGATAAATGGCCCAAAGGGTCCATTTCCCAAAGCATTAAGGTCTCAGATACCAAATTTGGTTAAAATAAGCCCAGTAGTCTACCTGTTGCTAGGGAGTCACACCGGTTGCTATGGTTGTTATGTGACATGGTCAGTGGCCCAATAGATCAAATTCCCGAGGCACTATGGTTTTGGACACCAAGTCTGGATGAAATCGGCCCTGGTAGTTTGTCCGTTGCTATGGAGTCACATTGGTTGCTATGGGGGTTATGCTACATGGTTAATGACCCAATAGGTCGACTTCGTAATGGGTTGTGAATCCACGTACCAAATTCGATTGAAATCAGCACAGTCGAGTCTACCTGTTGCTAGGAAGTCCCGTGTTGCTATGGAAGTTAAGTGGCATAGAAAGTGGATCGATAGATCAGATTCTTGCTATATTTTGGGTCAATGAAGTGAATAATTCCAACATGTTAGGTGAGCGATGTTAACCCTCGTTTTATTTTTGCCTGACCCACTCGACACCCCATTCCGTTATTTATATTTCCAAGAAATCGTTTAAAGGCTACATTTCTGACCTGAGCTTCTTTGAATAATCCTTGATTAACATGTACTGTGAAGTCTCGGCGAATCACGTCTCGCGAAAAACTTCCAAGGATAAAAAAATGTGAAAACAATATAAAGGACGATTTCGCTCGACGTCGGCTTTCGTCGCCGTCTCGTTCGGGATCCTTTGGCTCCAACGCCCTTTAAAAAAGAATTATGGGGTGGGAATACATTAAAAAATGGTGTATTTAAGGTATGGATCTCATAAAAGTGGTATTTGTTACAATATGTTTGAATTTGGCTGAATGGCTGTGAAGAAGAAGCCAAGTTTGCAAAAGTTAACAGACGACGGATGCCAAGTGATGACAATACATCACACTGACTTGCAGTCAGGTGAGCTAATAAAATAATTAAACAAGAGGCCCCAAAGGGCCTTAATCGCTCACCTGCCAAAGTGGGATCACATTCAGTTAGACATGGTTCATCAACACTACAAAGGAATGAAGGCATGTTAGGCAAATTTTAGGGAAAAACACTTCAGGAATGGATTTGAACAAACCGCCGCCTAACATGCTCCCCCATCCCACCCAGAGAACCCAAATATTATGCCAGGGATTCAAATTGAACAAACTTGAATCTGATCCCCCTTGAGATGTTATACTCCAAATATTAAAGATTTCTGACTGGTGGATCTAAAGAAGGATTTTAAAGAAATGTCCTTACATTGCACTAAGTTAAACTTTAATATTAACCCTGGAACCTGATTTGAACAAACTTGAATCTGACCCACCTAGAGATGTTGTAGACCATATATGAAAGGATTCTGATTGGTGGATCTGAAGAAGATTTTATAAGAAATTCCCTCATATTGCATTAAGTCAAAATTCAAGCTCCCATAGGTAGCTCAAATCAATAATCCAGGGGCTGGAATTGCACAAATTGGAATCTGACCCTCCTAGAGATGTTGTATACCAACTATGAAAGGATTCTGACTGGTGGATCTCAAGAAGATTTATAAAGGGATTTCCTCATATTACACAAAGTTAAATTTGGGCTCCCACAGGAAGCCGAAATATCAATGCAGAGGTATGATCTCAACAAACCTGAATATGACCCCTCTGGAGATGTTGTACCAAATATCAGACAATTCTAATTGATGGTTCTGGAGAAGATTTTTAAAGAAATTTACTCATATTGTATTAAGTTAAAATTCTTGCCCCATAGGGAGCCCAAATATCAACCCAGGGACTAGGTTTGAACAAACTTGAATCTGGCCCTCCTAGAGATATTGTATATCAAATATGAAAGGATTCTAACTGATATTTCTCAAGAAGAAATTATTTTTTTTTAAAGAAATTGCCTCATATTGCACTAAGTTAAAACTCAGGATGCCATAGGCAGCCCAAATATTAACTCAGGAACCCGATTTGAAGAAACTTGAATCTGACCCTCCTAGAGATATATATGTAAATATGAAAGCATTCAGACTACAGGGTCTAAGGAAGAAAGATTTTTTAAAAATTCCTCATATTGCACTAAGTTGATATTCAGGCTCTCATACTAGGAAGCCCAAATATTTACCCAGGTAACCGATTTGAACAAATCTGAAACTGACCCACACCCACCTCGAGATGTTCTATACCAAATACGAAAGGATTCTGACTGGTGAATCTGAAGAAGATTTTTAAAGAAATTCCCTCATATTGCACTAAGTTAAAATTCAGGCTCCTACTGGGAGCCAGGCCTTGAAATGTTTCCAAATTTCTACTTGTCACACATGACAGGCGGATTTTTTTCTTAACCTGTCACTTAAAATTTTCATCTGAACATTGGACTTTCGTGTGAATTTATGAGCATGTATATACATGTCCAGTACTTTGAAAAAATTGTTTTTAAAACGTATGCTATATGTATGTTGGGCTATACACATTACCATTCAACAATAAACAAAACCCCCATGGAAACCCCGGGAAGTGAGGCAATGCTTGTTTACTATGGTAAACCAGTTCTGCTTTACTGGTAAAAATAGGACCCAGTCACCATTGCTTGGGCTGGAAGTCCTCTAAAATGGGCAGCATGGGGTATAAATCATTGACTAAACTTGACTTTATCCCCATGTTGTGTCACGATTAGCCATTGTGCTTTCTTCCAAACCATAGCTTATGAACCCTCATTGGAACGAGGTGCTTGTTCCAATGAGGGGTCATAAGCTATGGTTTGGCAGAGAAAAATGAAAAAAAAAATAGCATGTTCAGTTTTTTATGCAGGCGGTTTTGGCTGATTTGTTAGGTAAAGTGACAGGTATGATTTATCTTTACTTGTGTCCACCAAATTTCTGACTGTCAGCGACAGGTGGACAGGTGTACATTTCGAGCCCTGCTGGGAGCCCAAATATAAAACCAGGGGCTCGATTTGAACAAACTTGAATCTGATCCCCCTATAGATGTTGTATACCAAACATGAAAGGATTTTGACTGGTAGCTCTGAAGAAGAAGATTTTTAGAGAAATTTCCTCAAATTGCACCAAGTTAAATTTTGGCCTCCAATAGAGAGCCCAAATACTAACTCAAGGACCCGATTTGAACAAACTTAAAACTGACCCCCTCTAGAGATGTTGTATACATTATATTCATAATTAAGATAATGAATTATCATTTAAAATATGACAGAATATGTATTTTTATTGCCACTGTGATATTTTTCAAGTCTACAACCTTTTTATTGCACAAAAAAAACTAAATATTCATCCAGGGATCCCAATTGAACAAACTTGACAAATATATGAAAGGATTCTCACTAGTGGGTCTGAAAAAGAAGATTTTTCAAGAAATTTTCTCATAATGCACACTAAGTTAAAATTTGGGCTCTAATAAAGAGCCCAAATATTCATCCAGGGATCCCAATTGAACAAACTTGAGTCTACCCCCCCCCCCCCACCTCCTAGAGATGTTGCATACCAAATATCAAAAGATTATTCCCCATATTGCACAAAGTTACAATGCAATATTCAGGCTCCCACGGAACCCCAAATATTAACCCAGGGACTCGATTTGAACAAATTTGAATCTCTAGAGATGGCACATACCAAATATGAAAGGATTCTAGCAGGTCTGAAAAAGATTTTTAAGAAATTTTCTCATATTGCACTAAGTTAAAATTTAGGCTCCAATAAAGAGCCCAAATATTCATCCAGGGAGCCCATTTGAACAAACTAGAATCTAACCCCCCCCCCCCCCACCCCCCCCCCCCCTAAAGATGCTGCATACCAAATATCAAAAGAATCTGACTGGTGGATGTGAAGAAGAAGAATTTTAAAGAACATCCCTCATATTCCACCAAGTTAATAATCAGGTTCCCATAGGAAGCCCAAATATTAACCCAGGGAGTCGATTTGAACAAATTAAAATCTTACACCTTTAGAGATGTCACATACCAAATATGAAAGGATTCTCACTTGTGGGTCTGAAAAAGAAGATTTTTAAAGAAATTTTCTCATATTGCGCCAAGTTACAATTTGAGCTCCAAATATTCATCCAGAGATCCCATATGAACAAACTTGAATCTAACCCCCTAGAGATGATGCATACCAAATATCAAAAGAATCTAATTGGTGGATCTGACGAAGAAGATTTTTTAAAGATTATTCCCCCATATTGCACCTAGTTAATATTCGGGCTTCCACAGAAAGCCCAAATATTAACCCAGGGACTCAATTTGAACAAACTTCAATCTGACCCCTGTAGAAATGTTGTATACCAAGTATCAAAAGATTCTGACTGTTTGATCTCAAGAAGAAGATTTTTAAAGCTTATTCCCCATAGTACCCTAAGTTAATTATTTGGGCTTCTCTGTTGAGCCCAAATATGAACCGAGGGGTCGATTTGAACACACTTGTATTTTACCATCCTATGGATGCTGTATACCAAAATCAAAAGATTCTGATAAACGGTTCTGATGAAAATTTCTTGGGGAATTTTTGCAAATATGCTGATTCAGAATTTTTTCAAACGCCCCTCCAGAGCACCCTGAAACAACCGATGGCCCTTTTTGTTTTTAATCCATTCTACTGAATTTGAATTTTTTTCTATTTTTAGCCCCTGGGGTACCCATGGGGCAACGATTTGATCACACTTGTATTTGACCATCCTATGGATGCTGTATACCAAATATCAAAAGATTCTGATAAAGGGTTCTGAAGAAAAAATTTTTTTTTAATTTTTGCAAATATGCTGATTCAGAATTTTTTTAAAACGCCCCTCCAGAACACCACGACACAACCGATGGCCCTTTTTGTTTTTAATCCATTCTACTGGTCAAAAGGATGCTTCATACCAAATAACAATTCTTTGTTCCGTGTAGTTTGAAAAACATGAGCATTTGAATTTTTTCTATTTTTAGCCCCTGGGGTACCCACAGGGCAACGGAAAAAAAAAAAAAAAATTTGGGCATCAATCAAGTACTTTAGACCTACTTATGGTACATGCCAAATTTGGTTCAAATCGGCCCATCGGTTCCTGAAACAGAAATTTGGGGCGGAGCCCAGAATGGGTATGTGCCCACCGAGAGCCCAAATATTGATCTAGCAACTTCTCTTGAACAAACTTTACTTTAACACCAACGAGTGTTACATACCATATATCAAGGCAATCTCTCTGGTGATTCATGAGAAGAAATTTTTTTTTAAAGATTTTTAGGCTTTGGCATCATTGACGAGAGCCCGAAGAAGGCAGCCACTTCATAAGAACAAAATAGAAGGGCTATATCCCAGGGATGGTAGTGCTGGAAATGAACAAAAATTGACGGGTGTAGTTTTAAACCCCAGTGAAATCAGCAACAGGAGCAAATTGCACCCGTAAAATGTCAGTATATGAATTTTCGAGGGAAATACTGTCAGCAAACACCAGAAACTTTTACCCTTTGAACTCTAGTGGTATCTACCATGCCAGTTCAATGGCAGCAATTAGAAGAGTCCATATTCATTATTTGGGGTAGACCCATCAATATTTTCAACGTGCAGACCCGAGGCTGCACGTTGAAAATATCAATTGGTCTACCAAACACATTTACTGAACAGCCATTCTATTTAATGACGTCATGTCGTATCTTGTTCCTGGCCAGAAAAAGGCCTCCCGTATCCAAGGGTTAAATGTATAAAGAATTGCTGAATTATGACAGTAACTTGTCACTGGCCATAGAATGCTGCTTTCTCAAAACAACAAACATTTATATGCCCTCACAGTATATTAATGTTCCACAACATTTTTCAACAAGTACATTTTTTAGCTCCAGGCAAATAGAAAACATGGGTGCTTATGGAAGCAATTGCACTGGATGGTTTGTGCAATATATTGTAACGGTAAAGCTGTAGTCAGGACCCAGAGGATCATGACAGCAGACCCCTGCCATGCCTCCTCAGTGACCAGCCCACAGATAGACCAATTTTTAGGAGCCATTACAGACCAACCCCAAAGGCCCAAACCCAGTGCAACAGTATACCCATGGTTCAGACCCAGAGAATGATAATAGCTAACCCCTGTCATCATCCTCAGTGATTGTTCCACCGATACGCTAGTTACCAATCACCTACTTGAATAAGACCAAGTTAAATCTGCGAATGGTTACACTGGTAGGGGCAGGGATTAGGACAATGGCAGTGGGGAGGTTGCATATGCAAGGATATTAAGGGAGATAACTAGGGCTGGGAATGGATTTGATTTGGGAGTGGAAATATAGGGAAGAAAAGAAGTAGCTTTGGGACAAGCCACCCCTTTTATCTATGACTACTAAAAAGATTGTATTAATGTTTTGATACTTCCGTTTAGGTTAGCATTCACTCTTGAACAATTGGACACAGGCACCTTGTATCCCACACTCCAAGAGTAACGGCTAAGCTAAAGGAGGGAAAATGATCCCACATGCCGAATGTCCATATACCAAATTATCTATAATAACTAATGTCAAGATTCCGACACCAGTAGACTAGGTGTACAGTTAAATTGAATGATAAAAGAGTATGTCAAACTTATAATTTATTATTTTAAAGAACTAAGAATATTATTTATTTACATTATATACAATTTAGGGATCCCACTCACTAATTCATACCAGACAAAACACCACATGACAAATACAGACATCACATAAAATCAACACACAATGACAACATGAAAGTGAACATTTTGATGAAGTGCAAGTGAATATTGCACAACTTTAGGATGAAGTCTGATTGATGATGATTAATTGTTATTAACCCAAGGATGAGCCAATTAGAGAGGTCTCATCATCAGGATAATCTCTACCAATCCCTGTAGTCCCAGACTATGTGCAGTCCAACTGCACATCTGGTGTACACTACTGCGCAAGCGACTATTACATGAATACCCTAGGTCCACGATATCTTCACTCAAGATCTAAGAGAAGACACCCACCAATATTGCCGTTGTTTCACGAGTCAATGTCCGACATGATATTAAAATCGTCGTGATTCACGGTCACAGATTGCAGCTGTAATTAATTTCTAGGGCACCTGAGCGAAAAGGATGTACTTATTGTCACATTTTGCACGACACTCACAAGTTTGTGGTCGAAATACATGTATAACTCAACAATCTCAACTCGACGAAATGATGTTGGCCTTTCCATTACCAACATTCATAAAATATTTACGTTCTTAACCCTTTACCTAACATGAAAAGCAGACAACACTTGCAAAACAATTCTTGAATAACTATTATTTTCATTTTTGTCTCAAAAACATAGGTTATGACCCTCATTGGAACGAGCTCGGCGAGCTTGTTCCAATGAGGGCGGGGGGGGGGGGGGGGGGGTCGGTCAGACATTCTGTGACATCAACATGCAGTACTTTATTTGATCTAATCTATTTCACAATTAATGCAGAGATTACACTCTCTGGAGTTAATCCCTTCCACTCCAAATGTCCTTGTCCAATTTAATTATTGCATTCATTGTCCGCGTAATATTGGGTGGGTTTAATACTTGTGTTTCACCTCGGACCTAGGATATTCATGTAACGGTCGTTTTCTCAGTAGTGTAATCTCGGATTACACCAGATAATTTGCCTAAAGTTGGCTAATGCATCATCTATGCATAACGTACACATTCTTAACTATGGCAGATGTGCTTAAAATGATTATAAAATTGTTAGACAAGATACAACGGAGCAAAAACACTACAGTTTATCTCCACACTATACTCCCTTTTGAGTATACAACATACTAACTTGATGGACAACATGTTCCAACAATAATACCACTTTACCATCACCCTGTACAGTGCTGGGAAGAGCCCTTTTCATACTCTCACCACAACTGCACAGGACGACAAAAGGAGGTGTACAAAAGGACACCATATTATTATTATTATTCAACCATTTACAGTTATTTAATTTAAATAGGGTATGATTAGACTGCTGGACTATGGATGGAAAGGATATGTGGGATTTGGGGTTACACAACAGGAAATATGTGACTTACACGAATAGTAAAACATGGTTTAATTATAGGTGTGTGTTTTACAAACACATGGGCTAAACGTCGCTTGAGGTGTTGTATGCAGCTGGAAAGAGCCCTAGCATAAGGTCTCTCCAACAACACCCAGCACATCAAACCAGGGTATATACAATTTACAGGTGGATGTTTTACAAACATATGGGTGAAGTGGAGTTTGAGGTGTTGTATGCAGGTGAAAGGAGACATAGCATGAGATCCCTCCAACAACATCCAACACATCAAACTAGGATAAATGCTGAAAACTTATTATTTAATAGCGTTCAGGTGGTCGTGGAGATTTCTAAATATGAACAATGATCCCAGGTTCACTTTCATGAGGGACAAAGTACAGTACTCAGGAACAGCACACATTACAATAAAAAACCCACTGCTGACTATGCTTCCCAAGCACTTATTAATTGACAGTTGTTGTTTTTTTGTTTTTTTTGTTTTTGTGGGGTGGGGGGGGGGGGGGGGGGAGGGGGGGGGGAATTCTATACACACTCACATAAGGGAATTATAATAAATTTTAAGCCACCTTGGCTCAAGAGGCAATTACACACATTTTATACCGATACTTTTCATCACCCAAGTAAGTGTGAGAACCATTTGTGTTACCTCGTGTTAAAAGTTTAATAATTTTAAAAAAAATTGGATGAAAAAACTATTGTTTCTAAAGTTTAAAGGTCAAGAACTTTGACGTTAAATCTCAAGAAGCCGTTAGAAGCATTTGTCTTTTAGGTACATTCAAACCTTTGATGTTCTGAACTTTTGAACCGTCAGTGTAATAATCAACACCAGTCGTCCGTTGCGAAGTTCGCAACGGACGATCGGTCTTGATTATTACACTGACGGTTCAAAAGTTCAGAACATAAAAGCTTTGAATGTACCTAAAAGAGCATCGTCTTCGTTGTTTACTTGAGGTGGGTCATCTGAATTGAACTTCATTTTTAACGACTTCAAAGAGAGGCAGAGGGGGTCATCTAGATACAATTAATCGATTATTATCGATTATTTGCGACGATTAATCGATTCCTAAATTAAAAAAAATCGTGACAGCTCTAATCTGTTTATGACAGATTTATTTACAAAGACATTTTGAACGCTCAACCATTCAAAATCTGCAACACTGTAATTCTCTGAAATGAGCCATATTAGAATCATTCCAAAAAGCCCCATGTGGCAAATCATGATCTGTTGAAGGTATCTCAATTTTTGTAGGTTTAACAACAGTACTCTTTAAGGGTGGTAACTTATGTAAACTTTAAGGTTTACGTCTGAAATAAAAGAGAGGGTGGTGGGTGGTAGGGTCATGAGAAATGGAGATTGACATAATTTACTTTCCTGTAGATGGAATACAGCACCATCTCACTAAATAAAACTCTGTCCACTTCAGGCTCTATATTCTTATCATGGAGATGGATCATAATCCAAATGACTTAAACAATCCTTTGCTCAATAAACTGACATTTGGGTGGGGTGTGGTAGATTCTGCAAAATACAGCTATTTCAAGCTTTAATTAGTGTATACAAGTTTATAAATAAAAAAAAAAATAATGTATATAGCCTTAACTGGGATAGGGTCTATTACAAATTCACACTGGCTCTTTCAAGCCTTCTGTGTGATATTGAGAGATTAAATAAATAATAAAATGGAAAACCGGAGGGGGGGGGGGGGGGGGGTAAATAGTGTCAATTATTCTTATATAGGGGTAGTGCCTTTTAAAATTTCACTCTGGCTCTTTCAAGCCTTCTGTGTGAAACAACAATGAAAACATTTTAGAAAAATAAATACAATCGGTGGCCCTTTCAGGCATAAACTAAAGAAACTTCTGCTAAAAGCTTCAACTAAAATAAAACTTTTGAGCCTTTTGCCCTTTCAGGCACTGATTCTAGATCCTATCCTGGCTGGGTCAAATAAAATAAACTGTTATTATTTCTGCCACTCCAGGCTCCATAATAAAAAAAAAACAAAAGAAAATAAAAATAATAAAATAAAATGTTGGGCTAACACTTACAGTGTTACGGCTTCAATTAAAATGGCTTGTTCCCTTCAGACTCTAGCAAACCGGCGACGGTAGTCGGCTAATTTTATAGTGTTAAAATTCTGCCAGGTCACATGACTTCTGCCAGAATTCCGCAAAGGTGACACTTTGAACCCTGCAGAATTCTGCCGAAAGCCAAACGCCAGACAAAACGTTAACACAAAAACTATGCTTGGATGAGGCAAACACAGGTGTTGGCATAATCCAGCAACTGAATTTTCCACAAATCAAACATATAACCTAGAAATAGAACTTTAATTAACCCATTAATGAGAAAATTACATTACGGCATACCCAGGTGTACTTGGAAATTCCAAGTCATTTTTTATAGGTCAAGATTTCCCAGTAGGCATTTCGACAGTGACGTCCTTGACTTCTTGTAGTACAAAATTTACGCTCACATGTTAAAATAAAGATGAGTGAATTTGAGCCAATAAAGGCACGAAACCAACATTATTTTATGTCCTGGATAATTTTAATGGCAGAAGGAGTTGTGACAACACATTTATACTGCTTAACATCCAACAGATAACAATTTATAACCTCCGGTAAGCATTGATTACCACAAGGACGTTTCCTAACTTACAGTACCAGGTCAAAGAATATACCGATACCCCTAAACACCGGAATCCACTGAAATGTTTTATGGGACATAAACAATTTAAACAAGAAAATTATACCAATACTATGTAAAAAAGGGGCGATGGGATAAAATGGCAGTGATTCTCCACTCCGCCATACAGATACAAATCTGGTATCATGTATATTTCAGTGGTATAAAGATGAGGTTATTTTGTGCCATTAACCTCATTATTATTTAATTATTACCAAGGACACAACAGAGCAGATATGAAAACATAAGCACGAAGTAATTACTGACATGGTCGGTGGCCCAGTAGGTCCATTTCCCAAATATATTATGGGTTCACATACCAAATTTGGTTAAAATCGGTTCAGTAGTTTGCCCTTTGCTAGGGAGTCACGTTGGTTGCTATGACAATCACGTGACCTTGTAAGTGCCCTAATAGGTCGAATTACAAATGTATCATGGGTCAATATATCGAATTGGGTCAAAATCGGCCTAGTACTTTCCCCGTTGCTAAGGACTCACTTTGGTTACCATGGATATTACCTGACTTGATAAATGACCAAATGGGTCGATCTCCAACATATTATGGGCACAGATACCAGATTAGCTTAAAATAGGCCCAATAGTTTGGCTGAAATCAGCCCAGTACTTTGTCCGTTGCTATGGAGTCTTGTTGGTTGCTATGGGAGTTATGTAACATGGTCAATGACATTGACCCAATATGCCAATTTTGTAATGCATTGTGGGTCCACATACCAAATTCGGACAAAACCGGCTCAGTACCTTCCCCATTGCTAGGGAGCTGCTTTAGTTACTATGGGTGCCAGGTGACATGATAAATGGCCCAAAGGGTCGATTTCCCAAAGCATTATGGTCTCAGATACCAAATTTGGTTAAAATAGGCCCAGTAGTCTACCTGTTGCTAGGGAGTCACACCGGTTGCTATGGTTGTTACGTGACATGGTCGGTGGCCCAATAGATCGAATTTCCGAGGCATTATGGTTTCGGACACCAAGTCTGGTTGAAATCGGCCTGGTAGTTTGCCCGTTGCTATGGAGTTACATTGGTTGCTATGGGGGTTATGCTACATGGTTAATGACCCAATAGGTCGACTTTGTAATGGATTGTGAATCCACATGCTAAATTCGATTAAAATCAGCACAGTAGTCTACCTGTTGCTAGGAAGTCCCGTGTTGCTATGGAAGTTAAGTGGCATGGTCAGTGGCTCGATAGATCGGATTCTTGCTATATTTTGGGTCAATGAAGTGAATAATTCCAACATGTTAGGTGAGCGATGTTAACCCTCGTTTTATTTTTGCCTGACCCACTCAACACCCCATTCCGTTATTTATATTTCCAAGAAATCGTTTAAAGGCAAAATTTCTGACCTGAGCTTCTTTGAATACTCCTTGATTTACATGTACTGTGAAGTCTCGGCGAATCACGTCTCGTGAAAAACTTCCGACGATAAAAAAATGTGAAAACAATATAAAGGACGATTTCGCTCGACATCGGCTTTCGTCGCCGTCTCGTTCGGGAGCCTTTGGCTGCAACGCCCTTTAAAAAAAAATTATAGGGCGGGAATACATTAAAAACAAGAGGCCCCACAGGGCCTGAAGTGCTCATCTTGTACAGAACACAATTTAAACAGAGTCCAAGAATAAGTCTACATTAAGCAAGCCATCTCCATAGGCTACACTGTCAATCCTTGAGTCCCTCAGGAGTGACAAAAATAATCTGGGCATCATGCCTTTTCTTCAGTTGATCATAAGTAAAATGTAGAGCTCCCCTATGAAGCCCCTTGATACAACCTATGTGGATTAATCTTAGTACCTCTAGAGGGTACTGAATACAAAATTTTTAATTCTTCAGCAAAATGGCCAATTCCGGCTTCCATAGAGAGCCCAAATATTAACCCAGGCTCTTGATTTGAACACAGTTAAATCTGACTTCCCTAGAGATGTTGTGTACCAAATATGAAAGCATTCTGACTGTTGGATCTGAAGAAGAGAAATTGTAAAGAAATTTCTTCGAATTGCACTAAGTTCAAATTTGGGCTACCATAGTGAGCCCAAATATTAACCTATGGATCCGAATTGAACAAACTTGAATCTGACACCCCCTAGAGATGTTGTATACCAAATGTGAAAGCATTCTGACAAGTGAATCTGAAGAAGATGATTTTTGAAGAAATTCCCTCATATTGTAATAAGTTAAATTTCATTTTTCCATATCGAGCCCAAATATTAACCTAGGCACTCGAATTGAACAACCTGGAATCTGACCCCCATAGAGATGTTGTATACCAAATATAAAAGCATTCCGACTGGTGGATCTGAAGAAGAAGATTTTTAAAGAAATTTCCTCATATTGCACTAAGTAAAAATTTGGGCTACCACAGTGAGCCCAAATATATACCTAGGGATCTGATTTGAACAAACCTGAATCTGACCCCCCATAGAGATGTTGCATACCAAATATCAAAGCATTCTGACTGATGGATCTGAAGAAGAAGATTTTTTTAAATTACCCTCCATATTGAACAAAGATCAAATTTGGGCTTCCGTAGGAAGCCCAAATATTAACCTAGGGACTTGGTTTGAACAATCTAGAATCTGACCCTCATAACAATGACGTATACCAAATATTAAAAGATTCTGACTGGTGGTTCTGAAGAAGAAGATTTTTAAAGAATATTCCCCATATTACCCTATGTTAAAACTTCGGCCCCCTGTAGCAAGCCCAAATATGAACCAATGAGCTTTATTTCAACAAACTTTTATCTGACGCCCCTATGAATGCTGTATACCAAATATCAAAAGATTCTGATGATTGATTGTGGAGAAAAGATTTTTTAAAATTTTTGCAAATATGCTCACTCAGCATTTTTTCGATGCCCATTACAGAACACCCTAACATAACCGATGGCAATTTATTTTTACCATTCAATTCTACTGGTCATAAGGATACTTCATACCAAATAAAAGCTCTCTGTTCCGTGGGGTTTGGGAAATATGGGCGTTTGAAAATATTTCTATTTTTAGCTCCCAGGGTTCCCATGGGGATGCAGGATTTTTTTTTTGCGTGGGTCAAGTACTTATGACCCAATACTACCACAAACCAAATTTGGTTCATACCGGACCATCGGTTCAGAAAATAGAAATTTTGGGCGGGGCCAAAAATCTTACCCCTCCTATTACAAAGCCAAATATTACTTCACGACCTTCGTTTGAACAAACTTGATTCTACTCCTCATATGGAAGCTCCATAGCAAATATCAAGTCATTGTACACACTGGTTCTTGAGAAGAAGATTTTAAAAATATTTTGGAGCATTTTCCCCCACTCCCTCCCTATGGGGCTGGGCATGCTGAGTTGAACAAAAATGAAATGCCCCTTTGGGGCCATCACTCACACAAACTTTCACTTGAATTGGCCCAGTGACTTTGGAGGAGAAGACCAAAACATGGTGTTGACGGACGACGGACGGAGAGCGATGAGATTAGCTCAGCTTGACTTTGTCAAGATGAGCTAAAAGGGGTGTATTTAAGGTATGAATCTTTTAAAAGTGGCATTTGTTACAATATGTTTGAATTTGGCTGAATGGCTGTGAAGAAGAAGCCAAGTTTGCAAAAGTTAACAGACGACGGATGCCAAGTGATGACAATACATCACACTGACTTGCAGTCAGGTGAGCTAATAAAATAATTAAACAAGAGGCCCCAAGGGGCCTTAATCGCTCACCTGCCAAAGTGGGATCACATTCAGTTAGACATGGTTCATCAACACTACAAAGGAATGAAGGCATGTTAGGCAAATTGTGGAGAAAAACACTTCAGGAATGGATTTGAACAAACCGCCACCTAACATGCTCCCCCATCCCACCCAGAGAACCTAAATATTATGCCAGGGATTCAAATTGAACAAACTTGAATCTGATCCCCCTTGAGATGTTATATACCAAATAGAAAAGAATTCTGACTGGTGGATCTAAAGAAGGATTTTAAAGAAATGTCTTCACAATGCACTAAGTTAAACTTTAATATTAACCCCGGAACCTGATTTGAACAAACTTGAATCTGACCCACCTAGAGATGTTGAAGACCATATATGAAAGGATTCTGATTGGTGGATCTGAAGGAAATTTTATGAGAAATTCCCTCATATTGCATTAAGTCAAAATTCAAGCTCCCATAGGTATCTCAAATCAATAATCCAGGGGCTGGAATAGAACAAATTGGAATCTGACCCTCCTAGAGATGTTGTATACCAACTATGAAAGGATTCTGACTGGTGGATCTCAAGAAGAAGATTTTTAAAGGAATTTCCTCATATTACACTAAGTTAAAATTTGGGCTCCCACAGGGAGCCGAAATATCAACACAGAGGTATGATCTCAACAAACCTGAATATGACCCCTCTGGAGATGTTGTATACCAAATATCAGACAATTCTAATTGATGGTTCTGGAGAAGATTTTTAAAGAAATTTACTCATGTACTAAGTTAAAATTCTTGCTCCCATAGGGAGCCCAAATATCAACCCAGGGACTAGGTTTGAACGGACTTGAATCTGGCCCTCCTAGAGATATTGTATATCAAATATGAAAGGATTCTAACTGATATTTCTCAAGAAGAATTTTATTTTTTTTTTTAAAGAAATTGCCTCATATTGCACTAAGTTAAAACTCAGGATCCCACAGGCAGCCCAAATATTAACTCAGGAACCCAATTTGAAGAAACTTGAATCTGACCCTCCTAGAGATATATATATAAATATGAAAGCATTCTGACTACAGGGTCTAAGGAAGAAAGATTTTTAAAAAATTCCTCATATTGCACTAAGCTGATATTCAGGCTCTCATACTAGGAAGACCAAATATTTACCCAGGTAACCGATTTGAACAAATCTGAAACTGACCCACACCCACCTCGAGATGTTCTATACCACATACGAAAGGATTCTGACTGGTGAATCTGAAGAAGTTTTTTAAAGAAATTCCCTCATATTGCACTAAGTTAAAATTCAGGCTCCTACTGGGAGCCAGGCCTTGAAATGTTTCAAAATTTCTACTTGTCACACATGACAGGCGGATTTTTTTCTTAACCTGTCACTTCAAATTTTCACCTGAACATTGGACTTTCGTGTGAATTTATGAGCATGTATATACATGTACAGTACTTTGAAAATATTGTTTTTAAAATTAATGCTATATGTATGTTGGGCTATACACATTACCATTCAACAATAAACAAAACCCCCGTGGAAACCCCGGGAAGTGAGGTCATGCTTGTTGTTTACTATGGTAAACAATTTCTGCTTTACTGGTAAAAATAGGACCCAGTCACCAATGCTCAGGCCTGGCATTCTGAAAAATGCAGGAGGGCAAAAGATCACTCTCCTCAATCAGCTTAGGAGAGCAATTAGCTTTACACAGCATTTTAAGTATCCAATTGAACGAACTCATTGAAACTGAAACCAACAGACTACATCAGTGATTTTATTAACTTTACTAAAGCGAAATCTCTTAGACATCTAGATATTTCACTCAACAACCGAACACACACTTGACAAGACCTGTGTGTGTACCCAGACCTGTTGTCCAAGAAAGTCATACACCTACCACTACCACCTTCAACCCCCCCAAGGGTTGAAGGTGGTAGTGGTAGGCGTATGACTTTCTTGGACAACAGGTCTGCTTGAATCTACAGTCACATCCTGGTGCAAGTGCTTCAAGTGACAGGATAGTAGTAATGGTAGTATATTATAGTGTCAATATTCCTTGAATAATTACCCCTCAAACTGTGATGTCAGTTGTTGAACTTGAAACTGACAGAAAAAAAATATTGCTGTGACCCATTTTGCTTCAAATGATTGCAACTGTGTTTGGGTATGGTTGCAGCCATTACCTTTTACCACTAAACCACTTTCAAAATGAAATTACGTGATGTTATTTGACTTCGAAGTTAAATTACATTTTTGCTTTACAACAAAAATTTAATGTGAGCATAATACATGTAATCTCAATCATCCCAGACCAAAATATTTAGGAGGGCAATTTTTTGCTCTCCTTAATTCTTTCAGGAGGGCAGTAAGGAGAGCTAAAAAATCGCTCTCCTGAAATTGCCAAGCCTGAATGCTTGGACTGGAAGTCCTCTAAAATGGGCAGCATGGGGTATAAACGATTGACTAAACCTGACTTTATTCCCATGTTGTGTCACGATTAGCCATTGTGCATACATGTAAATATGTGACGTTAAACACCGATAAATAAATAACTTTTATATTACCGGTATCTCTAATGATGATGTTTTGATTCCAGAATCAAATCATTCACTGAATATTAACCCATTATTATCTAACACTAGTTGCAGACGGAAAAAAAAGAAAAAAACAATTTTCTTCCAAACCATAGCTTATGACCCCTCATTGGAACGAGCTCAATGCTTGTTCCAATGAGGGGTCATAAGCTATGGTTTGGCAGAGAAAAATGAAAAAAAAAATAGCATGTTCAGTTTTTATGCAGGCGGTTTTGGCTGATTTGTTAGGTAAAGTGACAGGTATGATTTATCTTTACTTGTCTCCACCAAATTTCTGACTGTCAGTGACAGGTGGACAGGTGTACATTTCGAGCCCTGCTGGGAGCCCAAATATAAAACCAGGGGCTCGATTTGAACAAACTTGAATCTGATCCCCCTATAGATGTTGTATACCAAACATGAAAGGATTGTGACTGGTACATGTAGCTCTGAAAAAGAAGATTTTTAGAGAAATTTCCTCAAATTGCACCAAGTTAAATTTTGGCCTCCAATAGAGAGCCCAAATACTAACTCAAGGACCCGATTTGAACAAACTTAAAACTGACCCCCTCTAGAGATGTTGTATACATTATATTCATAATTAAGATAATGAATTATCATTTAAAATATGACAGAATATGTATTTTTATTGCCACTGTGATATTTTTCAAGTCTACAACCTTTTTATTGCACAAAAAAACAAAAACCGACATATAAATCTATTTTCTGGGCGCAAAACCGAAACGAAACCGAAGTAAGAAAAAAAAAATGCACAACACAATATCACAGGTTGAGGTTTGATTATGTTCTGCATCTATCAGCTCCCCCCCCCCCCCCCCCCCAAAAAAAAAATGTTGTTGTGATAAATCTACAATTTATTTCAATTCTTACTGTACTTTTAAGTTTTAACATTGTAACTCTGAGGGATTTAGTAATACCCCCTCCCCCAGCACATGTATTATCTGTATTAACATGTCCTTATAGAGTACATACCCAGTATATTCAAATTATGTCAGTGCTGAGAAAAATACAAGTAAAAATTAATCAATTATCTCATACAGTAACAACCAAAATAAGTTATAGATTTCTTTCTCTTACAAAACTATTAATTTTACTGTTAAAATTAATTTATTTAATCATTTTCGCAATGCAATGGCCAAAACTTACCTACGCTATTCACAAAGATCATTATTCAATTTTCATTAGTTTTTCATTTTTGTTTCAGAAACATAGCTTATGACCCCTCAATGGAATGATCGCAATGAGCTCATTCCAATGAGGCATTATAACCTCTGTCTTTGACGCAAAGTGAAAAGTATTAGGTATTCAAGAATTTTGTTTGCAAGTGTCATCTCAGTGTAGATATAAGGTCAGTTATTAAAGTAATCAGTTTCCTCTTGTAACCTAATAATACAGTTAAAACTAGAAGTCCTGTCACGAATAGTGCGCTTTTCTAGGCTTAATTGCGCGTTGGAATTGCGCGCAATTGCCATATCGAATGGCATCCACAGCACGGCAGGTTCTCCTGGTTACTCATAGCAAACACAAGCAATGTTTCTGCCAATGGACCTCCGGGTTACCCGGAGGTCCATTGGCTGAAACATTGCTTGTGCACGGGCCATCTGTACAGAATTTGATAGTTTTACTTGGGTGATAACGCGTACATTAACGCACATATCAACGTGCTTTTTGTGCGCAGGACTTCCAGTTTTAACTGTAGGTCTCGAGTTTATAGAAACATGTAACCTCCCCTATAATCTGACCTATAGGTTACGGCTTATGTTGGACCCTGTATTCAACAGAACAGATATGAAATTTGGAACCCCCCCCCTCCCCCCATCTCTAACCACAACAGGGACTGATATAAGCTTCAAGCACCATAACCTTAAAATAGGTTACGGTGTGCCCAGCATACTGTAACCTGTAGGTTTGCTTAGTGTAGATATAAGGAAAATTTATTAAGATAATCAGTTTCCTCTGGTGACAAATTATTTACAAATTATCTTGTTTTCTTGTCAGAACTATAGATTACATGTAGTTACATTCATGTACATCTATCCTTTCTGGAATGAGCTCTTCTGGAGACAAAAGACAACAAATATTGTTAAAAAGAAAGAAAAAACTAGATTTACATGCACTTTGGAGACAAAAAATATAATGAGAGTAATGTATTACTAAAGAGTCATAATACCCACAGAGTGGAAATTCCACTCAGGCAATAAATCTTAAATTGTTTGAAAAAAACAAAATGCTTCAGTCGATGGACCACAATGTTGAATATTTTGAATCCATCAACTTGCATTTTGTATTTCTTGTACATGTACTTGATAATACAATTATTTCTTCACACAACATACATGAAAGATGACCGAGTGGAATTTCCACTCTCTGGGAGATTTGTATAAATCCACTCTCTGGGTGTGTGTGTAAAAGTTATCAACTTGTAAATCTTATTCAAATTATTTCATTGTGAGACAATAAAATGATATTCTGATTAATATGATACAGTAATAATCAAAATAATTTGTAGATTTATCACAGATATATTTCAACTTTACTTGTATTTATTTATACAATGTTAGGAATAAATTATAAAATTATAATAAAATTTCTCTCATTTATTTTGATTTTGATAACTTTTTTTCTGACATGATTACTTGGAATGTTATTAAAAATAATTCCACATTATTGTACGATTACTGAGTGATGAAATAATTACAAATAAAATATATTTTGTGGTAAATCTACAATTTTTTTCAATTATTACTGTAGCTTCAGTTCTTAACATGGCAATTATTTATTGAATTTCTGATAAAAAAAAAAACCATGACATGACTAAATAGATATCTCTTGTGTTCCTTATAAACATACCTGTATCAATTTCAAAAGTAAAATCATGTACATGTAAATAATAGGAAATGCTACCCAAATTTATCCAAATTAGAAAACTGCTATTCAATTTTTAAAAATTAAATTGACCCCTGTTTATGCGGAGGAATGTTTCCACCTTATTTGGGCTTGTATGTTTATTAAACTTGCCCTTCCAACAACAGGGAGGAGATCTTCAAATTACATGTAGTCAATCTTCATTGAATTTTGTGATAGTGGTTTGTTTACATGTAGTACAGTGTATTCATTGTTGTAATCATGATGTCTAAAATACCTACAGTTAAAACTAGAAGTCCTGTCACGATTAGTGTGCTTATCTAGACTTAATTGTGTGTAGGAATTGTGTGCAATTGCCATATCGAATGCCATCCAAGCATGGCAGGTTCTTCTGGTTACTCATAGCAAACACAGGCAATGTTTCAGCCAATGGACCTCCGGATTACCCGGAGGTCCATTGGCTGAAACATTGCTTGTGCACAGGCCATATGTACAAAATTTGATGGCCTTACTATGGTCATAATGCGTAGATTAACGCACAGATCGACGTGCTATTTACACGCATTTCATAACAGGACTTCTAGTTTTAACTGTATTAGTTTTCTTTAAAAAAAACTACATGTACAGTTAAAACTAGAAGTCCTGTCATGAAATGCGCACAAATAGCACGTTGATATGCGCGTTAATGTGTGCATTATGACCCAAGTAAAGCTATCAGATTCTGTGCATATGGCCTGTGTACAAGCAGTGTTTCAGCCAATGGACCTCCGGGTAACCCGGAGGTCCATTGGCAGAAACATTGCTTGTGTTTGCTATGAGTAACCAGGAAAACCTGCCGTGCTGTGGATGCCATTCGATATGGCAATTGCGCGCAATTCTAACGCGCAATTAAGCCCAGAAAAGCGCACTATTTGTGACAGGACTTCTAGTTTTAACTGTAACTGCAAGGCTGGAAAAATAGTTGGGCTTTTAGATGAAATTAACTAGCATTACTCGATTTTCTCCCCCACCCCATCAATGAATTTCCACTCTGTACATGTACTGTTATTTGGATCTGTACCTTTATTTAATTTTGATAAATGTTCCACCCTGTACGTTTATTCGAACCTGTACTTTTATTTGGAACACAAGAGTATTCTTAGTGTTCCAAATAAAAGTATAGGTTGGAATAAAAGTACAGGGTGGAACATTTACATATAGAAAAATTAAATAAACGTACAGACCCAAATAATAGTACAGACTGTACAGGGTGGAAATTCATTGGGAAGGGAAGGGGGGGGGGGAGTAATGCAGTTAATTTTATCTAAAACCCAACGTATTTTCCAGTACAGTGGAACCCTGTTAATTGAATTGCCAATTTGCCAATGACAGTTATTCAATTAACAAGAATATTCAATTAACAGGAACTATATCACTTTCCTGTATTCTAGAGATAAACTCACCATTATTCTATTATATCTTGTTTGGCAAAGCTGTCAAACAAGATATAATAGATTAAATGCTTGTATTGGATGTCCTAACAACCGAGGCCAAATAGGTCTATAAACAAAGGAAAACTGGGAAGAGTCAGGGTAATTTCTCGACAGGTTACAATATTTTTTATTCAATTAACAGGTTAAATTTGTACTGGAGGTATGGTAAATGGTTTTGTGTTGGGAAATTATATTCAATTAACAGGGATATTCAGTTAAGAGATATCCCATTGTGTGGATTCCACTGTATTACAGTTATTTTTATTAAAGAAAACTGAATAGACATTTAGACATCATGATTATAACAATAAATACACTGTACTAAACAAAATACTATCATACAATCTAATGAAGATTTATTAATTTGAAGATATTCTTCCTGTTATAATTGTAATATTAATAAAACATACAGGTCTACATGTAAATAAGGTATATTTATTTATTTATTATTTATTCTTGTGTTCCTAATTAACATACATGTATATTTATTAATTTTGGATAATTTTTCCACCCAATATGCACCTTATTTGTACTTTTATTTAATTTTGATAAATGTTCCATTCTGTACTTTTATTCCTACCTGTACTTTTATTTGGAACACAAGAGTATTTATTGGTGTTTAAAGTCACATATTTCTGCACAATGGCTAATCATGATCACAACAGTTTTACGGGTGGAGGAATGCGGAGTACCTGGAGGGAACCACTGAGCAATGACAAGCAACTGTCAGCTTCCCAACATACAAACTCCACACAAGTACAATAGGGTTAGAATTGGTTTAAGACAAGTGCACCATCAATGTGCAGTAGTATAAGTACACAGGAGCGCGGTGGCCCAGTAGGTAGAGGTGCAGGCTGCAAGCCGAGAGGTCATCGGTTCGAATCCCACCTGCGGCAACCGCGTTGTGTCCTTGGGCAAGACACTTCATCTCCATTGCCCGCATGGGGGCACGATGCCGCCGTGTACTAAGGCGTACTGCACGTCGATGTACGCATGTCTTCAACCAATCTAACCCTGCCTGTGCTGCAGTGCGGAGTTACGATGTTGGGGAGCTGGCAGCTGCTCGTCGTTGCTCGGTGGTTCTCTCCGGGTACTCCGGCTTCCTCCACCCGTAAAACTGTCACGGTCATGATTAGCCATTGTGCATAAATATGTGACCTTAAACATAAATAAAATAAAATAAATAAATAAGTATAAGTACACAATGTCATCGTGCCCCTCACGTGGGCAATGGGGGTGAAGTGTCGCAACCAAGGACACAACGTGGTTGCCGCAGATGGGATTCAAACCGAGAGCCTCTTCGCTTGCAGTCTGCACCTCTACGTACAGAGTCACCACGCCCCCAATAAGGTGCATACAGGGTGGAAAATGTCCCCCAAATTAATAAACAAACACATATACATGTATGTTTATTAGGAACACAAAAGTAGATATAAAAAAAATAATACATGTACAGTTAAAACTAGAAGTCCTGTCACGAATAGTGCGCTTATCTAGGCTTAATTGCGCATTGGAATTGCGCGCAATTGCCATATCGAATGGCATCCAAAGCACGACAGGTTCTCCTGGTTACTCATAGAAACACATGCAATGTTTCTGCCAATGGACCTCCGGGTTACCCAGAGGTCCATTGGCTGAAACATTGCCTGTGCACAGGCCATATGTACAGAATATGATAGCTTTAATTGGGCCATAACGCGCACGTTAACGTGCATATCAACGTGCTATTTGTGCGCATTTCATGACAGGACTTCTAGTTTTAACTGTATAAAGGAAATATTTTTTGTGGTAAATCCACAATTTATTTCATTTATTACTGTAGCTTTAATTCTTAACATATTAACTCTTTATCCAACAAATCGGCAACATCTACCCGCATTATATGCAAATTCAGCAGCTGAAAAAAGATTATTTTTCAAAATATTTCTACAAAACATTATCCGGTGCCCCCCCCCCAAATCCCCCCCCTCCCACCCACATCGAGCTCGTTCCAATACAAGGTCACATGATATGGTTTTGTTGAATTTTTTAAAAATATTTTTAAAATAATAAATTTTGGCATTGTCTGCTTTGGTTGAAGGGTTAATTATTTTCTTGAATTTCTCGTCAAATCAAGTCATGGCTGCTTTAACCCTTTACCCAACATAACGATCAAAACAGACCAGCGTTATTCATAAAATTCTCAATTCAAATTTTATTTCCTTTTCATTTTTTGTTACAAAAACATAGCTTAAGACCTCTTGTGAGCTCATTCCAATGAGGGGTCACATGATATGGTTTTGTTGGGTCGCCCCTCATTGGAATGAGCTCACAAGAGATCATAAGCTATGTTTTTGTGACAAAAAATGAAAAGATAATAAAACTGGTCATAAGCTGTGATTTTGATGCAAAAATAAAACAAAAATTAGTGCTCCAAGAATTTTATTTACAAGTGTCGTCTGCTTTTTGTGTTAGATAAAGGGTTAAAAGCAGCCATGATTTGATTTGATGAAAATACAATAGAAAATCAATACATTGTATTTATATAAAAAAGATATCAGTGATTTATAACTTATATAAAGTATTAAATGTTTAATGTAAGATACAGTAAGAATCAAAATAAATTGTAAGTTTACTACAAGAATATTTCTATTTTATTATACATTAATAATACTAGATACTGATATAATTTATTGTAAAGTTTTCACACAGAGAAATGATGTCAGAAACTGATATTATCAATATAGGAATATTCTTGTTGTTATCCTACAACTTAATTTGATTTCTACTGTAAATGTTAATATTATACAAATCACATTTATTCTCCTCTAAATATCTGGATTTTATTTGACGGAAAGGAACCTACAGCTAGAGTTCTGTTACGTGAATTATAATTTATACACCAGGGATAAGACATTAATTGTTGTTGATTGGATAAAATTGTACGGACATATTGACCATCTTTAGTTAATTGAATGATGCGTCCTTTATTAACATAACAACAGACATACACATCCCCCACACTATTACAACATAAACCCCTCGGTGACTGTAAATCTGTGTGTGTGACTATATTAATGACTGTCTGTAAATCTTTAGTCATAGTAACCACTCTATCACCACCGTCTGACACCAAGATATAATTATTGTTGTCAGTCGTTGTTACATATAGTGGTACATTAAATATTTTATTTGATTGATTTATAATTTGGTTGTTATCATTTATATTTCTGACAACTTTTTCATTATAGAAAGTAATAATAAAACTATCATCCATTCTACAGATTCCATGACATCCGTCTGACAGTTGAATCTGAGAATGAAATGTTAATGATTTTATGTTATATTTTATGATTTGTTTTGTGTTGTGAATTGTAACAACCACAATATTTCCATAAACACACAGATCCCTGGGTCCACCCGGTAAACCAATAGATGTAATTAGTTGACCTTGTGTATTTATGTGATATAATTTGTTGGGGTCCCATGTCGCTACTAACATCTCTCCGTCTGTATCTGATATAATCTTTATACTGACGATATGACGACCCTCACAACTCAACTCTCTGTCAAATACAAATTGTTTGACGGGTTGTTCATTAACTCTACATATTGGATCAGAAGTCAAACCATGACCTTCAGCACCAAACGACCCACTGACAGGTAAAGACACACTGAGTCGTTTGATGTTGAAGTCCATGTTTTGATTTGTACGTAATGACGTAACAGAAATAACTTGTTCTACACTACAATATATATTTGTGATAATATCATCATTTTTATCAACTATTTCATTATTAATTTCAAATGACAACTCACTCGATTGGTTCAAACATTGTTCAATATTTGTAACTTTGTCCTCATTATCCAATAAAAAGTTAAACAATGTTTCCATTCCAGATTTGGAATCTATATTTGATTTAGATGTAACGTTACTTGGTTGTATATCTTCCTTGTCGTGTTGTAAAGAATGAGATCTAGGATTCCTGGATTCCATTATTTCTTTGTTTAATTTTTCACTTTTATCAATAATATTTTCTATTTCTTCTTTCAGGGAAAGATATTCATCAAATAATGATGAAATGTTGGAAAGTTCATCTTCACCAACACTATCTAGATTTTTCAGACATTCCTTCTCTCTCTCGTCTACTTTATTTCGTATTTCATGGAAAGTATTCTGTATTTTTATTTTAGCAAGATGTAGACATCTCTTTACATTGATGGAATGATCTCTCAAATCGTCTTCTTTGTCATCAATGTCGGAACGAACTCGCTTTATTCGTCGTAAATAACGTGTGAATTTTGAACTGACAGAAACAACAGAACAAGAATCATGATTTTCTAAGACACAAATTTCACAACATTCCACTTTGTGACTTTTACAGAAAAACTTAAGTTCTTTGTCATGTCGACATACTCCTTTCTTCTCCAAGTTTGGGATTACATTTTCTTCCTTGTCGCCTGCCATTGTATTTGTTTGGCGGGATTCATCGAAAACTCTTTCGTTCTGTCCATTCTTGGTATTTCCAATAGATGCCATGGTTTTTGTTATAAACAATTTCTTTACAGATATGGTTAAATTAAACTTCGGTATTCGTTAGAAAGGAAATTAACAGACTAGAAGGCAAAACTCCTGCAAGATTCAATGTTTAACTTGTAAGTTGTTTGAGTTTGTTGTGAAAACGCCCAATAACAAAGTACAAACTGATGACGTGTCACGCGCTTATTTCTAAATATAACAAGAAACAGGTTTTGAAAGGTCGACACATTTTAAGTCCCTTCAAACTTGGTCCATACATATTATTGATCCAAAAATCACGTTGACGTGTATGTGTGCGTGCATCAGGGTCGTAATTAATAAATCTTTTCTTTTCGCCTTTTTCTGGTTTTAATTTTTTTTTTTGGAGGTCAGGGGGTGTAGGATGTCGATGCCAGACGGAACAATCATATCACCCAACTATTTGGAACCAACGCCAGGGTTTCGCAAAGTTATTTTTTGCGGGACCCATTTGTGGGTCCCGCAAAATATTTTTGGCGGTTCTATGTGCCTAGTGGCACATAGAACGCATTGGAACTCAGGGGATGATGTGTCTTAATCACATGAATTATGCTTATTTATCTTCAAATACATAGATTGTTCAACCACCATATCAAAGGCTATTGTAGTGATCATGTTTATAGAAATTAATCTAATTTTATTAAAGTTTATCTGATGAAATTTTTAAAAATATTTTTGCGGGAACGGTATATGGGTCTCCTTAACAAGCATTTGCGAGAACGTCAAGGGAACAAAACACCCGTTCTCGCAATTTGCGAAACCCGACTACCTACATGTAAGGGTGAATATCACGAAACTTGTCAGTTTTAGGATTTAAATTTCATGTAAATAGAATTTGTCACTGAAACAATTCTGCTGTGATTTGTTTATTGCACTACAATGAAGTTTGGCATTCAATAACTGTTTGCCTTGGTGTTTGGCATTAGCTTGATAACTTTGATGATCATATATAAATTTTTTGATAAGATAAGATAAGATAAGATAAGATTTATTAAGCAAATACACCAGAACAAAGGCAGATTGCTTTGTGTATACAAAATCAACATAAATTGATGTTCTCATTTAAATCAAGCAAAATTTTCACATCTTGCTTGTTTCGTCTAGCATTTCAGAAACGTTTTTGCTCTGTCACAGTGTCACGGAAATGAGAGTTCGTTACCGAAAAGACCAAAGTCCTACTTCCCAAGTGCGCCATTTTATTTCCATACTATATAATCCCTCAAGTGTGCATCATATCTAAGAATTCAATACAATACAGGGACGCTGGAGCCTAATTCGAAGTGGTGTTGTGGGGGGGGGGGGGGTGCAAAAAGAAATGCCAGGTTCGCCCCGTGGTAAGAAATTGTGATAAATGAGACCCAAAACACTGAATTTCGTTACATTTAAGTATCATTTTGACGCTGAAACACTGCGTCCTCGTGGGCAGAAAGTTTTAAAATCTAGGTCGAGAACGTCCCCTGGAGCCCGAGAAACAAAATTGTGTATCTGACGATTAAGCATCTCAAACGAGATCGTACAGAGCCGAAAAAATAATTCAACTTTGCCATAATTTGTTACCCAAAACAAGTGTTATTAATCGTCGAAAGAGACTACTCAGATCGCTTTTAAGGAACAGACTCGGCGAGAAAGCGTGTGTGTGAGGGGGGGGGGGGGGGGGGGGGGGCTGGCTGAAGCCCTCTACCCCTTCCCCGTCTCCGGCGTCCTTGCAATAGCATTGAAATTTGCTTAATACTTACTTAAGCATGAGATTAAGATTGCGATGAGCATAGACTAGTTCCCGATCTTCTGATACAGTTGCAAACGAAAAAGGGTGCACGCAGTTCAAAAATAGCCTCCCTTGATGTGCACGGTGCACAGTGGACTGATTGCTCGATTTCATTCAGTGGCTTATAGTTGATTGATTGTTTCTACTATTTATTAATTAATTTGTTGATTGATTTATTGATTTGTTTATTGGTTGATTTATTTACTTGTTTTTTAAAATAATTTAATACTTGAATATGGGTTGTTAGTTTTGTTTCTGTTCAATCATCGCTAATTGGTAAGGGTTTATGTTCAGCTTCAGTTGGTATGACCACACGCTGTTGCCATTTCGTACCCTGAGTTCCAATGTGTTCTATGTGCCAGTAGGCACATAGAACACATTGGAACTCAGGGGACGATTTGTCGTTCCACTGGTGGACGCTTTCATTCATTCACTCGTTGCCATGCATTGTCATCTTGGAATGGGGTGACGACATAAAGCATACATGCGAATACGTCCTTGGGATCAGTGGAATTTCACGGCATTCTGCATCAGCTGTATTATTTCAGAGGAGTTTGCGAAAAGCACATGATTAATATGCTCTTCGCGATCGTAATGTAGGGGATTACGTGTGTGCTCTTGCGTGAGGGCGAATATTTGTCATCGTTCATCTATTGTAATTTCCTTCATCACAATAAAAACCACGGAGATTATGCGTGTAACAAGGAATTGACCGAGCACACATTAACGTGAAAATGTTTGACTGCACGGGTTTCATGTTCAGAGCGTGGCATTCCATAAAATTCCCCTCCATAAAGGAACGACGTATCTGCTGTTCAATCGTCATTTTCTATTTTACTGTCATCATAGCGTCATGTCTAAAAGGAGCCCCAATTTCACATCCGACGAGTTAGAAGTCATTACAGATGGTGTTTCCAAACACAAGGATATTGTATTTTGTAAATTCAAGTCGACCGTCAGCAACTTGAAGAAGAGCAAATCATGGAAGGAAATAACACGTAACGTAAATCCTGTAAATAAGTCAGGAATCGTCAGGACGGTGGAGGTGGTGAAGACAAAATGGACAAATATGTCAAGCCACACAAAGAAGACTGTTGCCAGGAACAACAGGAACATATGCGGAACGGGGGATGGTCCGTCAGGACCCGACGTTAACGATACGGATGAGAGGATCCCGGACGTCTTAGGACCCACTCGGATCCATGGCATCAGAGGAGGTGTCGATATGGATAGTTACACAATTTCCAAATAGGTGAGTTGACAAATTATTCAGACATCCCCAGTTAATCTAACGCACCTATAACGCACAGATGTCTGACGCTTATTTTCTTTTATGGTCGATCTTACCACTAATCTATTGAAAATACGTCTCGAGCAGTGGAACACTTATCTCGTGTCCATGGGGTACGGCTGTTCGACAAACCTTGGACGTATTCGTTGCATGATTAGGCGCGTGTTAGTCATCAGTGCAGACCTTCGATTCTGAGGCGCGCGATCGCGGTAGCGCACTTCAGCGCGCCTGGAATCCCATCTTCGCGATCGATTTATCTTGCGCTTCGGCAGGTTTACGCGCGGTCAAATTTTGAGGTTATTTTGTTTACAGGCTAAAGTATGGCTACTTTCTGGAATATACACTTGTCGGCGTTTGTGAAGTATTTTCATTAAAACCAAACAGATATGGATATCAGTAGAACCGGTTCTAATGATAACCATATTTGTATGCTTTGCATGCGATATTCCAAAGATAAGCTGTACTGGGCTCATGTTGGTTTATTTTCTAGTAGTTTTTGGCACAGGCACCCGACGTATTATCGGATTTTATCAATTTTAATAAAATATATATTATATTATCAATACTAAAAAAAGTTCTTTTTTGTAGTATTGATAATATAATATATATTTTATTAAAATTGATAAAATCCGATAATACGTCTGTTGCCTGTGGTTTTTGGCCGTTAGGTTAGGTAAAGGGTTAACACCTGAAAGTTTACTTTGACCGAGGCGCGCTAATATTACAACAGCGCCCATAACATCCAAATAAGGCGAGTGCTTGTACGTGATCCAACATTTTATAGAATTGAAGGCCTGTTACAACCGATATTTATTGATTTATTTATTTATTGGTGTTTAATGTCACATACTTATGCACAATGGCTAATCGTGACCGTGACAGTTTTACGGGTGGAGGAAGCCGGAGTACCCGGAGAGAACCACCGAGCAACGACGAGCAGCTGTCAGCTCCCCAACATCGTAACTCTGAACTCTGCACCGCAGCACGGGCAGGGTTAGATTGGTTGAAGACATGCGCACTATCGACGTGCAGTACGCCTCAGTACACAGCGTCATCGTGCCCCCATGAAGGCAATCGGGGTGAAGTGTCTTGCCCAAGGACACAACGCGGTTGCCGCAGGTGGGATTCGAACCGAGGACCTCTCGGCTTGCAGCCTGCATCTCTACCAACTGAGCCACCGCGCCCCCGTTACAACCGATAATGTCACAACGCCGCATAATGTTACACCAACGCATAATGTTACAAAAAAATGTAGTAAACAACCAATAATGTTATAAACACCGCATAATGTTATAACTTTCTTCAACCCGTTATGTTATAAAAATCGACGCATAATGTTATAACTTTTTTCAACCCGTTATGTTACAACAAATTAACCGATAATGTTATAACTTCTGTATACTAATTCCAGTTACAGCTATTGTAGATGGACTTTACCACTTACTATTTATTGCCGCATAAAGGTATGTAATATTTATACTGAAGGTTTCTGCTCTGGTTAAGGCGAGGAGACACCCCCTTTCAACTCCCGGGGATTTATCATAGAATGACCTAGTCACATTGCATAGACGCGGATTATCCTGGTAACTCAATCGTGTGACGTCATTACCATGATCATCCAGTGCCCAACATGGTGAAGGCGGGGGTGGAGGAGGAGGGGTGCTATTTTATCCGATTGGTACATTTGTCGTAAAGCGTAACTTTGGGAAAATTAGCTCGGTAAAAACGCTTGTCAGCTTTCCTTATTTATTTACACTGTATGGCGGAATCCTGCCGTAGTCCGTTCACAGTCGGCATCCAGACTACTGCATTTGAAATGATGATTTCTCTCGCCGAAGGCGCGCAGGGACGGTATGGGGGACAAGCCCCTTTCGACCCTCTGTGACTGTATAGGATGGCTCTCACATGTCAAGGCGTGTTGAAGGAGGAAAAGGATCCGGTACTCGGCAGGTGTCTCCAGTAGTGTCCAGTTGTGGATGGGTAGTATCATTGGCAGATGTCGGTTGAACCCTCGAGTGAGGACCAGTGTGGGAGGTTGGGTCCTCTCACAAAGGTACTACCTCTCCCCGAGGGTGCAGTCGATCTGGATTTTCGGGCAAGTATAGTCTGCCGCTTCGAGGATGATAATGAGTGATGGCCATCACTGGCAAGTATAATCTGCCTCAGGCTGTCTCTGTTATAGTTGGACTCTTTGGAGGAAAACAACAACGAACCCTTTCGGGGACCACCAAGAAGAAATGACTACTGCATTCTGAAAAATAATACAATATATACAGAACAGTTACTCGTAACAACGGTTACTAGTAAACACTTATATCCGAGACAATAATTAACCCCTTTTAAAATACATGATTAACCAAGCAGCGTGTGCCGTTATGCAAATGGGCTAATCAGGGATTATCAGATTATGTAAACTCTGATACTGGACCACTAAACAAACTCAAAACAATTAGCACTTATGTTTCCTTCAATCATTTAAAAAAATATAATTATTCATCTAAAAAAAACTATAAAAGGAGCCTATAACACGTTTACCAACATGCGTAATCTCCGCTTCCAGAAATGTAGTGTACCATAATCCCCTGACGCCTTTAGGGATGGGCAAATGCCTCTGTTTCTGATTGTTTTGGGTATCTAAAACTCATTTGTCGCATATTTCTTAGTCATAAGAATATCTTATTGTTCATTAATTTGACATTTTAACAACTAACAGTGAACAAAAATGAGGTGGAGTTAAAAGAGGTAAAAAGTTGGATGGAGCGAGGCACATATGGTGGATGTGGCGGGTTGGTAGTGTCGCACGGAAGCCGAAGAATAAGGTGCGAGACTGGGTAGGAAGAAGAATGAGGTTTAGGAGGATTCAAAGGGGTGGGCAGGGATTAGGCTGAGAAAGAGAGGAGGTCACGGATTAGTACATCAGGGTGATTGTGCAGAGAAGGCTATCTGAGAATACTATAAGAGAGCAGTGCTAGACGTATGATAATATAGATGGTGGAGATGTTGGAAGAAGTGCAAGTGACGAATTTGGGATTAAAGGTTCTGAATAAGGCGGAATCACTAGAACAGGCAGTATAGGGTGAAGGAGGAGATTGTGGAGGAGTTGTTGTGTTGATGTTGGTGTTGTGGCGGTGTCGGTGATGGTGTTGAGTAGTTATGCATGTTGAAAATGAGCCATTTTGTAGGATCCCCTGGCAGGACCCCGGAAGTGACGTCATGTCACGTGACTGGGCTGTTATGTTGGGTTGTCATGATAGTGTACGTGGGTGGTCATGTTGTGAAGTCATTATCATGAAAAAAGGTGGTAGGAGTGCGTATGCGCAGCGCGTGTTGTTATAGGGACTCATCTCTAACAACCCGACAATAGATATCGAATTAATCCAACCCGACAATCTTCAAGAAACTGTCCAAAACATTCCCGAAAACACTCCCGAATCCTGCCAGTACCGATTTAGTAACTCGCCAGAAACTCGAGGGACCGGGAGTACAGGAGCTCCAGGGGCAGTAGGGCACCGGGGACAGGGGCGGCGCCCCCTCCAGTTTTTTTCTCAGTTAAACAAACTCTTTTGTAATAAACCAACCATTATTGTCATAAACCCATTTCTGTGATAAATTACGCGTCCATTATATGGTCGGACATTAGGTAACGATACTATCCTATATTTTAAGGGTACTAAACCCACGGAATCCCCCTTTTCGTCGTATGAAGCAATGAAAACTATGAAAATGAACACGATGCGCGCAAAATCATACGTCTCAAAGTGAAAGCTATGAAAATGAGCGCAATGAGTACCTCTTCATACGTCTCATACCGTCATTAAGGATATTATCCTACCCTTATTTGGGAGTGTTTTCGGGAGTGTTTGGGTCAGTTTTCTGAAGATTGTCGGGTTGTTTGAATTAATTCGATATCTATTGTCGGGTTGTTAGAGATGAGACCCTATAACAACACGCGCTGCGCATACGCATTCCTACCACCTTTTTTCATGATAATGACTTCACAACATGACCACCCACGTGCACTATCATGACAACCCAACATGACAGCCCAGTCACGTGACATGACGTCACTTCCGGGGTCCTGCCAGGGGATCCTACAAAATGGCTCATTTTCAACATGCATAACTACTCAACACCATCACCGACACCGCCACAACACCAACATCAACACAACAACTCCTCCACAATCTCCTCCTTCACCCTATACTGCCTGTTCCAGTGATTCCGCCTTTTCCAGACCCTGTAATCCCCAAATTCATCACTTCCACTTCTTCCAACATCTCCACCATCTATATTATCATACCGTCTAGCACTACTCTCTTATAGTATTCTCAGATCGCTTTATCTGCACAATCACCCTGATGTACTAATCCATGACCTCCTCTCTTTCTCAGCCTAATCCCTGCCCACCCCTCTCAATCCTCCTAAACCCCATTCCTCATCCTACCCAGTCTCGCATCTTATTCTTCGGCTTCCGTGCGACACTACCAACCTGCCACATCCACCATATGTACCTCGCTCCATCCAACTTTTTGGCCTCTTTTAACTCCACCTCATTTTTGTTCACTGTTAGTTGTTAAAATGTCAAATTAATGAACAATAAGATATTCTTATGACTAAGAAATATGCGACAAATGAGTTTTAGATGCCCAAAACAAGCAGAAACAGAGGCATTTGCCCATCCCCAAAGGCGTCAGAGGACTACGGTACACTACATTTCTGGAAGCGGAGACTACGCATGTTGGTAAACGTACCAACCGGATAAAATAGCACCCCTCCTCCATCACCCCCGCCTTCACCATGTTGGGCACTGGATGATCATGGTAATGACGTCACACGATTGAGTTACTAGGATAATCCGCGTATATGTAACGTGATTAGGTCATTCTATGATAAATCCCCGGGAGTTGGGGGGGGGGGGGGGTCTCCTCGCCTTAACCAGAGCAGAAACCTTTAGTATAAATATTACATACCTTTATGCGGCAATAAATAGTAAGTGGTAAAGTCCATCTACAATAGCTGTAACTGGAATTAGTATACAGAAGTTATAACATTATCGGTTAATTTGTTGTAACATAACGGGTTGAAAAAAGTTATAACATTATGCGTCGATTTTTATAACATAACGGGTTGAAAAAAGTTATAACATTATGCGGTGTTTATAACATTATCGGTTGTTTACTACATTTTTTATAACATTATGCGTTGGTGTAACATTATGCGGCGTTGTAACATTATCGGTTGTAACAAGGCCTGTCAGTGTCAGACACTGGTTGATCCTATCAATGAAAAATTCACTGTTCAACTGTTAAGTGTTATAAGAGAAAGGAACAAATCCACAATCAATAATAATTATTCAGTACACACATTGTGTATTCTTTTTGTTATCGTATTAATCGTCATTATTACCAATGTATCATGCGTTCCTATAACATGATAAGCATTTTACTCAAGCCATCAGAAACCATATCGTTTTTTGTATTCCGGTCGCTCATGAGTCACAGGGCGCTAATACAACAATAACATGGTTTTGGAGGGCGCTATGGTTTCTTAACGGCCCCACAGGAATGATGAACAGCCCGAGGGTTCATTAAAGGCCCGACACGAAGTCGAGGGCCGTTAATGGCCCTCCAAACCATGTTATTAATATTATTATCACTACATTTGACCATTTGTCACTACTAGCCTGAGACATTCTGTCAGATTGAATTCTGATTATTTTTGTACAAACAAAATCACGTGACTCACGTGATTAAACTAATGAATATATATAGAAATAATTAACGATAAACATACGTGCGTGTGACGTGCCTCATCATTCACACTTCTGAATTCAGAGCGTGAACACCTGATTTCGAATCATGGAGAAGCTCGAACTTCCAGAGACATTAATCAAAACCATTTCAGCTCTGGGCATCTCTTGCCCTGTCACCTGGACTGTCCAGGAGACAGGCAAGAGAGTCCACCTGAACCTGGAGTTTGAGATTGAAACAACCAAGACACCACCCCCTTCGGGGAGAGGTAGCACCTTTGGAGAGAGAATCCCCTCTCCCACTGGTCCTCACCCGAAGAGTCACGGAGGCCCTGGGGAGAGGAAGAAAAAGAAGAAGAGTCCATCTACCAAGCGAAGGGACGCCCGGCGCGTGGAGGCATTCCGGAATAGGAAGAAAGAGTTGAGTGAGGGGTGGAGGCTCTGGAGGCAATCGCCAGTTCCCCTCCTAGTCCCACTGGCACACCCAATCAACTGCCGGCTCCTGAGCCGGTTCAGTTGGATGAGGAACATCCAGTGGAGACTGAGGAGGAACTGGAGGCTGCTTTCTCACCGCCTCCCACCCCTCACTCCCCTCTTCCTTCACTACCGGAAAGCCCCGGAGCGGATGAAGCAGATGAACAGCCACCAGATCCTATAAACCTCATCATCCAAAATGCACTAAAAGTATCCACCAGAACTGAACAACTGATAAAGGAATCTAGGAAATTAACACGACGTACACCAACACCTCCACCAGCCTCATCACCATCACCATGCCAACCTCCACCTAAGAAAAAGAGCCGGAAAAAGCCCAGAAGGGGATAAACCATCTCCCTCCTTCCTTTTCCTCCTTTGCTATACCTTGACATCACCAAAATTATACAGTCAACGAGGGTCGAAAGGGGCTTGTTCCCCAAATCGTCCCTGCGCGCCTTCGGTGCGTCAAACCATTTCGTTCCAGCGTCTTGTGTTTAAACATACGTGGAAAAAGGGCGAGTTGTATACAATTCGACACCGTAATGTCGGTAGACTATCACAGTAATAACGGGTTTTACTCACCGGAAGTTTATCTAGACATCACGTAGTTTACTTCTGTACAATTATGGTGACTTAACTCACTCGGGATTGTTCAAAAAAAGAATAGACAGAAATATTAAGGGCTATTCAGTTTGTATGGTCAGACATAATTACATAAGTATACGAGATTATAACGATTATACTCTTTGTAGATTCCACGCAGTCATCAGATGAGGATATCACACTAGTAACATCGCGTCCAGCATCGATGCCGTCAACAATAAAAAGGAGGAAATGTCAGGCTGGGACAGAACTAAGTGAAAGGATTCTCGAGGTAGAAGAGAAAAGGTTGAAGATCGAAGAAGTCAGGCTGGAGGTTGAGAAGAAGAGACTTGCTGTTGACGAGAAGCTTGCGCGTGTTGTTGGGGAAAGCATTACCAATTCCTTGGAAAGCAACTATTGTACCTAAACTGTTTTGTTGTGTTACTATTTTACAATTATATTGCATTGTTGAATTCTCTTAGTCATTCTTTATAATCAAAGCAACCTCAATCGGATTGCCCCCAACGCCCCCCCCCCCCCCCCCCCCCCGTCACACACACACTCAGTAGATCGAAAGAAGATATCTACTCGGTAACCCATACAGTACCAATATCGCCACTTCGATTTCACATTTCACATCACTTTCATAGCATAACAACTCACTTTTTGGGTAGAATGTTCAATCCCGGTCATATATCCACACAAAGGTTTCGCATTTCGACCTTTAGTGGGAAGACCGGGTATTCCACCAGACAGTCACTGATGTGGCTGAAATACTACTGAAATCAACGTTAAACCCCACACAACCAATCAATACACGACACAACTAGCTGATCAAGTTGTAGATGAAGCTTCCAGAATAATTCTCATGAAACAAAGCTGAATGAGTGTACCACCATGCGTCCTAAGGACTCGCCACCTCGTTGGAAATGATTGATCGATTCATTGGTGTTTAAAATCGTTTTCGTCAATATTTCAGCCATATCACGACACACACACATTTCAATTTTATATTATCTGTCGAAACCCCCGGCTGCCAGCAGGTACAGGGCCACCTCTCCACATAAGATCGAGGTGACAAATCCGAGACGGGATATGAACGGGAGGGAACACTCGACCGAGAGGTTGAGCGCTCTAGCGTCTTGAGTCGAACTCGCTACCAATTGAGCCCCCCCCCCCCCATTGGGAAAGAAGATTGTCTTCAAATGGTCATGCATTAAAGAAAAATAATTAAATTCACAATTTATCTCAAAAGATCAACCGAAATGATTTATTGAAACCGCCCCTCAACAAGAGCTGTTCTTAACTGGATTCTGGTTGTGTTCTGATTGTCTCCATTGTAGGTAACACCCATGTCATCGTTGGTTGGCATGTCTTCGTCCGGTGGCAGTAATCGCGTCGTGTCAACGCACATGTTATGGAGAACACATACAGCCACGGTAATCCTACAAACGCGCACTGGAGAGAATAAAAGGGTTCCACCAGACGGGTCTCAATACAGCGGAATCTCATTTTCAGAACCCAAACGCACATTCTATGGCATTCTTTGTCTTCATCAGCGTCCTCGTATATCGTCGCTCTGCAGCAGTTGTTCCGTTATTGATATGTGTCATCAGTTCAGGACGCAACAGGTATCCGTTATCCCCAATAAGCCATCCGATTGGAATGTCCCCATTTTGGAACAGTCTACAAAGTTCCGATGTGGAATAAATAAAAGCATCGTGAGCTGATGCAGACCACTTTGCGACAACATTCAGAAATCTTAATTGAGAGTCACACATGCCTTGCACATTTATCGAGTGGTACCGCTTTCGATTTACATATGCCACTTCCTCTTCAGATGGAGCCATTATTCTGATGTGCGTGCAGTCAATAGCCCCGACAACGTTGGGAAACCCGGCTATATCGTCGCCTGAGTGCTAGAATGTCCTATGCCCCCCCCTATGGGAGTACTCTGTCCCCTATGGGAGTACTCTGTCCCCTATGGGACGATATATTATTTCCCCTATGGGACATAGGACATTCTAGCACTCAGGCGACGAATTATCGTGGAACCCAACCATTATCTCCCACAACGCGGGTTCACTTCCTGGAAAGTAAATGAATCCTCACCACACAAAGCAATGGTGACTGAGTTCACCATTCGTGTCATGGTAGACTTGTTAACTCCATGAATATCACCAGTTACGGTCTGAAAGCTCCCAGTTGCATAAAAACGTGATGCAAGTAACACCTGCAATGATACAGGTAAGGAATTCGATCTTCTCGTTGGATGTTGAATAGAATGCTGTACCAAATCACAAACATCTGTAATTAATCTTCGATCCAAACGATATCGTGATATTAATTCCTCTTCACACATTAATCTAGGGGATTATTTCTATCCCGTAATACGCGTTGTCTTGTAAGATGTCTTTTTGCTTGGAATATCAAGTGAACAGCGGCCATTTTGTGGTTAGAGTCTGATGGAGCACGGCAAATCACAACGAGGAACAACATATTGGCACGAATAAATTGAATCAACATACATTGACATCCTCATGCATGTATCATCAAGCGATCACGGCGTGTCAGACCTTAAGAAATTCTTAAGAGGTTGTAAAGATTTACTTAAGACATCTACTGACCAGTCTAAGATTTTCGTCTTAGCTTAGATCAAACTTAGACGATTCTGTGTTCGAGAAACGCACTTTTCTGCTTACGTTTTTCTTAATAACTTCTTACGATGTACTTTCGTCTTAAATTGGTTTCATGAAACGGCCCCTGACGATTAAGCATGTCAAAGGAGATCATACAAAGCCGAAGAATAATTCAAGTTTGCCGTTTGTTGTCCAAAACAAGTGTTGTTAATTGGCGAAAGAGACTGTACAGATCGCTTCTACGGGACATACTCGGCGAAAAAGTGTGTATGTGTGTGTGTGTGTGTGTGGGGGGGGGGGGGGGGGGGGGGGGTTGAAGCCTATCCCCACATTATCCCCACCCCCACCCCCATCTCCGGCATCCTTGCAATAGCATTGCAATTTGCGAGCCCAAAGCTATTAAGGAGGTGTTGTATGGATATTAGTAGATTAGTGGACTCGAGACGCATATATGACGAATGCGTCATTATGGTTCAGCTCCACCACCGCCCCCCCCCCCCCCCCCCCCCACACACACCACAACCACAATCCACACAAACACACACATACCACTCGCAACCGAAAAGAACTTATCTTTCAAATTTAAATTTCAATTGAATACAACTGTCCATTCTTTTTTTCTGTTTGCACTGTATCGTCTCTTTTACTGGTCCATTATCTTTTCCCGTTCTTCCCTTTTGACCAGTCTGTATCTTCTGTTGTGCTGCTCCGTACATGCAATCGGTTCAGTTATTAAGCTATAAAGAAACTGTTCTTCTTTATACCAGCATACATCTGGTAAACGTCCCCAGAAGAAACGGTTATTACCGACGCTGTGTATCGCGCTAACTTCAAGGTATCTACATCTTGTATTATAGCTGGAAAGCACAGTGAATGAAGAGATTAAGAACTCTGAAGTGTGAGACATGTTGTTTATTATTGTTGTTGTTGTTGTGCTGTTGTTGTTGTGGCTCTTGTTGTTGCAGAGGCGGCTCACCCATAGGGAGTGGTCTGGAGTGGATTGTTAGGGCCCCAACCTGAGGGGGTGGGGGTTAAATAGAGTTGTAACCGTACAAAATAGAGGTAGGATAATCTATGCCACTCGAATGTAAACATATAGTTTATTTAATGGCGCTGCCCCCCCCCCCCCCCTTCACTCTTGTGGCACTGATTTTTAAAATCGAGCACCGGAGCCCGCACAAAAATATCGGAATCTGTTGTGACATTTTCTGCAGCTCGCCGTTCATTTTCGTAATCATTCGAATTATTTTGAAGAAGTCAAGTTGGCTCGATTTAAAAAAAAAACAAGCTTAAAACGAATCTTTCGTCTTTTGCCTTTCATTATCGATCACTGAAGTGAAGAATTATGTCAGTGAGGAGCTTAATTGTTTTAGCTTTGACAGGAACGTGTCAATAATTTTTATTTTTTATTTATTTTTTTTTCGAATATGATTTCAATCATTTCAATGTCATCAACGGATTGAAAGCGAGATGTAAGGTCCTCAATTCGACCTTGTCAGGATTCAGCCTCAATGATAACTTAGTTTTATCATATCGTTGTCTGTTAATGTCATCAGCGGATTGAAAGCGAGATGTAAGGTCCTCAATTCGACCTTCTCAGGATTCAGCCTCAATGATAACTTAGTTTTATCATATCGTTGTCTGTTAGGCCTAAAAATGAAAGTTCTCACTTCAGTTGTGTTTTGAAAACAAAATAATACACAAATCACAATAAACATTTCTATAAATAAACCTTTATTATTATATTATAACATTACCATTACTAGATTTAGAGGAAAAAGTTAATTGAGGAACCAATGATTGATAATAATTATTAATATTAATATACTTATAACTTAAGAATTTGGAATAAAGTTTAAAGAGATGGAAAGTTCTATATAAATTTGATATGAATGTATGACTGATGACACACTGTGCCTTTTATCTTTTTATTTAACAAAATATTCTGCAAGGAGGTAAAGTGAACAGCGCTACAAAAAAGTCCTTACATTTATCATTCTATCAATATAACAATAACATGATTTTGGAGGGCATTATGGTTCATTAGCGGCCCTGCAGCAATGATGAACAGCCCGAGGGTTTATTAAAGGCCAGAGACAAAGTCTCGGGCCGTTAATAAGCCCAAGGGCTGTTCATCATTGCTGCAGGACCACTAATGAATCATGATGCCCGACAACAATCATGTTATTACTATTATTACCACCCCCTGTTACAGCGAACCGCATGAGGGAATTGCTGGAAGAAATAATCACTAAAGTCGGTTCGATATTTCTGTTTCGATCGTGCGTTCGACTTCAGTTCAGAAATACAAAGGGACGTCATCCGAATGGGAGTAATTCATTAGGCCATGGAATCTAAAAATAGCCGGTCCTCTAATGGCTATTTATACCATTACCACCCGCGACCCGGCTCCGTCGAATGACGTCACTGAAATTATGGAGTTTTAACGGACCTCCAAACTTATGTTAATCGACCAGTAACTTATAGATTGAGTGATAATAATATAACAATATCTCTCTTCTCCTTGACCTTATTATAGTATATACAATAGACCACATGCAGGGACCGACCTGGGCATGCGCCAGTGCGTATTTGGTTCTGAAACATCAGGACCTGGCTCTTAAATCTCAGAAATAGTCTTCTCAGTTGACGCGTAACTTCTCAGATCATATTCTGATATTCTTTCGATGGATAATCGAGAGAGACACTCTTACATGTATTATATATATGATTATCATTTATCATTGTATCACTCTATCATTGTAGAGTGCTTAAGTTAATACTTCAAGTCTTAATTACCAAGCATTAATCTTCACTGTGGTTTCTGATCAAGTCTTGGCTGCCTAAATAGGCAGCCAAGACTTGATCAGAAACCACAGTGAAGATTAATGTTTGCTATAGTGTACTAAATGAAAATGATGAGAGCTATTACATACTTGCAGTGTGTGTTACAAACAGCAGTGTGACTCCGTAAATTAAAATCTGGCGCATGAATTGAAACAATAGGCTCCGAGGCTAGAGCGTATTTTAAATAGTCCTGATCGGTCCCTGCACATGTATAGACAGGATGTATGTAGACCAAGAAAGGGAGGGTTTGCAACAAATACAGTCAAATCCCAGACGTTTGTGTGTGGGGGTGGGGAGGGGGTTAAAGTGATACCCTAGAAGAAAAAAATGGGTTTGCTGAAGGGGGTCCACCTCCTGTATCTGTACAAATGACAGTTTTATGATCTCTAACATTGGGGTTTAATCCACCTGAACAGGAAAGGGGTCTTTTTCTTGATTTTGGGAAAATTCATAAGCTTCTCTTTCAAGACTGAAAGTCATTTAATTCATTTGAAGATCTTTTTATGAAACAAACTGAGATTAAACTTAAGAATTACAACCATCAAGAGTTAATTTGTTGTAATTTCTATAATTGTATTGACCTCTGCGGTCACGATTAGCCATTGTGCATAAGTATGTAACCTTAAACACTAATAAATAATTAAATTGACAACTGAGACTAGCAAGGGACACAACTCTGTTTTGAATGATAAAAAAATGCAATTTTACACTGTTCAAGATTGAGTTATCTCACTTGCTGGTCTGTAAGTGGTTTCTGGGCCACAGTCCTATTCATACACCCCGCTTGCAAAACCCAGAGGGACAATTATAAACAATTCAATCAGGGTGGGGATGGGGGGGGGGGGGGTAACATTCCTCTCATTGTCACTAAAAGACACACACTGATCATAGGTACACTGAATGATGAGGGACTGATGGGAAAGGAGAGTAATCACTCTTACACACCATGATTCCCCCTAAACATTTCACTGGGGGAATAATTAATCACTCGCCTTCATGATGTGTGAAGAAATTATGTTTAAAGTTATATATTGCATTTCAATCACCCGTTACCTGTCCCAACTAGGAGACGATACTTGCAATACATTATCTTGCATAAATAAAATCTTTCATTTTTTGTTTAACCCCTTACCCAACACAAAAGACAGACGACACTTGAAAACACAATTCTAGAATAACTAATTTTTTTGCGTCACAAACATAGCGTATGACCCCTCATTGGAACGTGCTCAGCGAGTTCATTCTATTGACGGGTCCTAAGGTATGTGTTTGAGACAAAAAAGGAAAAAAAAAACTAATGAAAATTGAAAGGTGATTTTGGTGAATAGCGCTGGCCGGTTTTGGCCGTTACGTTTGGTAAAGGGAAACATATTTTGTGACACCTCAATGGAATGATCTCAATGAGCTTGTTCCAATCAGGAATCATAAATTATGTTTTTAGAGCAAAAATGAAAAAAATAAAATTTCTTTGGTCATTTTCGTGTATAGTGCTGGTCATGTTTGGGTTGGCATCATAGGCAAGGGGTTAAAATCACTCTCCTAAATTTTTTACTCTCACAAAATTAAAATGAGGAGAGTGATCATTCAGTCGCCTGCATTTTCTTCCCGGCAGTCAATGAATGATGGATGATTGATAATTAACATCAGTAATCAATGTGTAGCCTTGGTATTTAACCCTCAGCAAACAGCAGTGCCGAGGAAAATGCCGAGGAAACGAAAAATATCCACAGCAAAAATACTGCCAAGGATGGCTTCTACAGAAAGCCTTGTGGTGGCAGAAATTGCACACTTTCCAGGTTACACAAGGAATCAAACAAAGTGGGTTGCAATACGGTGCATTGCTAATATTACAATTTACAGTACAAGTTGTAGCATAACCACTTGAAACTATGTGCTCAGCTTCTATGTTGATAACACCAGAATCTGACATCAGTTTCTGGAAAGCTCTCACAGAGCTTCCCAGAAACTGATGTCAGATTCTGGTGTTATCAACATAGAAGCAATGAGATACTTAGTTTGTGGTTATGCTGCATCTTATTTTCACTCATACTGTACATATGGAGCAAGTCGCCTGCTTACTTCCAAGGTTTTTTCGCAGCGTTCACATGGTTCAGGATATATCTCGAACTACTTTCACATGTTAAAGTTACTTGAAAGTTTTCATTTTACCGCATACTACATATCCATGGCAACTGAGACAATGCCCTGCCCCCTAATGATTTTTACACAATCGGACAGGCTTCACAGCAATTGCCTAAGATGCACCAGTTTACCACAGCAATCTTTTTGTTGAGGAAACAAGGATGAATTAGCAGGACTGAATGTAAGTCACAGTGATTGGGAGTGAAAAAGATAGAAAGATCAATGTGTTTTATGTTTATTGCTATAAAACAATAAAAAACATTCAGAATAGTTCATTATGTACGGCAGCGTTCTGACGCCAGTTGATGTATTTTTTACCTGTGCTAAGTTGTTATAACAAGTTAACTATCTTCTTATAACAACTTAGTAACTTGTTATAACAACTTAACTAACTTGTTATAATAACATAGCTTAACTTGTTTTACAACTTAGTAACTTGTTATATTTACTAACTTCTTATAACAACTTAGTAACTTGTTATAACAACTTAACTAACTTGTTATAATAACATAGCTTAACTTGTTTTACAACTTAGTAACTTGTTATATTAACTAACTTCTTATAACAACTTAGCAACTTGTTATAACAACTTAGCTAACTTGTTATAACAACATAGCTTAACTTGTTATAAGAACTTAGTAACTTGTTATAACAACTTAGCTAATTTGTTATAACATTTTAGCTATTTTGTTATAACAACTTAGTTATCTTGTTATAACAACTTACCTACCTTTTTAATCATTGCCCCACGGTCAGTTTGTCCCTTCCTTGGGGCTGATAGTAATTGGTCAAAATGCGTTTAATACTTTACCAAACGTGACCGCCAAAAACGGCCAGCACTGTACACAAAAATCGCTATTCAGTCTTTTTTATATTTACATTTTATGCTTCCAAAACATAGGTTATGACCCCTCATTCGAACGAGAGCGTTGCGCTCATTCCAATGAGGGGTAACACCCTGTGTTTTGGATGCAAATAATGAAGATTTTTAGTTACACGAGAATATTTTTCACGAGTATCGCCTGCTACTAGCGTTAGATAATGGGTTAATGGGGGGGGGGGGGGTGGCTCAGTTGATAGAGGTGCAGGCTGCAAACCGAGAGGTCCTCGGTTCGAATCCCACCTGCGGCAACCGCATTGTGTCCTTGGGCAAGACACTTCACCCCCATTGCTCCTTGGGGGCACGGTGACGTGTACTAAGGCGTACTGCACGTCGATGGTGCACCTGTCTCCAACCCTGCTAAACCTGCTTGTGTGGAGTTGGTATGTTGGGGAGTTGACAGTTGCTCGCCGTTGCTCGGTGGTTCTCTCCGAATACCCCGGCTTTCTCCACCCGTAGAACTGACACGGTCATGGTTAGCCATTGTGCAGAAATATGTGACCTTAAAAACCAATAAATAAATAAATAAATAAATAAATAAATAAATAAATAAATAAATAAATAAATGGGTTAATGTGTACCATGGACGGAGCTACATTATATTTATTTATTTATTTATTAGAGTTTAACAGCACATTAACAGCCAGGGTCATATCATATCGGTGACAGTTTTGCGGGTGGAGGAAGCCGGAGTACCCTGAGAGAATCACCGGAGCAACGACGAGCAGCTGTCAGCTCTCCAACATCGTAACTCTGAACTCTGCGCCGCGGCACAGGCAGGGTTAGATTGGTTGCAGACACGCGCACCATCGACATGCAGTACGCCTTAGTACACAGCGTCATCGTGCCCCCCCCCCCCCCCCCCCCCCCCCCAGGTAGGCAATCGGGGTTAAGTGCTTTGCCCAAGGACACAACGCGGGGGCGCGAATCAGGAGCTACATTATAAACACTCTATCCAACAAAACGACAGAAACTTAAAAAAACTAACTTGAATAAGGCTCACAAAGTCTGAAATATCTTCGTGCTTTTTCAATAACGCCCTTTAAATATGGATATCGGCGGTTCTGGGTGATTGCGGAGGTTCCAGTGATATTCATATATGTAATGTTTTAACAAGGTTTTCCCATCTTTAAATAAAAGTTTGATTAGTTTTTCTAAAAGGACCTTGTTGGCAAAATAATTAAAGGTCAAGTCGCACAACTTGCTACACGTGAATAGGCCGTCGTTACCCCCTCTAACAGGGGCGGATCCAGGATTTCTGAAAAGGGGCGTGTCTTAGTCTGAAACTGAGCCATGAAACAACAGGGTGCGTGATAAACTCGAGATCGATTCTCCCATCTCTAAAGGCGGGGGTGGGGGGGGGGGGGGGTTGACTTTTAATCCAGTACCCAGGAAAGCAGCCAAAAATGTCCAGAAATGTATATTTTATAAAAGTTTTTTTAATGTAAAAATGGATATCGTTGGAACGGGCTGAATAAGCCGGTTCCAAGTATGCCCATATTTACATTGTTTCAGTAAGATAAAGTAAGGGCTATTTCTCAAAACGTTAAAAAACTGCTTGTGTAAAGTTTTGTGGTGTTTTCGACCCATTAGTAGTGCGCTCCGACATGTCTCGGGAAAAAATAGAGGGGGCGCGCGCCGGATGCGCCCCGTCTAAATCCGCTACTGTCTAAGACAAAATATTTTTTCATGATTCTTCCATTTTTACGTTATACAAGAGGTGATGCAGTATGCCTTCAAAATGAGCTGCGTTTTCAGGATCAAGTGGGTAGGTCCAGCTTAGAGAAGGCCAGCAACAGAAAACGAAAAAGAAATGTTTGGTATTTCACACTCACGGCATAATTTTGACGACGCAAAACGGTTGGCTTTCCTGTGACTGAGTGATCACGTAGCCTGGCCCACCCTTGGAATGTAGGCTGACCGCTATGTGAGAAATTAGGCTTTGTTTGTCTTTCACATTCACTACGCATACTACAAAGATTCACGAGGCGTTGTTTGGTCAGCCATCACAGGACTATTTTCAAGCGTTAATTTCCCCAATGAAGTAGCCTTTTTGCGCAGAAATATATGATCTTAAACACCAATAAATAAATAAATAAATAAATAAATAAATAAATAAATAGCCTCCTCCAGCGAGTTCGCTCCCCGTGGAGATCTCGGGAAGTGAAGCAGTGCTTGTTCACTGTTGTAAACTAGCCCCGTTTCGCTGGTAGAATAGGACCCAGTAGCCGATGCTTGGGGTGGAAGTCCTTTAAAATGGGCAACATGGGTATAAATGATAGCCTGAACTTGAATATGTCTGTGTTACGGTCATGAATAGCCACGGTCAGGAACATATGAGCTGAAAGACAAATAAATAAATAAATAAATAAATAAATAAATAAATAAATAAATAAATAAATAAATAAATAAATAAATAAATAAGAAGAGCGTACCCAAGCACAATGAACTTGCAATCAAAACGTTGTGAGTTTGATGCCTGGTCGGGGCAAATTGCGTTGTGTCACCCAGAACCCCCGATATCCTTATTTAAAGGGCGTCATTGAAAAGACTCGAACATATTTCAGAATTTGTGAGCCTTATTTAAGTTAGTTTTTTTTAAAGTTTTTGTTGGATAGAGTGCTTCTAATGTAGCTCCGTCCATGGGACACATTAACCCATAACCTAACGCTAGTAGCAGACGATACTCGTGAAAAAAATGCTCTTGTAACTAAAAATTTTCATTTTTTCCATCCAAAACACAGGGTATGATCCCTCATTGGAATGAGCCCAACGGGCTCGTTCGAATGAGGGGTCATAACCATTATTTTGGAAGCATAAAATGTAAATATAAAAAAGACTGAATAGCGATTTTTGTGTACAGTGCTGGGCGGTTTTGGCCGTTACGTTAGGTAAAGGGTTAAACGCATTTTGACCAATTACTATCAGCCCCAAGGAAGGGACAAACTGGCCTGGGGGCAATGATTAAAAAAGATAGGTAAGTTGTTATAACAAGTTAGCTAAGTTGTTATAACAAGTAACTAAGTGTCCTACAATTCAATCTAAACCATTTATATTGATAACAAAATATTTATCTACAGACTTCCTTACTAATTTGGTATCAATATCTCAAAACTAATCAGAGAAGAAAATTTACAAGGTCCTGCAAGGTCAGAAAAAACATGTTTTTGGATTGTTGACAGAGACACATCCACCAACTTGCACCTAGTGTCTGGAAATCAGAAAAAATTGTAGCCTTCACTACCCACTCACCAATCCCCACCCCACCCCCTCCAATCCCTGCACACAACTTGTTCCCGCAACTCCCAATCCACTGTAAACCTTCTGAAGATTTGTTCAAATTCAAGGAAGAATTATTTATTTATTTAATGGTGTGTAAGGTCACATACTTATGCACAATGGCTAATCATGACCGTGGCAGTTTTACGGGTGGAGTAAGCCAGAGTATCCAGAGAGAACCACCGAGCATCGACGAGCAGCTGCCAGCTCCCCAACATCATAACTCCGCACAGCAGCACAGGCAGGGTTAGATTGGTTGAAGACATGCGCACCATCGACATGCAGAACGCCTTAGTACATGACGTCATCGTGCACCCATGTGGACAATCGGGGTTAAGTTAAGGACACAGCGCGGGAGTCCGAATCGATCACTCAGGTCACCCATCCAAGGACTAACCGGGCTCGACGTTGCTTAACTTCGGTGATCTGACGAGAACTGGTTACAACAACGCCACAGCTCCCCCAAGGAAGAATTTGGGTATATGATTTATAATTTTAGTATAATTTTATACAAACACCTCTCCTTCAAAATACTGGACTGATAGATGGCACATATGTCTTTCTTGAGAACACTCTCATCCCCATCCCCTCACCCTATACCAGGGTTTCGCAAATTGCGAGAACGGCCGTTTCGTTCCCGTGATGTTCTCGCAAATGCTTGTTAAGGAGACCCACTTACCGTTCCCACAAAAATATGAGCATTTTCTCATCAGATAAAATTTAATAAAATTAGATTAATTTTAGAGCTGAAACAATTAAAGGGTTTTCTTAATCGATTAATGGCATGCATTAACATTGGTTAACCGATTAATCACATGCCCTGATAGGTAGCTGAATAATTGCCGTACCGTTGATGATTTATACAATTAAAACTTTACTCAACGTAATAGACAAAACCAGCCAGCGCCATATACAAAAATGTACATTCAAATTTTATTATGTTTTCAATTTTTGTCTCCAAATATAGCTGATGGCACCTCATTGGAACGAGCTCATTGAACTCGTTCCAATGAGGCGTCATAAGCTACGTTTTTGAGACAAACATTGAAAATCATTAGTAATTCAAGAATTTGTTGTGCAAGTATCGTTTACTACCTGCATTTGGTGAAGGGTTGAGAATTACCATTTCCAGCTACTGATTATTTATTTATTTATTGGTGTTTAAGGTCACATATTTCTGCACAATCGCTAATCATGACCATGACAGTTTTACGGGTGGAGGAAGCCGGAGTACCCGGAGAGAACCACCGAGCAACGTAGAGCAACTGTCAGCTCCCCCACATACCAACTCCACACAAGCAGGGTTAGCATTGGTTGAAGACAGGTGCACCATCGACGTGCAGTACGCCTTAGTACACAACGCCACCGTGCCCCCACGTGGGCAATGGGGGTGAAGTGTCTTGCCCAAGGACACAACGCGGTTGCCGCAGGTGGGATTCGAACCGCAGCCTGCACCTCTACCTACTGAGCCACCGCGCCCCCAGCTACTGATACAGTATAATGATCATGCAAGCGAACAAGTATATCAGCACGTAACTGACATGCGTTACTCTCTGTGTCATATAATTCATGTGAGCCAGTGTGACAATGTTTGCCTGTTTTTGAGCAAGTTTGTTCCTTTGTTAACCCATATAATACGGTAGTTCAAAAGTAATGGTTAACCGATCAATTACTTTTTTTATCGATCAAGACGTCGATCATTTGTTAGTCGATTAATCGGTTAATTGTATCAGCTCTAATTAATTTCTATAAACATGATTACTGCAATAGCCTTTGATGTGGTGGTTGAACAATCTAACGATATATGTATTTGAAGATAAATAAGCATAATTCACGTGATTAAGACACATGTTGGAAATGGGTCCCATAAAAAATAAGTGAGTCCCGCAAAAAATAATTGCGGGATCCAAAAATGGGTCCTGCAAAAACTAAATTTGCGAAACCCTGCTATCCATTTTGAAAAAAGCATTTCTGACCAAAATCAAAGACAAAAGACAATCTCCCAAGTGAGAAAAAATGTAACAGTAACTGACCCTTCACTGAAGAAAGTAGGATATGTTTCCTTGTCAAAAAAAAACTCAAGTGACCAGAACAACACATCCATTCACCTACCTGCCCTAGTGATTCTTCTCAGTTTTTAACTGATCAATAACTATTCCATCCATTAACAGGAATGTGCCAATTCCAAAATCAGTGCAAAGTGGGAGGATAGTATTTCCCATATGTTCTTACTAACCAATTGAAATGACAACTTTTTAATTATGCACCCCCCCCCCCCTTTCTGACAAGCCCCTCTCTCCTCACACCCACCCAATCGCCACGTACCTATGTTTCAATTTTCAGGCATCAAATCTGAACAAACGTCTTTCACCATCCTTCTCTCCTGCATTGAACTGGATAAGTTGACTGACACTTACAGATGATTTGTGGTTCTCTCTAAGTACTTGGGCTTCCGTCCTGTTCCACAGGGAGTTGAGAACAGATGTTTTGTAATAGACAAGCTAAATCTTTTTTAAGAAAAACGAAATTTGTTTACCTTTTCTTGCAGAGAAAAAGAACATCTTTTGAAAAAAGAGAGTTTGAGGTATTAGAAGAGGAGTTAAAAAATGGACTCACCTCCACAAAAGATTCAGCCAGGATATCCCAGCTAGCTGATCAACTTGACATTGTGACTCAAAGGATTATTGTAAGTACACCAATACTCTAAGCAGATAGTAGACAAGTCTCAAGAACATCAGTGACAACTATACCAGCTATGAGAAGGGGTATCACCTTGTGGCCAATTCCCTTTTGGCCAGTTCCCCTTTAGCCTATTACCCTTTGGCCAATATCCTCTTGGCCAAGTTTTATATTTGTGAAAAAATCTAATTATCAAAGTTACAAGAGTCTACGTTACCATAAAATTATAATAATTACCAAAATTAAAAATTTGTCCAATAGTCTTATTCGTGGATGCAGGAATTTTTGACATTCTAGAAGATGTTAAAGGGTCCCCTGTTCTCCTGAGCTACACATTTTACACCTTCTTTCCTCGCCTACTCTTGCGTTCCAAATAAACGTAAAGGTGGTAATAAAAGGTCTGGGTGGAAAATTTATAAGCCGGATTACCTGGAGAGAACCACCGAGCAACGACGAACAGCTGTCAGCTCCCTAACATCGTAACTCCACACTGCAGCACAGGCAGGATTAGATTGGTTGAAGACATGCGCACCATCGACGTGCAGTACGCCTTAGTACACGGCGTCATCGTGCCACCATCATGGCCATGTGGACAATCAGGGTTAAGTGCCTTGGCCAAGGACACAACGCGGGAGTCCGAAACGATCGCTCAGACGGTCACCCGTCCAACTAACTACTAACTAGCTTATGTGTATAGTGTAGATAATTCTTGTCCACACCGTACAGAGTGAAATATCTGCTCGAAACATATCGTCGCCTGAATGCTAGAATGTTCTATGTCCCCTATGGGACTATGTATTATCTCCCCTATGGGACTATGTATTATCTCCCCTATGGGACTATGTATTATCTCCCCTATGGGACATAGAACATTCTAGCACTCAGGCGACGATATTGTGTATAGTGTAGATAATTCTTGCCTGGCTCAGTTATTCTTGCGAACCTAGCTATCCCTTTTACATTGAGACTTGGCATATTGGAGACACAGTGTAAATCCTACATCCAACCTCAACCTAGGCAAAGACTGCCTATTGACAATTACAAAAGTTGCTAATCAAGCTACTGTATTTGCTTATTGATTGCTCAGAGGACATGTCTTGTGACCCCTCATTGGAGCGTGCTCGCCGCGCTCATTCCGATGGGAGGTCACAAGCCGTGTGTTGAAATATTTAATCTTTCAGGAATGGAGCTTGATGGGCATAGGCAACTATCTTTGTAATAACTACTTAAAATCCAAAGAGGTTTATAGAGTCTTAGCTGGCTGCTACATACAATTTACAACCTTGCTCCAGATTCATCATGTTAGGTGGGACACCCTTGACTCCCTCTTGCAATTTTTTTTTCTTGCAGGATGAAATCGTTCCAGTATAAGAGTTGTAAGATCGAGCCTATTCAGCGGTGAATCCCCCTCACCCATGCCATTGTACTTCAAACACAACAACATTCCATTTTTTCCAATTTTCGACACTTTCGTGGCAAGAAGGGTTTGTCTATCGTTCCAAATGTGACTGTTTTGTGGTAATGGTACCACTTCCTTGATGAATCCCGCGTAACACCCAGTTATTATAAACAGACCTCTATTTCCGCACACACTCTACGACCCATCACGTAATGGTAGAAGCATTATTAATCTACACAGTAATAACCAAGGCCATTTTACACCCCTGTGACTTGCGTTTTTCCTTCTATTGTTCCTTCTAGCACTTCCTATGTCATATCGTACTTGTTGGGCCCTTGCCCGGCGTTGCGGCCAGGAGCGATCAATGCAGTTTACATTTATAGCCGTTCAAATTTGGTTATGCCTTCACTCCCTGTCTCCAAGACAAGGTCCGTGACCCCTCATTGGAACGAGCTCAATGAGCTCGTTCCTTTGAGGGATCATGGGTTGTGCTTTAGAGATTAAGGTGAGAAAGTTGAGTGTTGCACTAATTGTTCATAGAAGTGGTATCTGCCTTTCGCGTTAGGTGGGGGGATCAATCACGGTAACTTTTTTTTCCGTGAGGTATCTTCTTCTTTGCCAACATGTACTACCGATGTGACAAGTACCTACTGAGTTGCCAAGCTGTGAACCTCACCAATGCTTCAACGTATTTGTGAGCTATAACATAAGGCTCCCCAGCCGCTCTTCAACCCCCCCCCCCTCCCCCAACCCCATTCATATACTCTGTCTTGGTGTCACGCGCATCTTCCCCAGCACTCCTCAATATCAGTCATGTTGTTTCACCGATCGGATAACTAATGCATTAATATACAGAACATCCACATCGCTTAGTTACAGCAATTCTCGACCTCGGTTAAACAGATTCCATCCTAAACTTATATATAAGCACTTACAGTTATCCTGTATATATTTACCTTCTACTTTTCTTAGGGTTTTATGTATTCTTTAGTCTTAAGTTCAACTATCCTATTCTCCTTATTCTACACCTCATCCTCTTTTGCCTAGCCAGCTTGATTACAATTTTACTTCCGAAGATAATTTTTTATCTATATCAACAGGTTACATAGTAGTTCATAATGTGTTCCCTTGAATCATATCGTGCTCGGATAGGCACTTTCAATCTTAAAATGTATTGTAGTAACCTGAAGTATTGTCTGCCAAAAATGAGTTCCACTTGTGTTTTAACTTATCTGCTTCTACGTCTCAGTGGGGTTGGGCTGCATGAAAGCTTCACTACTATGGTTACGTTGTTCTTTGGCTCCTTCAGTGAGTCCGTTACTTCTGATTTAGTAAATCCGCTTGATGAAATTCCATATCGTTACAGTGGCGTGAACGCGTCGAAGGTTGTGCCTACACTAGTAGTACTGATTTCAGCTTTCCTTGTCACCTTGCTGTTCCACTTGGCCCTAACATTATTATTGTCCGGCGACATCGAAACTAACCCTGGCCCAAATTCGTTTAACTCGGATCACAAACAGAATACATTGAAAATAGGTCATCTTAACATCCAGAGTCTAAAACCCAAAATAGATATCGTCCAACGTGAATTCGCCCCAATGAGTCGTGGCATTGTCTGAGACATGGCTGAGTAGCAATGACCCCACTTCCGATCTCCTTATCCATGGGTTTCAAGAACCATTGAGATTTAACCGTACGACAAGGGGAGGCGGGGGTCGCAATTTACATTAAAGACGGTATCTCATTTCGACCAAGACCTGACCTACGTACGTTGAATACGGAGTGCCTCTGGGCAGAAGTATATACAAAACAAAGTAGATCGTTATTGTTGGGGGTATTCTACCGGCCACCCAACAGTCCTCCCGATGCATGGGAAGCCATATCAGCATCCATTGAAAAAGCCAGAGACACGTCAATTGTCGACTTAATTGTTACAGGTGACTTCAATGACAATCAAGTGGTTCCCTCAAGAAGCGGTTTTTCTGAAATTTTACATTATTTCAATTTAAGACAGGTTGTGAGTGTGCCAACATGTTTTACCGAGTCGTCGGCTTCGATACTGGACCTCTTTCTCTCAGCGATACAATCCACATGAAAACTTGTGAGGTTCTGCAACCAATTATCCCAGACATGATTCGTTACCACTGTCCAATTTCAGTCGAAGTCGAATTTTTAAAATCACCACCTCTCTCATTTAAAAGAAGGATATGGCTCTATTCCCAGGGTAATTATGAAGCATTGAATGATGCTTTTTCTAACACTGACTGGGACTCTCTATTCGATAATCCATGTCTCGATACTATAGTTTCTGATTTCACCGACAACATACTCGATACTGCATCCATCCACATACCCAATAAATTTATTACCACGCAAATAGACCAACCTAAATGGATGCATAACGAAATAAGATTACTGATTAGACAGAGAAAACGTTTGTATCGCATTGCTAAACGCACCGATCTTCCACATGCCTGGGTAAAATATGAACTGAAACGGAACGAAGTTGTGTTGGCTGTTAGGAAGGCCAAAGCGTTATATACGTCCAAAATCCAGTCCACTCTAAGGAGCAATGAAACCCCACCACCACGGTGGTGGAAGACCTTAAAATCATTTATCGGTAGCAGTAATACAGTAGGAATTCCCACTCTCATCCACTTAAACAAAATATACTCATCAAGTGCTGAGAAAGCGGAAGTGTTCAACGAATATTTCAGTTCTATCTCAACAGTTGACGATTCGAATGCTTGTCTGCCTGACCCACCGGTCCGTATTTCTGAAAGTATTGATAGTATCAACCTTCATTGTAGCGAAGTATATACTGCAATGAAGTCGATAAAAGTGTCGCGTCTTCTTAAAGAATGTAAAACCTCTATATGTGAGCCACTTTCAATCTTATTTAACATACTGATGAACAACTCGTACTTTCCGTCACTGTGGAAAAAGGCAAACGTCTCCCCAATCTTGAAAAAGCAACCCTCTAATTTTGTTGCATACTGGTCTTATCTACAAGCTGGAGAGCATTGGGGTTTCTGGAGAACTCCTGTTGTTTTTAAAATCGTATCTTGCAGATAGGTTGCAACGTGTTGTGGTAGCGTCAGAGGCATCTCCGTGGAGACCCATCAATGCCGGTGTTCCCCAAGGGTCGATTCTCGGACCCCTTCTGTTCCTCATTTACATTAATGACATAACCGATAACCTGCTTAGCAGTGTACGCCTCTTTGCAGATGATATTTCCTTATATCTCATTATAGAGGATCCCGATCAAGCCTCGACCTTAATCAATCACGAATTAGCCACAATTGAACATTGGGCTAAAACATGGCTGGTTGAGTTCAATCCCAATAAAACAGAGAGTATGCTAATTTCGCGTAAAAGTAGTACCCATCCACCCTTATTTTTAGGCGATTCTCAGATATCTGAAGTGTCCAACCATAAACATTTAGGAGTCATACTGAATAGTACATGTACATGGAACAACCACATCGACCATATTTGCGCTAAAGCCTGGTGCCGTTTGGACTTGCTGAGGAAGCACAAATTTAATCTGGATCGTAGTGTTTTAGAAAAAATATACTTTGCCTTTATTAGGCCACTTATTGAATATGCTGATACTGTTTGGGATAACTGCTCTGAAACCAAATCGGTGGAACTGGAAAAAATACAAATTGCAGCATCTAGAATCTTTACGGGGGCAACCGTTAGTGCCAGTAAGGCTTTGCTTTATCGTGAAACGCAATGGGACCCAAGTATTATTTGTGTATGATACTTAATTATTTTAGTATGATACTCAATTAAGTTAGAATCCTACTATATTATTTGTGTATGATACTTAATTATTTTAGTATGATACTCAATTAAGTTAGAATCATACTATATTATTTGTGTATGATACTTAATTATTTTAGTACGATACTCAATTAATTTAGAATCATACTATATTATTTGTGTATGATACTTAATTATTTTAGTACGATACTCAATTAATTTAGAATCATACTATGTTATTGTGCACGATTTCATGAATGCAGCATAAATACAACAGCATGATACTGAAATCAGGTTCACGTTCGGGAGGGTCATAATTGGTTTTTTTTAGTATTATACTCTAATAATTTGGTATGATGCTATATTATTTGGTATGATTTCATAAATGCGGCATAAATAATTAAGTATGATACTCAATTATTTGAGTATGATACTGAATTAATTCAGTATAATACCATATTATTTGGGTATCATACAATATTAATTGAGTATCATACTCTTTATTTTAGCATCATGCTTAATTAACTGATTTATGTTCCTGTTCGTACGTCATCCAAACAGGGATTTTTTAGCGCCCACTACCCCTCTTCGTATTAGGCTACAGCGTACCTGTGTTGTATTGCCTTTTCAGATTTCAAATGTAATTGCTGTGACAGTCAATTCGGTGACACGAGAAATGTGACCGAATTGACAGTTTGTTACCGAAATTACACTACCTCAGTTGTAATTAAAATTAAATGGGTGGGACCTGTGTATCGACCGCAAATGCAAAGAAAGTGAAACACAGAATATCAAAGTGTATGGTGGGATAGGTAGGGTTCGGAGGGCGAGGATCAGTGGGTTAGGTGGCTGAACTTGTAATGTTCGTGCAACAGATAAAGTACGGCAAAGCTCTAACTGACAAATACGCGCCGGTCAGATTTTTTATATATAAATTACTGCCATTACATTTTCTGTATTTTTTTTTAGCTCGGTGTTTTCATATCAAACTAGATACACGTACGTTCCATTGATGTATGAACACTTGTTTTGGGGGAGATTTGCGGACACTAAATCATTATCACGAAGTCTTCATTGCTGAACATTTTTCTCTATAAAGGTAAAGTTCGCTCGGAATATAACAAGTGGGGGACACGCTACCCCATTAAATGTAATATAACAAGTGGGGGACACGCTACCCCATTAAGTGTAATATAACAAGTGCGGGACACGCTGCCCCATTAAATGTAATATAACAAGTGGGAAACACGCTGCCCCATTGAGTGTAATATAACAAGTGGGGGACACGCTGCCCCATTAAGTGTAATATAACAAGTGCGGGACACGCTGCCCCATTAAATGTAATATAACAAGTGGGAAACACGCTGCCCCATTAAGTGTAATATAACAAGTGGGGGACACGCTGCCCCATAAACTGTAATATAACAAGTGGGGGACACGCTGCCCCATTAAGTGTAATATAACAAGTGGGGGACACGCTGCCCCATTAAATGTAATATAACAAGTGGGGAACACGCTGTCCCATTAAGTGTAATATAACAAGTGGGGGACACGCTGTCCTATTAACCGTAATATAACAAGTGGGGTACACGCTGCCCCATTAACTGTAATATAACAAGTGGGGTGCACGTTGCCCCATTAACTGTAATATAACAAGTGGGGTGCACGCTGCCCCATTAACTGTAATATAACAAGTGGGGTACACGCTGCCCCATTAACTGTAATATAACATGTGGGGTGCACACTGCCCCATTAACTGTAATATAACAAGTGGGGTACACGCTGCCCCATTAAGTGTAATATAACAAGTGGGGTACACGCTGCCCCATTAAGTGTAATATAACAAGTGGGGTACACGCTGCCCCATTAACTGTAATATAACCAGTGGGGTACACGCTGCCCCATTAACTGTAATATAACAAGTGGGGTACACGCTGCCCCATTAACTGTAATATAACAAGTGGGGTACACGCTGCCCCATTAACTGTAATATAACAAGTGGGGTACACGCTGCCCCATTAAGTGTAATATAACAAGTGGGGTACACGCTGCCCCATTAAGTGTAATATAACAAGTGGGGTACACGCTGCCCCATTAACTGTAATATAACAAGTGGGGTACACGCTGCCCCATTAACTGTAATATAACAAGTGGGGTACACGCTGCCCCATTAACTGTAATATAACAAGTGGGGGACACGCTAGTAGGTAATAAAGGGATTTTCGTACATGTACACGTACATCGATGTACACCTCCATAGGATTCAGTGTTAAAATCGTGTACAGGTACACGATTTGTCGTTTTTTTAGGGTGCTACAGAATCCGCAAAGCGGATTCTGTAGCACTGGATTCTATATACAAATCGCTGAAGAGTGAAAAAATGTATGCAATTTTAAGAAAAAAATGGTGTACCGTCTAATACAGAATCCGCAAATGGGTTTCCCCCATAGGATTCAGTGCAGAGAAACATGCGTAGATCCCTTGTGGAACCTTCAAATTACATTCCCTTTCGTCACTCACCAAAGTTTTTTCTCCATTTTACAAGTATGCACAAAAGCTCCAGCAGGTAAGTGTGATATACTGCTCCTCATCACAATTTCGACTTTATTTGTACCAAATCCGTGAAATTGCCATTTGCGACGACGCTTGGTCACGGATGAGAAGTAAATGCACGCACCTTGTAATACTTTGTGACAACAGTCGTGCTGACCTCTCCTCGGCTCATTGGTAAAATCAGTACACACACCAACTATATTAAACGAGGTCAGCACTACTGACCCACAATTATGGCACACTCTAGATCAAAATTTCATAAACAACTGCGACGAAAATAGCATTTCCTTTCTCATATTCAGTTTGTTACTGGTGGTACCCGTTGTAGTTTTTCTCATTATAACGTAGGTTATGCTCTATATTAAATTACTAGAAACGTCCATCCGATAGTATGAAACCAAATTTCCCTCTCGCATTTGCAATAGGCTTATTCAATTTCTATGCAGCCGCATAAGCCCAAATTGATATTGAGTCGATAATATCTATTTATTCTTATCCCCTTTGTTGTTGTTAATTTGGTACTGCCTATAGCCCAAAACAGGATCCAACTCGCTGAACTCTTTCCTGTGTTGGGACATGAACAGTATCTTGTAAATACAATAGGAGAATCAGACATTTCAGGGGAGTAAAATTAAACGTCCACACTATGTTCAGTTAACACCTCTCACGTCGCGATTTTGATATTTAGAATATATTGAATAACGAGCGTTAGTCATCTCGCACAATGCTAGCCAATATCCTGACCTTCACCCCAAGCCTTAAACTGGTTACACAGAAAATGTGTAAATTACAGGTTTGTAGTTATGTATATTCGTATTTCAATTTTTTCTTTGGTTTAATTTCCAGTGGTGATGTCCAATCAGTGCATTCTATGGAAGGAGCTCCTTCAAAACCCAAAATCTTATTGGTATTTCTGGAATGCCCGCTTTCTGCAGAATTAAAGTTTTCAGACAAATTTCAGACAGATGGCGATTGATATAATGCGGTACCGGCAGTCAGTGGGTATTTTCTATAACAGTCTTAACTCAAGGAGACGAGTCCATATCCATCAATGTTTTGCCACTATCCACCTCAGATCCCTTCCACTTATATTTTATTGCTCACTCAGTGTAATTCTTACTATGATGTGGATTATCATCCTCTGTGGTGATGTCCATCCAAACCCAGGTCCTTATCATACTGGTTCAGATAATACCAACTTAAGTACAATCTCAATTTTGAATTATAATATTCGTAGCATTCGTCACAAACTGTTTTAGCTTGTAGATGATATCGATGACTTTGACATTATCTGCTTTACGGAAACCCATTTGGATAATGATTTCAATATTGGTAATATATTAATTCCAAATGATTCTATCCCGATTACACATAATCGTAACCAGCATGGTGGGGGTATAGCGGTGTATTTCGCTGACCACCTCACTTATAAACACATCGAACATCTATCATTCGACGATGATATTCTATGGTTCGAAGTAGGCAACAAACAAAAATTCATCCTTTGCGTCACATACAGATCCGAGAGAGAATCGTGTGACAATTATTGGTCAAAGTTACAGGAAAAAATTGAAATAGCTTTGGAAATAAATCCAGCAGTGGTAATCACTGGCGATATAAATTCTAACCTGCTCGTGGAACGGGGCACTCTACAGTCTCTTATAACACAGTTCAACTTGAAAAATGTTATAACTGAGCCCACACGAATAGGAAACACGTCACTAACCCTGCTTGACCCTATAATTATTAGCGACACAGTTACAGTGGCTCACTCGGGCACTCTAGAGCTTGGTCTATCTGATCACCTTGCAGTATACGCCCATATAACCGTCGCCCACCCTAACCAGTCTACCATAACTCGGGAGGTCTGGAATTACAGAAAAGCAGATTTTATAAAAATGAATGCCCTCATTGATGAAACAGATTGGGAGAAGCTAATATGCAGTGAGGCAGACATCAATGATGCCTTGTCAAATTTCGTTTCCACTTTCTTGGAAATTGCGGAAAAATGTATTCCACACACAAAAGTTATAATCAGAAAGTCTGATAAACCTTGGTTTGATAGCGCTATCAGAAGCATTATTCGTCTTCGCAATCGACTACGTAAATTAGCAATAAAAAGTAACAACCCAAACACATGGACGAAGTATAAAACAGCCAGAAACAAAGTCAACAATATGAAAAAATTTGCCAAGGCACAGTACTTGGAAAAGATCAACGACTCAATATTCGAAAAAAATGACCAGCGACAATTTTGGCATATTGTTAAGTTGTTTCAAACAAACTTTGCTTCAGATCCAGGAATACCAACACTTATACGTAATTCTGGTACAAGTCCGATTTTTTTCGAAACTGACAATGAAAAGGGCGACCTGTTGAATGAGACATTTATTCAAAATAGCATGTTGAACTCAAAAAGCAAACAACTTCCCCCATTTAAACGTAGGTGTACGCTATCAATTAGCGAAATTTCATTTACTCAGGAAGACATCATTCACATTCTCAAATCTCTCAAAAGTAATAAAAGTAACGGTCATGACGGTATCGGACATAGAATGTTGAAAGAAACTAAAACCAGTGTCAGTAAACCGCTATTTTTGCTTTATTCTAAATCATTGGAATTGTCTGAATTTCCTAGGGAATGGAAATGTGCTGATGTGATCCCTTTATTTAAAAAAGGGGATCATCTGGATCCCCTAAACTACCGACCCATCTCTTTACTGTGTTGTATAGGTAAAATTATGGAGCGGGTTGTTTTTAAAGAAGTCTACAAATATTTTAAAGATAACAATCTATTTTATGTTTTACAGTCTGGCTTCCTTCCAAACAACAGCACCGTCTTTCAGTTGTTAGAGGTTTATCATAACCTCTGTGACGCAGTAGACAAACACAAACACACGTGTGGTGTTTTCTGTGATATTTCAAAGGCATTTGATAGAGTATGGCACCGAGGCCTCATATTTAAATTAAAACAGTATGGCATCTCCTGTCCTTTGCTCCGCTGGTTTTACAGCTACTTAACAGATAGAAAACAGAGAGTGAAAATAAACAGTTGTAACTCTAGCTATAGGGAAATCAAGGCCGGGGTCCCACAGGGGTCAGTTCTTGGGCCTTTTCTGTTTCTTATTTATATCAATGACATCGTCGACAAAATTCATTCAATTACTCGCCTCTTTGCTGACGATACTTGTCTGACTGAATCGTCTGACGACCTTGGCAATATCCAAGCAAAGATGAATTTGGAACTCAAGAAGGTAAACGAATGGGCTAACACATGGCTGGTCTCATTTAATGCTAAAAAGACAAAAGCAGTCCTTTTCACACTCAGCAACAATATGTCGCAGTTAAACATTTTGTTTAATAGTGAAATAATAGATTTTTCTAATTCTCATAAGCATTTAGGTTTAACCTTGCAATCAAACTTGACTTGGGCAGATCACATTGATGAAATTTGTAAAAAGGCATGTTCGAGATTATCTCAGTTAAGAAAATTGAAGTATATTTTTAATAGGAAAATTCTTGAAAAAATATATCACGCATTCATACTACCGATCTTAGAATATGGTAGTTCGGTGTGGAGTGGTGCTCCCCAGTATCAACTAAAGCGTTTGGAAGATGTTCACTGCGACGCAGCCCGGATAATTAGCGGGTTGACACGATCTGTTCCACGAGATCGACTTCTTTGGAAGTTGGTTGGAACAACTTGGAAAGCAGGCGCTATGTTCAGAAACTGTGTAACTTTTACAAAATTGTCACTGGCACTGCTCCGAGTTTTCTCCATGACCTGATACCACCACGTGTTTCTGATGTATCCCAATATAATCTACGAAATTCGTCTAATTTTGTTCCCTATTCCTGTCGAACAGAGCTGTTCAAACGTTCATTTTTCCCTTCGTGCGTCCAAATTTGGAATACCCTACCGGAGACGGTACAAAATAGTACGTCGCTTGCGGAATTCAAGAAATCCATTTTACCACCATTGTATAAGCCTCCGTCATACTTCTCAACTGGAACAAGAAAATACAACATCATCCACGCAAAACTACGAACTGGTTGTAGTGACCTCAATTGTGACAAATTCAATAATTACATATCCGATACTCCATTTTGTTCATGTAACGAAGGTGTTGAGGACGCAGAACACTATTTCTTCGTGTGTACCTTGAATTTTGATATTCGCAATACCCTCATCGGTGATTTGTTAAAATTCACAGCCCACTGGAATTCAACTGATTTAGTATTATATGGAAGCCCGTTATTACCAGAAAGTAGTAATATATCTATTTTTTATCTGTTCAAAAATTCATTCGTGACTGACACAGATTCGATCTGCAGCCTCACAATTAGGTATGTTCTCTACACAATTGTGTCCTCTAGGATATAATAGAAATAATCTGACTTCCGCCGTGGGTATGCTATCGCGGCGGGACCTGAAACTCTCACTGTGAGAATGTACCCACGGCGAAAGTTAGATTATCAAGGGTTTGACCACGAGATAAATTTCGAAATAGTTGTGTGAACATCCCCAGAAGTAAAAACCTATGCTTAGTGGCAGTAATCAAGAAGTTAATTTAGACTCACGTTACGGCCAAGATACTATAGAATGCAAATGGGTGGGTGGCGGGCATCATCACTGGATCTAATGTTGTATTTCATGTTTTTTTGTTTTTTTTTTCTTCTTTATATTCTTTTTATTTTTTTGTCTCTCTCTCTCTCTCTCTCTCTCTCTCTCTCTCTCTCTGTTTAATTTGTGTTTGTCTATAATGTTTATAATATTTAGATTTTGTTAGATTCTGTTATTTATGGAATACGTTCTGCCATATTGTAAATTATTAGTCTTTGTACAGGAACGGAGGGGCTTCTAAGTGGTAAGCACTTGTCCTCCAATCCTGATTTGCATTGTCAAATGGCAAATAAAAATATGTTTAATCTAATCTAATTCAGTGTTAAATCGCGAGCAAAAAAACGTGTTGCGGATTCTGTAGCAGCGTCGAAAAGTGGTATGCGGATTCTGTAGCATCCGTATCTGTACACGATTTTAACACTGAATCCCTATGGAGGCGTACACGGAAACCCATTTGCGGATTCTACATCAGAAATCGACTTATGTACGACACGTGGAAAAGAGGTGCTACCGAACCCGCAAACCACTTTTTGATGCCTAAAAGCTTGAAGAGCTTGAAATAAGTAATCACCCAATCATTTCACGTTCCTAACGCTAATTAACCAATCAGATTGCTTGATTCTCATAAACTTAATCATACAAAGTTATCTCCCCTCGTCGTGGGGGTGGGGGTCACGCCTGTCATAAAACGTGAATCGCGTTTAATAACGTGGATATAATGGCTAGAGCAATGTATACCAAAAACCAAAAGCTCGAAGAGCTTGAAATAAGTAATCACTCAATCACTTCACGTTCCTAACGCTAATTAACCAATCAGATTGCTTGATTCTCATAAACTTAATCATACAAAGTTATCTCCCCTCGCCGTGGGGTGGGAGTCACGCCCATCAGAAAAATCGAAGTTTCGAGAAGGTGGTCACGTGACCTATCAAATTGAAGGTCTCGACGAGTGGATTAAGAAGATCGTAATTTTAACCCTCGTCGTGGGGTGGGGTCACGACCAGAGCCGAAAAACGTCTTCCTTTTTACAAATCCAGGCATGTGAGGTATTAATATGAAGGGCTCGATGAATACATTACAAAAATGACGTTTTTCATTTTATGTGGGGTGGGGGGTCACGCCCATCAGAAAAATCGAAAGTTTCGAGAAGGTTGTCACGTGACCTATCAAATTGAAGGTCTCGACGAGTGGATTAAGAAGATCGTAATTTTAACCCTCGTCGTGGGGTAGGGTCACGACCAGCGCCGAAAAACGTCTTCCTTTTTACAAATCCAGGCATGTGAGGTATTAATATGAAGGGCTTGATGAATACATTACAAAAATGATGTTATTCATTTTATGTGGGGGTGGGGGGTCACGCCCATCAAAAAAATCGAAGTTTCGAGAAGGTGGTCACGTGACCTATGAAATTGAAGGTCTCGACGAGTGGATTAAGAAGATCGTAATTTTAACCCTCGCCGTGGGGTGGGGTCACGACCAGAGCCGAAAAACGTCGTTCTTTATACAAAGCCAGGCATGTGAGGTACTGATATGAAGGCTCGATGAATACATTACGAAAATGACATTTTTCATTTTATGTGGGGGTGGGGTCACGACCAGAGACGAAAAACGTCTTCCTTTTTACAAATCCAAGCATTGAGGTACTGATATGAAGGGCTTGATGAATACATTACAAAAATGACATTTTCCACCATCGCAGTGGGATGGGGTTAACACCGATCAGAAAATCAAAAGTTTCGAGAAGATAGTCGTGTGACCTATCAAATTAAAGCTATCGACAAGGATATTATGAAAATCATAATCTTTCCCTTCTTATAACGGTGGAGTTGGGACCATTTTGAAATCGAAAGTATTAAGAAAAGGTAGTTATGGAACATATTAAATTGAAAAAACAAGTTGAATCTGATGCATCATTCCTTTTTGATATCTGTGTTAAAAACGTGAAGTATGTTTTCAGAAAAATATATATGATTGTTATGCAAATTAGAGATGCACTCGCTTATTAACAAGTCACGCCTTAAGATGTTTCCTTCAATAATAACTCTGTTTACTGAACCATAGATTTGTCAATAAAAAAATTATAAGTTGATCTTCTAACGTTTCTACATATTGAGGATAGCCTATTTCACCATTTCCGAAAAAAGTGTCAATCCAAACTATTTTTTTTTAGGAAACAATGCCCACGTCGAGAAGACATTACAAACTAAACCAGTATAATCTTGACTAAATTCAAATAAAAAACCATTTGTCACGTGTTAGAAAAGATTTGTAAACAGTCTAAACGCACGTGTGGAAAAGTTGTTTTGTTTCGTTTTTTACCACAGGAGTTAAAATATTTTAAGATAGGTGGCGTTATATAAATACAGCAACAACAAAAAGCAGTGTTTACAATGTGTCAGCGTATGACTGAATGAAAATGAGAAAAAGCTCTTTTTCTAACCACTTGATAGCGAAGCATTACATCAGTTGTCGCGATATTTGATGTCGTCCAACAGCAGCCAAGACATTAAGCTTTTTACGTCGACATACCACTTGTCCAAAACAATTCTCTTTTAACCCTAAACGGGTGAAATACATCTCGGTAACGACTCCCTTTTTTTCTTGATCAGACACAGTTGTTGGTGGAAAGTTGACTGGAGGGTCGTTCAAAACCATTGATCAAATATATCGAACGAAAACGACTCATTTTCTAACTACGATTGTCGCCGTATTCTAATGTCACCACACTAATCATACAATACGATATTGGAACTGCACTACCTCTTGAATATTACAAATTTACGATTTGTATTGTCTTCAACACAAATCGTAAATTCCTTCCCGCATCACCATACTGATACTATACCGCATCGAATTTGACATCGTCATCATCCCCTTGCTAGATAAACTTGAACTCGTCATCCGAATGGTATTGCGAAATGAGCCTATAGGGGTTAATTAAGCTCGCAAGCTCGGTAAGAGCTCGAGCTCTTGAGGTTTTATTTTGAGGATTCAGTGGACTCATGTTTACTCAATGAGCCTGATATCGTTTGGTAAGGAATCACAAAATTCCAGAGCTGGTGAGACCTCACAGAACTGCGAGTTATCACAACGTTTATAGTTCGATCTTACGATATCTGATCGATAAATTTTCCCTAACATTCTGTAACAATGGTCGATAATAGAAATTAGTATAGAAAATCGTGTGAATTGTTCTCTGAAAATTGCATTCGCTTGTACAGTATTTCTGATTTTTTACAGATTGCGTTCAGGGTTTAGTTTTTAAAAAAAACCTAGTCAAATGGTTAGGTTCAAGGAAAGTAACTCTGCTAGGTTCAAAAGGAAGTAACTCTGTCATCCGCAGGTAGAGGTTTATTATTTCGAGGTCATCAGAGGTCATAATGCAGGTTTGGTTCATGGAAGTAACTCCGTCCATCCGTAGGTAGAGGTTTATTATGAGATCAAGGGTCGTGATACAGGTTAGGGAAGTAACTCCGTAACAACCCATCCCAAAGTAGTGGCTCAGTAGGTAGAGGGGGAAGTCTGCGAGACCAGGGATCCTTGATTCGAATCCCACCTGCGCCCTGTCGCAGCCGCGTTGTGTCCTTGGGCAAAACATTTCACCCCCCACTATCCACATGGGAGCACGGTGGCGTTGTGTACTAAGGCGTACTGCACGTCGATGGTGCATCTATCTTCAACCAATGCCAATCCTGCTTGTGTGGAGTTTGATTGCTTGAGAGCTGACAGTTACTTGTCGTTGATAGGTGGTTCTCTCCGTCAATCTGTTCCAGCCGTAAAACTGTCATGGTAACGATTAGCCATTGTGCAGAAATATTTTACCTTAAACACTAATAAATAAATAAATAAATAAATAAATAAATAAATAAATAAATAAATAAACCATCGTTGAATCGTCGTCTGGGTGTGGCTACAGGGTGTTTAGTGGGTCTTCGGTGGAGAATATTGTCATCTTCAAACTTTTAAACAGCAAATCCCCCCCCCCCCCCCCCGAACCCGGGCCAAACAAAATTTCCAACCGATTGGAGATGAATTTGCGTTAAGCGCACCCATCCCCAATCTTTGGGATATAATTTTTCGACCGATATTTCAAGTGTTCTAAGTGTTGCAAAATTTCAACCGCATGAAATTTTCAGGAAACTTTTTCAGGCTAAATTTTTACTGGAAGAAGGAAAATTAAAACGAGTGTTTGACACTAATTACTATGACAGCTACTTACTTTGCAGGGTGAAGTTTCAGCAATTTGGCATATCCCGCGGGAACTTCTAACCGTTCAAAACCTGTGTCCGGATTTTGTGTGGCGGGGCGTGAGACCCACCCCCCCCCCCCCCCACCGTCGTAACATCCATGTTCTTGCCCATTGCCTTGTTTCAAACAGTGTACATATTACACCACCACCAACCACCCACTTCCCCACCACCATCCCCTTCAAGGTGTCGCGTCTTGCCTTATTTTGATCGACGAGATCGTTTCAATTTTCCAAAACGTGGTGTTTTCGAAGATTTATTCTTACCTTTTCATTTCTTCAACAATCTGCACAGCCTCTGTTGATACTGGTAACAGGGCTGAACATTCCGGAAACCTCGCAACCATTCTGTTCACATTTCTTTCTAAAGCTTCCAGTCTCATACTTGCTGTTGAAACAGATGCTTTATTGATCGAGAACTGTAATGTACGGGTTACCGTAGACACGATACGGCGAGCGCCTTCAAGAAAACCTTCCAGATTCATTTTTATATCGGTCTTCCATTTGCTTATCGTGTTATTAAAATGTGACGCCAGAAAATCTAGCGTGTATGTATCGGCGCCACTGATTGGTTAGAATGTGTTGATTGACAGGTTTTCAGTGTGATACTCAATTAATTTAGCATCATACTATATTATTTGTGTATGATACTGAATTAAATATGTATGATACTCAATTAATTTAGCATCATACTATATTATTTGTGTATGATACTGAATTAATTCAGTATGATACTCAATTAATTTAGCATCATACTATATTATTTGTGTATGATACTTAATTATTTTAGTATGATACTCAATTAATTTAGAATCATACTATATTATTTGTGTATGATACTTAATTATTTTAGTATGATACCCAATTAATTTAGAATCATACTATATTATTTGTGTATGATACTTAATTATTTTAGTATGATACCCAATTAATTTAGAATCATACTATATTAGTTTTTATGATACTTAATTATTTTAGTATGATACTCAATTAATTTAGAATCATACTATATTATTTGTGTATGATACTTAATTATTTTAGTATGATACTCAATTAATTTAGAATCATACTATATTATTGTGCACGATTTCATGAATGCAGCATAAATAAAATAGCATGATACAGAAATCAGGTTCACGTACGGGAGGGTCATAATTGTTTTTTTTTAGTATGAGACTCTAATAAAATGGTATGATGCTATATTATTTGGTATGATTTCATAAATGCTGCATACATAATTAAGTATGATACTCAATTATTTGAGTATGATACTGAATGAATTCAGTATAATACTATATTATTTGGGTATCATACAATATTAATTGAGTATCATACTCTTTATTTTAGCATCATGCTTAATTCACTGATTTATGATCCTGTTCGTACGTCATATGTTTGGAGAGTCTAAGCTCCCATGGGGCGATCATGGTTCGCCACATGGTAAGAAATTGCAGTAAATTAGACCCAAAACACTCAATTTCATTGCATTTGAGTATCATTTTGACGCAGAAACACTGCGTGCTCGTGGGCAGAAAGTTTCAAAATCTAGATCGAGAACGTCCCCGGGAGCCCGAGAAGCGAAATTGCGAATCTGGGGCCCGTTTCACGAAGCAATGTTATAAGTATTTGTTAAGAATGACTTAAGTTTAAGAGATAAGTACCAACTAAGATAAGACGGTTCCGTGTCACGAAAGTGTTTCACGAAACAAGCTTAATACTTACTTAAGCTCGAGATTAAGATTGTGATGAGCATAGACTAGTTCCCGATCTTCTCATACAGTTGCAAACGAAAAAGGTTGCACGCAGTTCAAAAATAGCCTCCCTTGATGTGCACGGTGCACAGTGGACTGATTATTCGATTTCACTCAGTGGCTTATAGTTGATTGATTGTTTCTACCATTTATTAATTAATTTGTTGATTGATTTATTGATTTGTTTATTGGTTGATTTATTGATTTATTTACTTGTTTTTTTAAAATAATTTAATACTTGAATATGGGTTGTTAGTTTTGTTTCTGTTCAATCATCGCTAATTGGTAAGGGTTTATGTTCAGCTTCAGTTGGTATGACCACACGCTGTTGCCATTTCGTCCCCTGAGTTCCAATGTGTTCTATGTGCCAGAAGGCACATAGAACACATTGGAACTCAGGGGACGATTTGTCGTTCCACTGATGGACGCTTTCATTCATTCACTCGTTGCCATGCATTGTCATCTTGGAATGGGGTGACGACATAACGCATACATGCGAATACGTCATTGGGATCAGTGGAATTTCACGGCATTCTACATCCGCTGTATTATTTCAGAGGAGTTTGCGAAAATCACATGCTTAATATGCTCTTCGCGATCGTAATGTAGGCGATTTCGTGTGTGCTCTTGCGTGAGGGCGGATATTTGTTATCGTTCATGCTATTGTAATTTCCTTCATCACAATACAAACCACGGAGATTATGCGTGTAACAAGGAATTGACCGAGCACACATTAACGTGAAAATATTTGACTGCACGGGTTTCATGTACAGGGCGTGGCATTCCATAAAATTCCCCTCCATAAAGGAACGACGTATCTGCTGTTCAGTCGTCATTTTCTGTTTTACTGTCATCATAGCGTCATGTCTAAAAGGAGCCTCAATTTCACATCCGACGAGTTAGAAGTCATTACAGATGGTGTTTCCAAACACAAGGATATTGTATTTAGTAAATTCAAGTCGACCGTCAGCAACTTGAAGAAGAGCAAATCATGGAAGGAAATAACGCGTAACGTAAATCCTGTAAATAAGTCAGGAATCGTCAGGACGGTGGAGGAGGTGAAGACAAAATGGACAAATATGTCAAGCCTCACAAAAAAGAAGACTGTTGCCAGGAACAACAGGAACATATGCGGAACGGGGGGGGGGGGGGGGGTCCATCAGGACCCGACGTTAACGATACGGATGAGAGGATCCTGGACGTCTTAGGACCCACTCGGATCTATGGCATCAGAGGAGGTGTCGATACGGATAGTTTACACAATTCCCAAATAGGTGAGTTGACAAATTATTCAGACATCCCCAGTTAATCTAACGCACCTATAACGCACAGATGTCTGACGCTTATTTTCTTTTATGGTCGATCTTACCACTAATCTATTGAAAATACGTTTCGAGCAGTGGAACACTTATCTCGTGTCCATGGGGTACGGCTGTTCAACAAACCTTGGACGTATTCGTTGCATGATTAGGCGCGTGTTAGTCATCAGTGCAGACCTTCGATTCTGAGGCACGCGATCGCGGTAGCGCACTTCAGCGCGCCGGGAATCCCATCTTCGCGATCGATTTATCTTGCGCTTCGGCAGGTTTACGCGCGGTCAAATTTTGAGGTTATTTTGTTTACAGGCTAAAGTATGGCTACTTCCTTGAATATACACTTGTCGGCGTGTGTGAAGTATTTTCATTAAAACCAAACAGATATGGATATCAGTAGAACTGGTTCTAATGATATCCATATTTGTATGCTTTGCCTGCGATATTCCAAAGATAAGCTGTGCTGGGCCCATGTTGGTTTATTTTCTAGTAGTTTTTGGCCGTTAGGTTAGGTAAAGGGTTAACGCCTGAAAGTTTACTTTGACCGAGGCGCGCTAATATTACAACAGCGCCCATAACATCCAAATAAGGCGAGTGCTTGTGCGTGATCCAACATTTTATAGAATTGAAGGCCTGTCAGTGTCGGTCAGTGGTTGATCCTATCACTGAAAAATTCACTGTTCAACTGGTAATTGTTATAAGAGAAAGGAACAAAGCCACAATCAATAATAATTATTCAGTATACACATTGTGTATTCTTTTTGTTATCGTATTAATCGTCATTATTACCAATGTATCATGCGTTCTTATAACATGATAAGCATTTTACTCAAGCCACCAGAAACCATATCGTGTTTTGTTTTCCGGTCGCTCATGAGTCACAGGGCGCTAATATAACAATAACATGATTTTGGAGGGCGCTATGGTTTCTTAACGGCCCCACAGGAATGATGAACAGCCCAAGGGTTCATTAAAGGCCCGACACGAAGTCGAGGGCCGTTAATGGCCCTCCGAAACCATGTTATTAATATTATTATCACTACATTTGGCCATTTATCACTACTAGCCTGAGACATTCTGTCAGATTGAATTCTGATTATTTTTGTACAAACAAAATCACGTGACTCACGTGATTAAACTAATGAATATATAAAGAAGTAATTAACGATAAACATACGCGAAATTAAAGTCAGAGTGAGCAATGAAATGTCTGACAGTGTCTCCCTCGAAGCAGGCACCCCAAGGGTCCGTCCTAAGCCCCCTCCTATACATCTTTTTCGTAAATGACCTTAGCTTCTCCGATGACCGCGTTCAAGTTTCCCAATTCGCGGATGATAAGGGCCTCTGGGACTCTAACAATACGGCCAATCTGCTCCAAAAACCCCTGCAACGCGCTCTCGACGAGCTTGAAGAATGGTGTGCCAAATGGAGAATTAAGCTAAATGCCAATAAAACCCAACGAATCACCTTTACTCGCAAGAAAACCAAACGGGATTTTGACCTAAAACTTATGGATAACACCCTCCCAGAATGCAAAGAAGCGAAATTCCTGGGCATTACTATTGATCAGAAACTGTCCTTCAACAAACATACCGACGACATGGCGAAAAAAGCTACCAAACGAATGAACTTACTGAAAATGCTCAAGGGAACTTCATGGGGGGCCAACCAGTCCACCCTACTCAAACTATACAAATCCTTTGTGCGCCCAGTACTCGAATACGGTGAGATAATACTAACTGACCCCAACCAAACTAATATGGGAAAACTCCAGAGGGTCCAAAATCACGCGCTTAGAGTTGCCCTCCGCGCCCCATGGGACACAACCATCAAAACACTCCACGACAGGGCCGATATCCCCACCATTATAGACCGCCTAGCCACCCTGGCCGCGAAAAATCATGACAGGTTAGCCGACAGCGAACTAATCTCCGAACTTGGAGTAATTTGCGAAAGCCGACAAAAGCCCAAAAATTGTAACCAAAACTAAGACCGCTCGAATAAAAACTAGGAATGACAAGGTAAACTGCGATCCCCGACGCCTCCGAATACCCCTAAACTAAATTAAAATAAATAAGTCCGCAACCAGCGAAGGGTACAACAGGAAAGAAACACCCTCGGGTGTGGTCTAGTGTGCTAGACCTGTTGCTCTCCCGCTGACAGCCTCGGAAGCTCAACCCGCATTAAACGATCGCGATCCCCGGCACCCTCAACTTCAAATAAACTTAAACTAACCTAAATAAGGCCACTTCCAGCGAAGGACACAACAGGAAAGAAACACCCTCGGGTGTGGTCTAGTGTGCTAGACCTGTTACCGTCCCGCTGCAAACTAGGAAGTTCAGCCCACTTAAAACGCTCGCGATCCCCGGCACCTTAAAACTAAATAATAAATAGGGAACGACTGGGGTCCCAAGCACAAGAGTATGTTACTGCTCTTACGAATGTAAAGATTCGTGCATTCCATACCCCCCCGCCCCCCCCCCCCCCACACACACACACAGCAGACACCACAAAGACACACAACTAAAGAGGTTTTACTTTTATCTTGACAGTTTACATATTCTAATGAAAACTAATTCTACCGTCTTCTTTTAAGCAGGTACACAGAAGATGTTTTTTGACCAGCACCCCAATAACCGCTACAGACAGTCTAACCGTTATGGAAACAGTCATCCCCTTGGTTCCTGAACATCCTCCGCTCCATCCCTAGAAGTGGTCAACCACTTTAAGGGAGGCGAGCGTTGGTCCTGCGTCCCGCCTCTGCCCCTTTTTGTAAGCGCATTGCGCATCTTTTTGTCCCAACCCACTAGGATTACAATGCAGGCCTGCCCCCGAACCAGGGAAGTTCGGGTCTTCTTCTTGGTGGTCCCCGAAAGGGGTCGTTGTTGTTTTCTTTCAAAGAGTCCAACTATAACAGAGACAGCCTGAGGCAGATTATACTTGCCAGTGATGGCCATCACTCATTATCATCCTCGAAGCGGCAGACTATACTTGCCCGAAAATCCAGATCGACTGCACCCTCGGGGAGAGGTAGTACCTTTGTGAGAGGACCCAACCTCCCACACTGGTCCTCACCCGAGGGTCCAACCGACTTCAGTCAACGAGACCGCCTACCCACAACTGGAGACACCTGCTGACTACCGGATCCTTTTCCTCCTTCAAGACGCCTAGACATGTGACAGCCATCATATACAGCTACCGAGGGTCGAAAGGGGCTTGTCCCCCATACCGTCCCTGCGCGCCTTCGGTGCGCGAAATCATTTCTCTTCGGCATTAAACATACGTGGAAACAGGGCGAGTTGTATACAATTCAACACCGTAATGTCGGTAGACTATCACAGTAATAACTGGTTTTACTCACCGGAAGTTTATCTAGACATCACGTAGTTTACTTCTGTACAATTATGGTGACTTAACTCACTCAACATTGTTCAGAAAAGAATAGACAGAAATATTAAGGGCTATTCAGTTTGTATGGTCAGACATAATTACATAAGTATACGAGATTATAACGATTATACTCTTTGTCGATTTCCCTCAGTCATCAGATAAGGATATCACACTAGTAACAGCGCGTCCAGCATCGATGCCGTCAACAATAAAAAGGAGGAAATGTCAGGCTGGGACAGAACTAAGTGAAAGGATTCTCGAGGTAGAAGAGAAAAGGTTGAAGATCGAAGAAGACAGGCTCGAGGTTGAGAAGAAGAGACTTGCTGTTGACGAGAAGCTTGTGCGTGTTGTTGGGGAAAGCATTACCAATTCCTTTGAAAGCAACTATTGCACCTAAACTGTTTTGTTGTGTTACTATTTTACAATTATATTGCATTGTTGAATTCTCTTAGTCATTCTTTATAATCAAAGCAACCTCAATCGGATTGCCCCCAACGCCCCCCCCCTACCCCCCCCCCCCCCGTCACACACACACTCAGTAGATCGAAAGAAGATGTCTACTCGGTAACCCATACGGTACCAATATCGCCACTTCGATTTCACATCACTTTCATAGCATAACAACTCACTTTTTGGGTAAAGTGTTCAATCCCGGTCATATATCCACACAAAGGTTTCGCATTTCGACCTTTAGTGGGAAGGCCGGGTATTCCACCAGTCACTGATGTGGCTGAAATACTACTGAAATCAACGTTAAACCCCACACAACCAGTCAATACACGACACAACTAGCTGATCAAGTTGTAGATGAAGCTTCCAGAATAGTTCTCATGAAACAAAGCTGTATGAGTGTACCACCATGCGTCCTAAGGACTCGCGACCTCGTTGGAAATGATTGATCGATTCATTGGTGTTTAAAATCGTTTTCGTCAATATTTCAGCCATATCACGACACACACACATTTCAATTTTATATTATCTGTCGAAACCCCCGGCTGCCAGCAGGTACAGGGTCACCTCTTCACATAAGATCGAGGTGACAAATCCGAGACGGGATATGAACGGGAGGGAACAGTCAACCGAGAGGTTAAGCGCTATAGCGTCTGGTGGAGTCGAACTCGCTACCAATTGAGCCCCCCCCCCACCCCCCCCCCCCCCCCCCCCATTGGTCATGCATTAAAGAAAAATAATTAAATTCACAATTTATCTCAAAAGATCAACCGAAATGATTCATTGAAACCGCCCCTCAACAAGAGCTGTTCTTAACTGGATTCTGGTTGTGTTCTGATTGTCTCCATTGTAGGTAACACCCATGTCATCGTTGGTTGGCATGTCTTCGTCCGGTGGCGGTAATCGGGTGTCAATGCACATATTATGGCGAACACATACAGCCACGGTAATCCTACAAACGCGCACTGGAGAGGATAAAAAGGGTTCCACCAGATATGTCAATACAGCGGAATCTCATTTTCAGAACCCCAAACGCACGTTCTATGGCATTCCTTGTCTTCATCAGCGTCCTCGTATATCGTCGCTCTGCAGCAGTTGTTCCGTTATTGATATGTGTCATCAGTTCGGGACGCAACGGGATTCCGTTATCCCAAATAAGCCATCCGATTGGAATGTCCCCATTTTGGAACAGTCTACAAAGTTCCGATGTGGAATAAATAAAAGCATCGTGAGCTGATGCAGACCACTTTGCGACAACATTCAGAAATCTTAATTGAGAGTCACACATCCCTTGCACATTTGTCGCATGACACTTCCTCTTCAGAAGGAGCCATTATTGTGATGTGCGTACAGTCAATAGCCCCGACAACGTTGGGAAACCCGGCTATAACGTCGCATGAGTGCTAGAATGTCCTGTGTCCCCTATGGGAGTACTCTGCCCCCTATGGGACGATATATTATTTCCCCTATGGGACATAGGACATTTTAGCACTCAGGCGACGAATTATCGTGGAACCCAACCATTATCTCCCGCAACGCGGGTTCACTTCCTGCAAAGTAAATGAATCCTCACCACACAAAGCAATGGTGACCGAGTTCACAACTCGTGAAATGGTAGACTTGTTAACTCCACGAATATCATCAATTACGGTCTGAAAGCTCCCAGTTACATAAAAACGTGATGCAAGTAACACCTGCAATGACACAGGTAAGGAATTCGATCTTCTCGTTGGATGTTGAATAGAATGCTGTACCAAATCACAAACATCTGTAATTAATCTTCGATCCAAACGATATCGTGATATTAATTCCTCTCCACACATTAATCTAGAGAATTATTTCTATCCCGTAATACGCGTTGTCTTCTAAGATGTCTTCTTGCTTGAAATATCAAGTGAACAGCGGCCATTTTGTGGTTAGAGTCTGACGGAGCACGGTAAATCACAACGAGGAACAACATATTGGCACGAATACATTGAATCAACATACATTGACATCCTCGTGCATGTATCATCAAGCGATCACTGCGTTTCAGACTTTGAGAAATTCTTAAGAAGTTGAAAAGATTTACTTAAGACATCTACTGACCAGTCTAAGATTTTCGTCTTAGCTTAGATCAAACTTAGACGATTCTGTGTTCGAGAAACGCACTTTTCTGCTTAGGTTTTTCTTAATAACTTGTTAAGATCGATTAAGCATGTCAAAGGAGATTATACAAAGCCGGAAAATAATTCAAGTTTGCCGTTTGTTGCCCAAAACAAGTGTTGTTAATTGGCGAAAGAGACTGTACAGATCGTTTCTACGGAACATACTCGGCGAAAAAGTGTGTATGTGTGTCTGTGTGTGTGTGGGGGGGGGGGGGGGGTGAAGCCTATCCCCACCTTATCCCCACCCCCATCTCCGGCATGCTTGCAATAGCATTGCCATTTGCGAGCCCAAACTATTAAGGAGGTATTGTATGGATACTAGTAGATCAGTGGACTCGAGACGCATATTTGACGAATGCGTCATTATGGTTCAGCTTCACCACCCACCCACCCCCCCCCCCCCCTCCCACACACACACACACACACCACACAACCACAATCCACACAAACACACACATACCACTCGCAACCGAAAAGAACTTATCTTTTAAATTTCAATTGAATACAACTGGCCATTCTGTTTTTCTGTTTGCACTGTATCGTCTCTTTTACTGGTCCATTATCTTTTCCCATTCTTCCCTTTTGACCAGTTTGTATCTTCTGTTGTGCTGCTCCGTACATGCAATCGGTTCAGTTATTAAGCTACAAAGAAACTGTTCTTCTTTATACCAGCATACATCTGGTAAACGCCCCCAGAAGAAACGGTTATTACCGACGCTGTGTATCGCGCTAACTTCAAGGTATCTACATCTTGTATTTTAGCTGGAAAACACAGTGAATGAAGAGATTAAGAACTCTGAAGTGTGAGACATGTTGTTTATTATTATTGTTGTGCTGTTGTTGTTGTGGCTCTTGTTGTTGCAGAGGCGGCTCACCCCTAGGGAGTGGTCTGGAGTGGATTGTTAGGGCCCCAACCTGAGGGGGTAGGGGTTAAATAGAGTTGTAACCGTACAAAATAGAGGTAGGATAATCTGCGCCATTTGAACGTAAACATATAGTTTATTTAATGGCGCTGCCCCCCCCCCCCCCCCCCCCCTTAACTCTTGGGGCACTGATTTTTAAAATCGTGCGCGGGAGCCCGCACAAAAATATCGGAATCTGTTGTGGCATTTTCTGCAGCTCGCCGTTCATTTTCGTAATCATTCGAATTATTTTGAAGACGTCAAGTTGGCTCGATTTTTAAAAAAAAAAACAAGCTAAAAACGAATCTTTCGTCTTTTGCCTTTCATTATCGATCACTGAAGTGAAGAATTATGTCGGTGAGGAGTTTAATTGTTTTAGCTTTGACAGGAACGTGTCAATAATTTTTATTTTTTATTTTTTTTTTTTTCGAATATGATTTCAATCATTTCAATGTCATCAGCGGATTGAAAGCGAGATGTAAGGTCCTCAATTCGACCTTGTCAGGATTCAGCCTCAATGATAACTTAGTTTTATCATATCGTTGTCTGTTAATGTCATCAGCGGATCGAAAGCGAGATGTAAGGTCCTCAATTCGACCTTGTCAGGATTCAGCCTCAATGATAACTTAGTTTTATCATATCGTTGTCTGTTAATGTCATCAGTGGATCGAAAGCGAGATGTAAGGACCTCAATTCGACCTTGTCAGGATTCAGCCTCAATGATAACTTAGTTTTATCATATCGTTGTCTGTTAATGTCATCAGCGGATTGAAAGTGAGATGTAAGGTCCTCAATTCGACCTTGTCAGGATTCAGCCTCAGTGATAACTCAGTTTTATCACATCGTTGTCTGTTAATGTCATTAGCGGATTGAAAGCGAGATGTAAGGTCCTCAATTTGACCTTGTCAGGATTCAGCCTCAATGATAACTTAGTTTTATCATATCGTTGTCTGTTAGGCCTAAAAATGAAAGTTCTCACTTCAGTTGTGTTTTGAAAACAAAATAATACACAAATCACAATAAACATTTCTATAAATAAACCTTTATTGTTATATTATAACATTACCATTACTAGATTTAGAGGAAAAGGTTAATTTAGGAACCAATGATTGATAATAATTATTAATATTAATATACTTATAACTTAAGAATTTGGAATAAAGTTTAAAGAGATGGAAAGTTCTATATAAATTTGATATGAATGTATGACTGATGACACACTCTGCCTTTTATCTTTTTATTTAACAAAATATTCTGCAAGGAGGTAAAGTGAACAGCGCTACAAAAAAGTCATTACATTTATCATTCTATCAATATAACAAACATGATTTTGGAGGGTATTATGGTTCATTGGCGGCCCTGCAGCAATGATGAACAGCCCGAGGGTTTATTAAAGGCCCGAGACGAAGTCGTTAATAAGCCCAAGGGCTGTTCATCATTGCTGCAGGACCGTTAATGAATCATGATGCCTGACAACAATCATGTTATTACTATTATTACCACTCCCTGTTACAGCTAACCGCTCGAGGGAATTGCTGGAAGAAATAATCACTAAAGTCGGTTCGATATTTCTGTTTCGATCGTGCGTTCTACTTCAGTTCAGAAATACAAAGGGACGTCATCCGAATGGGAGTAATTCATTAGACCATGGAATCTAAAAATAGCCGGGCCGCTAATGGCTATTTATACCATTATCACCCGCGGGCCGGCTCCGTCGAATGACGTCACTGAAATTATGGAGTTTTAACGGACCTCCAAACTTATGTTAATCGACAGGTAACTTATAGATTGAGTGATAATAATATAACAATATCTCTCTTCTCCTTGACCTTATTATAGTATATACAATAGACCACATGTAGGGACCGACCTGGGCATGCGCCAGTGCGTATTTGGTTCTGAAAGATCAGGACCTGGCTCTTAAATCTCAGAAATAGGCTTCTCAGTTGGCGAGTAACTTCTCAGATCATATTTTGATATTCTTTCGATGGGTAATCGAGAGAGACACTCTTACATGTATTATATATATGATTATCATTTATCATTGTTGTAGAGTGCTTAAGTTAATACTTCAAGTCTTAATTACCAAGCATTAATCTTCACTGTGGTTTCTGATCAAGTCTTGGCTGCCTAAATAGGCAGCCAAGACTTGATCAGAAACCACAGTGAAGATTAATGTTGCTATAGTGTACTAAATGAAAATGATGAGAGCTATTACATACTTGCAGTGTGTGTTACAAACAGCAGTGTGACTCCGTAAATTGAAATCTGGCGCATGAATTGAAAAAATAGGCTCCGCGGCTGGAGCGTATTTTAAATAGTCCTGATCGGTCCCTGCACATGTATAGACAGGATGTATATAGACCAAGAAAGGGGGGGGGGGGGGGGGTTGCAACAAATACAGTCAAATCCCAGACGTTTGTGTGTGTGGGTGGGTAGGGGGTTAAAGTGATACCCTAGAAGAAAAAAATGGGTTTGCTGAAGGGGGTCCACCTCCTGTATCTGTACAAATGACAGTTTTATGATCTCTAACATTGGGGTTTAATCCACCGGAACAGGAAAGGGGTCTTTTTCTTGTTTTTGGGAAAATTCATAAGCTTCTCTTTCAAGATTGAAACTCATTTAATTCATTTGAAGATCTTTTTATGAAACAAACTGAGATTAAACTTAAGAATTACAAGCATCAAGAGTTAATTTGTTGTAATTTCTATAATTGTATTGACCACTGCGGTCACGATTAGCCATTGTGCATAAGTATGTAACCTTAAACACTAATAAATAATTAAATTGACAACTGAGACTAGCAAGGGACACAACTCTGTTTTAAATGATAAAAAAATGCAATTTTACACTGTTCAAGATAGAGTTATCTCACTTGCTGGTCTGTAAGTGGTTTCTGGGCCACAGTCCTATTCATACACCCCACTTGCAGAACACAGAGGGAGAATTATAAACAATTCAATCAGGGTGGGGATGGGGGGGGGGGGGGGGGGAGTAACATTCCTCTCATTGTCACTAAAAGACACACACTGATCATAGATACACTGAATGATGAGGGACTGATGGGAAATTAGAGTAATCACTCTTACACACCATGATTCCCCTAAACATTTCACTGGGGGAGTAATTAATCACTCGCCTTCATGATGTGTGAAGAAATTATGTTTAAAGTTATATATTGCATTTCAATCACCCGTTACCTGTCCCAACTAGGGGACGATACTTGCAAAACATTATCTTGCATAAATAAAATCTTTCATTTTTTGTTTAACCCCTTACCAAACACAAAAGACAGACGACACTTGCAAACAAAATTCTTGAATAACTAATTTAATTTTTTTTGGCGTCACAAACATAGCGTATGACCCCTCATTGGAACGTGCTCAGCGAGTTCATTCTACTGAAGGATCCTAAACTATGTGTTTGAGACAAAAAAGGAAAAAAAAACTAATGAAAATTGAAAGGTGATTTTGGTGAATAGCGCTGGCCGGTTTTAGGCGTTACGTTTGGGTAAAGGGAACCATATTTTGTGACACCTCAGTGGAATGATCTCAATGAGCTTGTTCCAATCAGGAGTCATAAATTATGTTTTTAGAGCAAAAATGAAAAAAATAAAATTTATTTGGTCATTTTCGTGTATAGTGCTGGTCAGGTTTGGGTTGGCATCATAGGTAAGGGGTTAAAATCACTCTCCTAAATTTTTTACTCTCACAAAATTAAAATGAGGAGAGTGATCATTCAGTCGCCTGCATTTTCTTCCCGGCAGTCACTGAATGATGGATGATTGATAATTAACATCAGTAATCAATGTGCAGCCCTGGTATTTAACCCTCAGCAATCAGCAGTGCCAAGGAAAATGCCAAGGAAACGAAAAATATCCACTGCAATAATACTGCCAAGGATGGCTTCTACGGAAAGCCTTGTGGTGACAGAAATTGCACACTTTCCAGGTTACACAAGGAATCAAACAAAGTGGGTTGCAATACGGTGCATTGCTAATATTACAATTTACAGTACAAGTTGTAGCATAACCACTAGAAACTATGTGTTTAGCTTCTATGTTGATAACACCAGAATATGACATCAGTTTCTGGTAAGCTCTCATAGAGCTTCCCAGAAAATGATGTCAGGTTCTGGTGTTATCAACATAGAAGCAATGAGATACTTAGTTTATGGTTATGCTGCGTCTTGTTTTCACTCATACTGTACATATGGAACAAGTCGCCTGCTTACTTCCAAAGTTTTTTTCGCAGCGTTCATATGGTTCAGGATGTATCTCGAACTACTTTCACATGTTAAAGTTACTTGAAAGTTTTCATTTTACCGCATACTACATATCCATGGCAACTGAGACAATGCCCTGCCCCCTGATGATTTTTACACAATCGGACAGGCTTCACAGCAATTGCCTAAGATGCACCAGTTTACCACAGCAATCTTTTTGTTGAAGAAACAAGGATGAATTAGCAGGACTGAATGTAAGTCACAGTGATTGGGAGTGAAAAAGATAGAAAGATCAATGTGTTTTATGTTTATTGCTATAAAACAATAAAAAACATTCAGAATAGTTCATTGTGTACGGCAGCGTTCTGACGCCAGTTGATGTATTTTTTACCTGTGCTAAGTTGTTATAACAAGTTAACTATCTTCTTATAACAACTTAGTAACTTGTTATAACAACTTAGCTAACTTGTTATAATAACATAGCTTAACTTGTTATAAGAACTTAGTAACTTGTTATAACAACTTAGCTAATTTGTTATAACATTTTAGCTATTTTGTTATAACAACTTAGCTATCTTGTTATAACAACTTACCTACCTTTTTAATCATTGCCCCACGGTCAGTTTGTCCCTTCCTTGGGGCTGATAGTAATTGGTCAAAATGCGTTTAATACTTTACCAAACGTGACCGCCAAAAACGGCCAGCACTGTACACAAAAATCGCTATTCAGTCTTTTTTATATTTACATTTTATGCTTCCAAAACATAGGTTATGACCCCTCATTCGAACGAGAGCGTTGCGCTCATTCCAATGAGGGGTAACACCCTGTGTTTTGGATGCAAATAATGAAGATTTTTAGTTACACGAGAATTTTTTTCACGAGTATCGCCTGCTACTAGCGTTAGATAATGGGTTAATGGTGTGGGGGGGGGGGGTGGCTCAGTTGATAGAGGTGCAGGCTGCAAACCGAGAGGTCCTCGGTTCGAATCCCACCTGCCGCAACCGCATTGTGTCCTTGGGCAAGACACTTCACCCCCATTGCTCGCGTGGGGGCACGGTGACGTGTACTAAGGCGTACTGCACGTCGATGGTGCACCTGTCTCCAACACTGCTAACCCTGCTTGTGTGGAGTTGGTATGTTGGGGAGTTGACAGTTGCTCGCCGTTGCTCGGTGGTTCTCTCCGAATACTCCGGCTTTCTCCACCCGTAGAACTGTCACGGTCATGGTTAGCCATTGTGCAGAAATATGTGACCTTAAATACCAATAAATAAATAAATAAATAAATGGGTTAATGTGTACCATGGACGGAGCTACATTATATTTATTTATTTATTTATTTATTTATTTATTTATTTATTTATTTATTTATTTATTTATTTATTAGAGTTTAACAGCACATTAACAGCCAGGGTCATATCATATCGGTGACAGTTTTGCGGGTGGAGGAAGCCGGAGTACCCTGACAGAATCACCGGAGCAACGACGGGCAGCTGTCAGCTCTCCAACATCGTAACTCCGAACTCAGCGCCGTGGTACAGGCAGGGTTAGATTGGTTGCAGACACGCGCACCATCGACATGCAGTACGCCTTAGTACACAGCGTCATCGTGCCCCCCCCCCCCCCCCCCCCACCAGGTAGGCAATCGGGGTTAAGTGCCTTGCCCAAGGACACAACGCGGGGGCGCGAATCAGGAGCTACATTATACACACTCTATCCAACAAAACGACAGAAAACTAACTTGAATAAGGCTCACAAAGTCTGAAATATCTTCGTGCTTTTTCAATAACGCCCTTTAAATATGGATATCGGCGGTTCTGGGTGATTGCGGAGGTTCCAGTGATATTCATATATGTAATGTTTTAACAAGGTTTTCCCATCTTTAAATAAAAGTTTGATTAGTTTTTCTAAAAGGACCTTGTTGGCAAAATAATTAAAGGTCAAGTCGCACAACTTGCTACACGTGAATAGGCCGTCGTTACCCCCTCTAACAGGGGCGGATCCAGGATTTCTGAAAAGGGGCGTGTCTTAGTCTGAAACTGAGCCATGAAACAACAGGGTGCGTGATAAACTCGAGATCGATTCTCCCATCTCTAAAGGCGGGGGTGGGGGCGGGCTTTCCTGGAAAAAGATAAATAAATACTGAACTCTGAAGTGACTTTTAATCCAGTACCCAGGAAAGCAGCCAAAAATGTCCAGAAATGTATATTTTATAAAAGTTTTTTTAATGTAAAAATGGATATCGTTGGAACGGGCTGAATAAGCCGGTTCCAAGTATGCCCATATTTACATTGTTTCAGTAAGATATAGTAAGGGCTATTTCCCAAAACGTTAAAAAACTGCTTGTGTAAAGTTTTGTGGTGTTTTCGACCCATTAGAAGTGCGCTCCGACATGTCTCGGGAAAAAATAGAGGGGGCGCGCGCCGGATGCGCCCCGTCTAAATCCGCTACTGTCTAAGACAAAATATTTTTTCATGATTCTTCCATTTTTACGTTATACAAGAGGTGATGCAGTATGCCTTCAAAATGAGCTCCGTTTTCAGGATCAAGTGGGTAGGTCCAGCTTAGAGAAGTCCAGCAACAGAAAACTAAAAAGAAATGTTTGGTATTTCACACTCACGGCATAATTTTGACGACGCAAAACGGTTGGCTTTCCTGTGACTGAGTGATCACGTAGCCTGGCCCACCCTTGGAATGTAGGCTGACCGCTATGTGAGAAATTAGGCTTTGTTTGTCTTTCACATTCACTACGCATACTACAAAGATTCTTTGTTTTGGTCAGCCATCACAGGACTATTTTCAAGCGTTAATTTCCCCAATGAAGTAGCCTTTTTGTGCAGAAATATATGATCTTAAACACCAATAAATAAATAAATAAATAAATAAATAAATAAATAAATAAATAAATAAATAAATAGCCTCCTCCAGCGAGTTCGCTCCCCGTGGAGATCTCGGGAAGTGAATCAGTGCTTGTTCACTGTTGTAAACTAGCCCCGTTTCGCTGGTAGAATAGGACCCAGTAGCTGATGCTTGGGGTGGAGTTCTTTAAAATGAGCAACATGGGTATAAATGATAGCCTGAACTTGAATATGTCTGTGTTACGGTCATGAATAGCCACCGTCAGGAACATATGAGCTGAAAGACAAATAAATAAATAAATAAATAAATAAATAAATAAATAAATAAATAAATAAATAAATAAATAAGAAGGGCGTACCCAAGCACAATGAACTTGCAATCAAAACGTTGTGAGTTTGATGCCTGGTCGGGGCAAATTGCGTTGTGTCACCCAGAACCCCCGATATCCTTATTTAAAGGGCGTTATTAAAAAGACTCGAAGATATTTCAGAATTTGTGAGCCTTATTTAAGTTAGTTTTTTTTAAAGTTTTTGTTGGATAGAGTGCTTCTAATGTAGCTCCGTCCATGGGACACATTAACCCATAACTTAACGCTACTAGCAGACGATACTCGTGAAAAAAATGCTCGTGTAACTAAAAATTTTCATTGTTTCCATCCAAAACACAGGGTATGATCCCTCATTGGAATGAGCGCAACGAGCTCGGTCGAATAAGGGGTCATAACCATTGTTTTGGAAGCATAAAATGTAAATATAAAAAAGACTGAATAGCGATTTTTGTGTACAGTGCTGGGCGTTTTTGGCCGTTACGTTAGGTAAAGGTTTAAACGCATTTTGACCAATTACTATCAGCCCCGAGGAAGGGACAAACTGGCCTGGGGGCAATGATTAAAAAAGATAGGTAAGTTGTTATAACAAGATAGCTAAGTTGTTATAACAAGTTAGCTAAGTTGTTATAACAAGTTATTTAGCGTCCTACAATTCAATCTAAACCATTTATATTGATAACAAAATATATATCTACAGACTTCCTTACTAATTTGGTATCAATATCTCAAAACTAATCAGAGAAGAAAATTTACAAGGTCCTGCAAGGTCAGAAAAAACATGTTTTGGATTGTTGTCAGAGACACAGCCACCAACTTGCACCAAGTGTCTGGAAATCAGAAAAAATTGTAGCCTTCACTACCCACTCACCAACCCCCACCCACCCCCTCCAATCCTGTACACAACTTGTTCCCGCAACTCCCAATCCCCTATAAACCTTGTGAAGATTTGTTCAAATTCAAGGAAGAATTATTTATTTATTTAATGGTGTGTAAGGTCACATACTTATTCACAATGGCTAATCATGATCATGGCAGTTTTACGGGTGGAGGAAGCCGGAGTACCCAGAAAGAACCACCGAGCGCCAGCTCCCCAACTTCATAACTCCGCACAGCAGCACGGAGAGGGTTAGATTGGTTGAAGACATGCGCACCATCGACATGCAGTACGCCTTAGTACATGACGTCATCGCGCCCCCATGTGGACAATCAGAGTTCTTAAGTGCCTTGCCCAAAGACACAGCGCGGGAGTCCGAATCGATCGATCAGACGGTCACCCATCCAAGAACTACCCGGGCTCGACGTTGCTTAACTTCGGTGATCTGGCGAGAACTGGTTACAGCAACGCCACCGCCCCCCCCCCCCCCCCCCCCCACACCAAGGAAGAAGGAAGAATTTGGGTATATGATTGATAATTTTAGTATAATTTTATACAAACACCTCTCGTTCAAAATACTGGACTGATAGATGGCACATATGTCTTTCTTGAGAACACTCTCATCCCCATCCCCTCACCCTATACCAGGGTTTTGCAAATTGCGAGAACAGCCGTTTCGTTCCCGTGATGTTCCCGCAATTGCTTGTTAAGGAGACCCACTTACCGTTCACACAAAAATATGAGCATTTTCTCATCAGATAAAATTTAATAAAATTAGATTAATTTTAGAGCTGAAACAATTAAAGGGTTTTCTTAATCGATTAATCGCATGGATTAACATTGGTTAACCGATTAATCACATGCCCTAATAGGTAGCTGAATAATTGCCGTACCGTTGATGATTTACACAATTAAAACTTTACTCAACGTAATGGACAAAACCAGCCAGCGCCATATACAAAAATGTCCATTCAAATTTTATTATGTTTTCAATTTTTGTCTCCAAATATAGCTTATGACCCCTCATTGGAATGAGCTCTTTGAGCTCGTTCCAATGAGGGGTCATAAGTTATCTTTTTGAGACAAACATTGAAAATCATTAGAATTTCTTGTGCAAGTATCGTCTGCTACCTGCATTTAGTGAAGGGTTGAGAATGACCATTTCCAGCTACTGATTATTTATTTATTTATTTGCGTTTAAGGTCACATATTTCTGCACAATGGCTAATCATGACCAGGACAGTTTTACGGGTGGACGAAGACGGAGTACCCGGAGAAAACCACCGAGCAACGGCGAGCAACTGTCAGCTCCCCCACATACCAACTCCACACAAGCAGGGTTAGCATTGGTTGAAGACAGGTGCACCATCGACGTGCAGTACGCCTTAGTACACAACGCCACCGTGCCCCCACGTGGGCAATGGGGGTGAAGTGTCTTGCCCAAGGACACAACGCGGTTGCCGCAGGTGGGATTCGAACCGAGGACCTCTCGGCTTGCAGCCTGCACCTCTACCTACTGAGCCACCGCGCCCCCAGCTACTGATACAGTATAATGAAATGAAATGAAATGAAATTTATTCGCAGTATACAAATATTTTTACAATAATAGTGCATAACAGAATTTTTTTAAAAAGTGTTTATATGTATACTGCTGGGAAATGACATAGTCTAGTGACTGTCTTCCCGTCATTCCCAGGGTAAAATAAGTATAATGATCATGCAAGTGAACAAGTATATCAGCACGTAACTGGCATGCGTTACTCTCTGTGTCATATAATTGATGTGAGCCAGTGTGACAATGTTTGCCTGTTTTGGAGCAAGTTTGTTCCTTTGTTAACCCATATAATACGGTAGTTCAAAAGTAATGGTTAACCGATCAATTACTTTTTTATCGATCAAGACGTCGATCATTTGTTAGTCGATTAATCGGTTAACCGTATCAGCTCTAATTAATTTCTATAAACATGATTACTGCAATAGCCTTTGATGTGGTGTTTGAACAATCTAACGATATATGTATTTGAAGATAAATAAGCATAATTCACGTGATTAAGACACATGTTGGAAATGGGCCCCATAAAAAATAAATGAGTCCCGCAAAAAATAATTGCGGGACCCAAAAATAGGTCCCGCAAAAACTAAATTTGCGAAACCCTGCTATCCATTTTGAAAAAAGCATTTCTGACCAAAATCAAAGACAAAAGACAATCTCCCAAGTGAGAAAAAATGTAACAGTAACTGACCCTTCACTGAAGAAAGTAGGATATGTTTCCTTGTCAAAAAAAAACCTCAAGTGACCAGAACAACACATCCATTCACCTACCTGCCTTAGTGATTCTTCTCAGTTTTTAACTGATCAATAACTATTCCATCCATTAACAGGAATGTGCCAATTCCAAAATCAGAGCAAATTGGGAGGATAGTATTTCCCATATGTTCTTACTAACCAATTGATATGACAACTGTTTAATTATGCACCCCTCCCCCACCCCCTTTCTGACAAACCCCTCTCTCCTCACGCCCAGCCAATCGCTACATACCTATGTTTCAATTTTAAGGCAACAAATCTGAACAGACTTCTTTCACCATCCTTCTCTCCTGCATTGAACTAGATAAGTTGACTGACACTTACAGATGATTTGTGGTTCTCTCTAAGTACTTGGGTTTCCGTCCTGTTCCACAGGGAGTTGAGAACAGATGTTTTGTAATAGACAAGCTAAATCTTATTAAGAAAAACGAAATTTGTTTACCTTTTCTTGCAGAGAAAAAGAACATCTTTTGAGAAAAGAGAGCTTGAGGTATTAGAAGAGGAGTTCAAAAATGGACTCACCTCCACAAAAGATTCAGCCAGGATATCCCAGCTAGCTGATCAACTTGACATTGTGACTCAAAGGATTATTGTAAGTACACCTATACTCTAAGCAGATAGTAGACAAGTCTCAAGAACATCAGTGATAACTATACCAGCTATGAGAAGAGGTTTCACCTTGTGGCCAATTCCCTTTTGGCCAGTTCCCCTTTAGCCTATTACCCTTTGGCCAATACCCTCTTGGCCAAGTTTTATATTTGTGAAAAAAATCTAATTGTCAAAGTTACAAGAGTCTACGTTACCATAAAATTATAATAATTACCAAAATTAAAAATTTGTCCAATAGTCTTATTCATGGATACAGGTATTTTTGACATTCTAGAAGATGTTAAAGGGTCCCCTGTTCTCCTGAGCTACACATTTTACACCTTCTTTCCTCGCCTACTCTTGCGTTCCAAATAAACGTAAAGGTGGTAATAAAAGGTCTGGGTGGAAAATTTATAAGTCGGATTACCTGGAGAGAACCACCGAGCAACGACGAACAGCTGTCAGCTCCCTAACATCGTAACTCCACACTGCAGCACAGGCAGGATTAGAATGGTTGAAGACATGCGCACCATCGACGTGGAGTACGCCTTAGTACACGGCGTCATCGTGCCACCATCACGGCCATGTGGACAATCAGGGTTAAGTGCCTTGCCCAAGGACCACAACGCGGGAGTCCGAAACGATCGCTCAGACGGTCACCCATCCAGCTAACTACTAACTGGGCTCGACGTTGCTTAACTTCGGTGATCGGACGAGAACCGGTTACCGCAACACCACCGTGCCCCAACTCCCTCTCAAACCAACCAGGCTCACATCACATTTCATAACTCCATCACCATCACTCTCACCGTGCTGTGTAGGTTAGCTGTAAAATAATCATCCATAACCATACATGCATTTGTTAAAACAGGTATAAATACTGCAATCGACAACTTTTAATTTCAATGTTTTTGAAAAAAGAAATGGTACTTATAATATTTTATGAGAGGAGTTAAGACGTATTTAACTGTTTATCTAACACGAAAAGCAGACGACACATCCAAATAAAATTCTTCAATAATTATTATTATTTTTTTTGTTTTTGGCGTTAAAAACATAACTTATGACCCCTCATTGGAACGAGCTCAACGAGCTCGTTCCAATGAGCGGTCATAAGGAATGTTTCTGAGACAAAAATGCAAAAAATAATGAAAATTGAATGGTTATTTTTGTAAATAGCGTTGGCTGGTTTTGGTCGTTACATTAGGAAAAGGGTTAAGACATGTTTAACTATTTAAAACATTTTACTAAACTAAATATGTAACAATGTAACCAACTATTTATATTCCAAACATATATACAATAATATCTTGTAACCTCATAATGCTACTATTTATTTATTTATTGATGTTTTAAGGTCACATATTTATGCACAATGGCTAATCACGACCGTGACAGTTTTACGGGTGGAGGACGCCGGAGTACCCGGAGAGAACCACCGAGCAACGACGAGCAGCTGCCAGCTCCCCAACATCGTAACTCCGCACTGCACTGCAGCACAGGCAGGGTTAGGTTGGTTGAAGACATGCGCACCATCGACGTGCAGTACGCCTTAGTAAACGGCGTCATCGTGCCCCCACACGGGCAATGGTGATGAAGTGTCTTGCCCAAGGACACAACGCGGTTGCTGCAGGTGGGATTCGAACCGAGGACCTCTCGGCTTGCAGCCTGCACCTCTACCTACTGAGCCACCATAATGCTACTGAAAAAAAAAGAAATGGTGTTTATAATATTGTGGTTGTCTACTGTCGTTATGATTCAATCCTGCGTTATGTCCTAGGGCAAGACAATCATGACAACCCGATTGCCTATATGGGAGCTCGGTGGCGCTGTATGCTAAGGCGTAGAGCATTTTCAGTTTGTCGATCACTGTTAACCGTTTATGTGCCGGTTAAGTACATTCACACCGTGTTATCTGACAGTTACTCGACTTAACTATGCATGTGATCCAGCTTCACCCATCCGTGAAAAAGACTGTTAAAAATATTAAAGCACAATAAACAAAGAAGCACTTGGTGATATGCTAAAACTATCAGTGTTAGGCGAGCCCTCGCCCCCACTTTCGTACCTCCCACTTCCGCCCCTGGTATACAGTTACTGTACATCGCTGTACATCTTACAGTTGGGGGGCGGGTGCAGTGAATTCACACCCATGGTAATAAATATGGGAGGTTTATCTTCGGTAAAGCAAAACAGTTATAATTCAAACCAATAGCTACTTCTGTACCAACACAACAAAAGTAGATATGAGGCTAGGGTGGCTTTTCACGTGATTTTAATACACGATTTCTTTAAAACAGGGGTACCACAAACGACGGGTTGGGTGATGGGTTACAGCCTACTCCGTCGGGGAGGATTAGCCACCCCCTCTTCCCCACCCCGTCGTGGAAACATACTACTTTATTGTGTGCTTGTCAGGGAATACCCTAGCCCCCGGGTCGGGGTTACAAGCCTCCCTTGTCGGGGAAATTCTGGGGTCAACACTGTCGTAAAGAACAGAGAGGTGAGATAACTAAAACTGTAATGTTAACGCGTATTTTATTTTTGCCCATTAAGACTTTCCAACCAGCCGTTACGATCACCTTCAAAGCGGCAATGTCATTTGAGAATTCAAATTTTGTGCATTATGAGAAACCAGAGAGACGAGAATATTTTCTTTATTGTAATAGACAGACCAACAAACAAAAATTAATCAAATACAGCTTAAGGTTTGAATAGTGTGTTATTTACTTTTATATAAATGTCTTTGTAATACGATTTTAATTCAACATAAAGTATTCTAAATGACGTCATTTAGTTTTCTCCCGATATAAAGAATATATTCTTCTTTGTTATGGTAGTTATGACAACATAATACATGGAAAGAATTAACAATTACATGATAAACAAATTATGTTAACGTCAACAGTATTGGACTCACGGCTGTGGTGGAAATTCCCTGAAAAGAGCAGCATACGTTTAAATGATCCGCTGAACTCAAAATTATATGTATGTCACGTCCAAATATTGCCAGATATCCCGGGGGGGGGGGGGGGGGGGGGGTCAGGAATAACTTTAACAGTATTAACACAGTACTGTTTGTAGCCGGGATATGTGTAAAATATGTTGAAAGTCAGTGTAGGGCATACGATGATGTTCACCCCGCCCTTCTGTGATCCATTCGATTTTAAACTCTGGAGTCAGTGTAGGGCATACGATGATGTTCACCCCGCCCTTCTGTGTTCCATTCGATTTTAAACTCTGGAGTCAGTGTAGGGCATACGACGATGTTCACCCCGCCCTTCCGTGCTCCATTCGATTTTTAACTCTGGATCAATGTAGGGCATACGATGATGTTCACCCCGCCCTTCCGTGCTCCATTCGATTTTAAACTCTGGAGTCAGTGTAGGGCATACGACGATGTTCACCCCGCCCTTCCGTGTTCCATTCGATTTTAAACTCTGGAGTCAGTGTAGGGCATACGATGATGTTCACACCGCCCTTCCGTGTTCCATTCGATTTTAACCTCTGGAGTCAGTGTAGGGCATACGATGATGTTCACACCGCCCTTCCGTGTTCCATTCGATTTTAAACTCTGGAGTCAGTGTAGGGCATACGATGATGTTCACACCGCCCTTCCGTGTTCCATTCGATTTTAAACTCTGGAGTCAGTGTAGGGCATACGATGATGTTCACACCGCCCTTCCGTGTTCCATTCGATTTTAAACTCTGGAGTCAGTGTAGGGCATACGATGATGTTCACACCGCCCTTCCGTGTTCCATTCGATTTTAACCTCTGGAGTCAGTGTAGGGCATACGATGATGTTCACACCGCCCTTCCGTGTTCCATTCGATTTTAAACTCTGGAGTCAGTGTAGGGCATACGATGATGTTCACACCGCCCTTCCGTGTTCCATTCGATTTTAAACTCTGGAGTCAGTGTAGGGCATACGATGATGTTCACACCGCCCTTCCGTGTTCCATTCGATTTTAAACTCGGGAGTCAGTGTAGGGCATACAGTGTTCACCCCGCCCTTCCGTGTTCCATTCGATTTTAAACTCTGGAGTCAGTGTAGGGCATACTATGATGTTCACCCCGCCCTTCCGTGTTCCATTCGATTTTAAACTCTGGAGTCAGTGTAGGGCATACGATGATGTTCACCCCGCCCTTCCGTGTTCCATTCGATTTTAAACTCTGGAGTCAGTGTAGGGCATACGATGATGTTCACACCGCCCTTCCGTGTTCCATTCGATTTTAAACTCTGGAGTCAGTGTAGGGCATACGATGATGTTCACCCCGCCCTTCCGTGTTCCATTCGATTTTAAACTCTGGAGTCAGTGTAGGGCATACGATGATGTTCACCCCGCCCTTCCGTGTTCCATTCGATTTTAAACTCTGGAGTCAGTGTAGGGCATACGATGATGTTCACACCGCCCTTCCGTGTTCCATTCGATTTTAAACTCTGGAGTCAGTGTAGGGCATACGATGATGTTCACACCGCCCTTCCGTGTTCCATTCGATTTTAACCTCTGGAGTCAGTGTAGGGCATACGATGATGTTCACACCGCCCTTCCGTGTTCCATTCGATTTTAAACTCTGGAGTCAGTTTAGGGAATACGATGATGTTCACACCGCCCTACCGTGTTCCATTCGATTTTGAACTCTGGAGTCAGTGTAGGGCATACGATGATGTACACCCCGCCCTTCCGTGTTCCATTCGATTTTAAACTCTGGAGTCAGTGTAGGGCATACGATGGTGTTCACCCCGTCCTTCCGTGTTCCATTCGATTTTAAACTCTGGAGTCAGTGTAGGGCATACGATGCTGTTCACACCGCCCTTCCGTGCTCCATTCGATTTTTAACTCTGGATCAGTGTAGGGCATACGATGATGTTCACCCCGCCCTTCCGTGCTCCATTCGATTTTAAACTCTGGAGTCAGTGTAGGGCATACGATGATGTTCACACCGCCCTTCCGTGTTCCATTCGATTTTAACCTCTGGAGTCAGTGTAGGGCATACGATGATGTTCACACCGCCCTTCCGTGTTCCATTCGATTTTAAACTCTGGAGTCAGTGTAGGGCATACGATGATGTTCACACCGCCCTTCCGTGTTCCATTCGATTTTAAACTCTGGAGTCAGTGTAGGGCATACGATGATGTTCACACCGCCCTTCCGTGTTCCATTCGATTTTAAACTCTGGAGTCAGTGTAGGGCATACGATGATGTTCACACCGCCCTTCCGTGTTCCATTCGATTTTAACCTCTGGAGTCAGTGTAGGGCATACGATGATGTTCACACCGCCCTTCCGTGTTCCATTCGATTTTAAACTCTGGAGTCAGTGTAGGGCATACGATGATGTTCACACCGCCCTTCCGTGTTCCATTCGATTTTAAACTCTGGAGTCAGTGTAGGGCATACGATGATGTTCACACCGCCCTTCCGTGTTCCATTCGATTTTAAACTCGGGAGTCAGTGTAGGGCATACAGTGTTCACCCCGCCCTTCCGTGTTCCATTCGATTTTAAACTCTGGAGTCAGTGTAGGGCATACTATGATGTTCACCCCGCCCTTCCGTGTTCCATTCGATTTTAAACTCTGGAGTCAGTGTAGGGCATACGATGATGTTCACCCCGCCCTTCCGTGTTCCATTCGATTTTAAACTCTGGAGTCAGTGTAGGGCATACGATGATGTTCACACCGCCCTTCCGTGTTCCATTCGATTTTAAACTCTGGAGTCAGTGTAGGGCATACGATGATGTTCACCCCGCCCTTCCGTGTTCCATTCGATTTTAAACTCTGGAGTCAGTGTAGGGCATACGATGATGTTCACCCCGCCCTTCCGTGTTCCATTCGATTTTAAACTCTGGAGTCAGTGTAGGGCATACGATGATGTTCACACCGCCCTTCCGTGTTCCATTCGATTTTAAACTCTGGAGTCAGTGTAGGGCATACGATGATGTTCACACCGCCCTTCCGTGTTCCATTCGATTTTAACCTCTGGAGTCAGTGTAGGGCATACGATGATGTTCACACCGCCCTTCCGTGTTCCATTCGATTTTAAACTCTGGAGTCAGTTTAGGGAATACGATGATGTTCACACCGCCCTACCGTGTTCCATTCGATTTTGAACTCTGGAGTCAGTGTAGGGCATACGATGATGTACACCCCGCCCTTCCGTGTTCCATTCGATTTTAAACTCTGGAGTCAGTGTAGGGCATACGATGGTGTTCACCCCGTCCTTCCGTGTTCCATTCGATTTTAAACTCTGGAGTCAGTGTAGGGCATACGATGATGTTCACACCGCCCTTCCGTGCTCCATTCGATTTTTAACTCTGGATCAGTGTAGGGCATACGATGATGTTCACCCCGCCCTTCCGTGCTCCATTCGATTTTAAACTCTGGAGTCAGTGTAGGGCATACGACGATGTTCACCCCGCCCTTCCGTGTTCCATTCGATTTTAAACTCTGGAGTCAGTGTAGGGCATACGATGATGTTCACACGGCCCTTCCGTGTTCCATTCGATTTTAACCTCTGGAGTCAGTGTAGGGCATACGATGATGTTAACCCCGCCCTTCCGTGTTCCATTCGATTTTAAACTCTGGAGTCAGTGTAGGGCATACGATGATGTTCACACCGCCCTTCCGTGTTCCATTCGATTTTAAACTCTGGAGTCAGTGTAGGGCATACGATGATGTTCACACCGCCCTTCCGTGTTCCATTCGATTTTAAACTCTGGAGTCAGTGTAGGGCATACGATGATGTTCACCCCGCCCTTCCGTGTTCCATTCGATTTTAAACTCTGGAGTCAGTGTAGGGCATACGATGATGTTCACACCGCCCTTCCGTGTTCCATTCGATTTTAAACTCTGGAGTCAGTGTAGGGCATACGATGATGTTCACACCGCCCTTCCGCGTTCCATTCGATTTTAACCTCTGGAGTCAGTGTAGGGCATACGATGATGTTCACACCGCCCTTCCGTGTTCCATTCGATTTTAAACTCTGGAGTCAGTGTAGGGAATACGATGATGTTCACACCGCCCTACCGTGTTCCATTCGATTTTAAACTCTGGAGTCAGTGTAGGGCATACGATGATGTACACCCCGCCCTTCCGTGTTCCATTCGATTTTAAACTCTGGAGTCAGTGTAGGGCATACGATGGTGTTCACCCCGTCCTTCCGTGTTCCGTTCGATTTTAAACTCTGGAGTCAGTGTAGGGCATACGATGATGTTCACACCGCCCTTCCGTGCTCCATTCGATTTTTAACTCTGGATCAGTGTAGGGCATACGATGATGTTCACCCCGCCCTTCCGTGCTCCATTCGATTTTAAACTCTGGAGTCAGTGTAGGGCATACGACGATGTTCACCCCGCCCTTCCGTGTTCCATTCGATTTTAAACTCTGGAGTCAGTGTAGGGCATACGATGATGTTCACACCGCCCTTCCGTGTTCCATTCGATTTTAACCTCTGGAGTCAGTGTAGGGCATACGATGATGTTAACCCCGCCCTTCCGTGTTCCATTCGATTTTAAACTCTGGAGTCAGTGTAGGGAATACGATGATGTTCACACCGCCCTACCGTGTTCCATTCGATTTTAAACTCTGGAGTCAGTGTAGGGCATACGATGATGTACACCCCGCCCTTCCGTGTTCCATTCGATTTTAAACTCTGGAGTCAGTGTAGGGCATACGATGGTGTTCACCCCGTCCTTCCGTGTTCCATTCGATTTTAAACTCTGGAGTCAGTGTAGGGCATACGATGATGTTCACACCGCCCTTCCGTGCTCCATTCGATTTTTAACTCTGGATCAGTGTAGGGCATACGATGATGTTCACCCCGCCCTTCCGTGCTCCATTCGATTTTAAACTCTGGAGTCAGTGTAGGGCATACGACGATGTTCACCCCGCCCTTCCGTGTTCCATTCGATTTTAAACTCTGGAGTCAGTGTAGGGCATACGATGATGTTCACACCGCCCTTCCGTGTTCCATTCGATTTTAACCTCTGGAGTCAGTGTAGGGCATACGATGATGTTAACCCCGCCCTTCCGTGTTCCATTCGATTTTAAACTCTGGAGTCAGTGTAGGGAATACGATGATGTTCACACCGCCCTACCGTGTTCCATTCGTTTTTAAACTCTGGAGTCAGTGTAGGGCATACGATGATGTACACCCCGCCCTTCCGTGTTCCATTCGATTTTAAACTCTGGAGTCAGTGTAGGGCATACGATGATGTTCACACCGCCCTTCCGTGTTTCATTCGATTTTAAACTCTGGAGTCAGTGTAGGGCATACGATGATGTTCACCTCCCCCTACCTTGTTCCATTCGATTTTAAACTCTGGAGTCACCGTAGGACATACGATTATGTTCACCCCTCACTTCCGTGTTCCATTCGATTTTAACCTCTGGAGTCAGTGTAGGGCATACGATGATGTTAACCCCGCCCTTCCGTGTTCCATTCGATTTTAAACTCTGGAGTCAGTGTAGGGCATACGATGATGTTCACACCGCCCTTCCGTGTTCCATTCGATTTTAAACTCTGGAGTCAGTGTAGGGCATACGATGATGTTCACACCGCCCTTCCGTGTTCCATTCGATTTTAACCTCTGGAGTCAGTGTAGGGCATACGATGATGTTCACACCGCCCTTCCGTGTTCCATTCGATTTTAAACTCTGGAGTCAGTGTAGGGCATACGATGATGTTCACACCGCCCTACCGTGTTCCATTCGATTTTAAACTCTGGAGTCAGTGTAGGGCATACGATGATGTACACCCCGCCCTTCCGTGTTCCATTCGATTTTAAACTCTGGAGACAGTGTAGGGCATACGATGGTGTTCACCCCGTCCTTCCGTGTTCCATTCGATTTTAATCTCTGGAGTCAGTGTAGGGCATACGATGATGTTCACACCGCCCTTCCGTGTTCCATTCGATTTTAAACTTTGGAGTCAGTGTAGGGCATACGATGATGTTCACACCGCCCTTCCGTGTTCCATTCGATTTTAAACTCTGGAGTCAGTGTAGGGCATACAGTGTTCACCCCGCCCTTCCGTGTTCCATTCGATTTTAAACTCTGGAGTCAGTGTAGGGCATACTATGATGTTCACCCCGCCCTTCCGTGTTCCATTCGATTTTAAACTCTGGAGTCAGTGTAGGGCATACGATGATGTTCACACCGCCCTTCCGTGTTCCATTCGATTTTAAACTCTGGAGTCAGTGTAGGGCATACGATGATGTTCACCCCGCCCTTCCGTGTTCCATTCGATTCTAAACTCTGGAGTCAGTGTAGGGCATACGATGATGTTCACCCCGCCCTTCCGTGTTCCATTCGATTTTAAACTCTGGAGTCAGTGTAGGGCATACTATGATGTTCACCTCGCCCTTCCGTGTTCCATTCGATTCTAAACTGTGGAGTCAGTGTAGGGCATACGATGATGTTCACCCCGCCCTTCCGTGTTCCATTCGATTTTAAACTCTGGAGTCAGTGTAGGGCATACGATGATGTTCACCCCGCCCTTCCGTGTTCCATTCGATTTTAAACTCTGGAGTCAGTGAAGGGAATACGATGATGTTCACCCCGCCCTTCCGTGTTCCATTCGATTTTAAACTCTGGAGTCAGTGTAGGGCATACGATGATGTTCACACCGCCCTTCCGTGTTCCATTCGATTTTAAACTCTGGAGTCAGTGTAGGGCATACGATGATGTTCACCTCCCCCTACCTTGTTCCATTCGATTTTAAACTCTGGAGTCACCGTAGGACATACGATTATGTTCACCCCTCACTTCCGTATTCCATTCAATTTTAAACTCTGGAGTCAGTGTAGGGCATACGATGATGTTCACCCCGCCCTTCCGTGTTCCATTCGATTTTAAACTCTGGAGTCAGTGTAGGGCATACGATGATGTTCACCCCGCACTTCCGTGTTCCATTCGATTTTAAACTCTGGAGTCAGTGTAGGGCATACGATGATGTTCACCCCGCACTTCCGTGTTCCATTCGATTTTAAACTCTGGAGTCAGTGTAGGGCATACGATGATGTTCACACCGCCCTACCGTGTTCCATTCGATTTTAAACTCTGGTGTCAGTGTAGGGCATACGATGATGTTCACCCCGCACTTCCGTGTTCCATTCGATTTTAAACTCTGGAGTCAGTGTAGGGCATACGATGATGTTCACACCGCCCTTCCGTGCTCCATTCGATTTTAAACTCTGGAGTCAGTGTAGGGCATACGATGATGTTCACCCCGCCCTTCCGTGTTCCATTCGATTTTAAACTCTGGAGTCAGTGTAGGGCATACGATGATGTTCACCCCGCCCTTACGTGTTCCATTCGATTTTAAACTCTGGAGTCAGTGTAGGGCATCCGATGGTGTTCACCCCGCCCTTCCGTGTTCCATTCAATTTTAAACTCTGGAGACAGTGTAGGGCATCCGATGGTGTTCACCCCGCCCTTCCGTGTTCCATTCGATTTTAAACTCTGGAGTCAGTATAGGGCATCCGATGGTGTTCACCTCGCCCTTCCGTGTTCCATTCGATTTTAAACTCTGGAGTCAGTGTAGGGCATACGATGATGTTCACCCCGCCCTTCCGTGTTCCATTCGATTTTAAACTCTGGAGTCAGTGAAGGGAATACGATGATGTTCACCCCGCCCTTCCGTGTTCCATTCGATTTTAAACTCTGGAGTCAGTGTAGGGCATACGATGATGTTCACACCGCCCTACCGTGTTCCATTCGATTTTAAACTCTGGTGTCAGTGTAGGGCATACGATGATGTTCACCCCGCACTTCCGTGTTCCATTCGATTTTAAACTCTGGAGTCAGTGTAGGGCATACGATGATGTTCACACCGCCCTTCCGTGCTCCATTCGATTTTAAACTCTGGAGTCAGTGTAGGGCATACGATGATGTTCACCCCGCCCTTCCGTGTTCCATTCGATTTTAAACTCTGGAGTCAGTGTAGGGCATACGATGATGTTCACCCCGCCCTTACGTGTTCCATTCGATTTTAAACTCTGGAGTCAGTGTAGGGCATCCGATGGTGTTCACCCCGCCCTTCCGTGTTCCATTCGATTTTAAACTCTGGAGTCAGTGTAGGGCATCCGATGGTGTTCACCCCGCCCTTCCGTGTTCCATTCGATTTTAAACTCTGGAGTCAGTATAGGGCATCCGATGGTGTTCACCTCGCCCTTCCGTGTTCCATTCGATTTTAAACTCTGGAGTCAGTGTAGGGCATACGATGATGTTCACCTCTCCCTACCTTGTTCCATTCGAGTTTAAACTCTGGAGTCAGCTAAAACTATCAGTGTTAGGCGAGCCCTCACCCCCACTTTTGTACCTTCCATTCGATTTTAAACTCTGCAGTCAGTGTAGGGCATACGATGATGTTCACCCCGCCCTTCTGTGCTCCATTCGATTTTAAACTCTGCAGTCAGTGTAGGGCATACGATGATGTGCGCCCCTCCCTTCTGTGCTCCATTCGATTTTAAACTCTGGAGTCAGTGCAGTGTAGGGAATACGATGATGTTCACCCCGCCCTTCCGTGTTCCATTCGATTTTAAACTCTGGAGTCAGTGTATGGCATACAATGATGTTCGCCCAGCCCTTCCAGGCTCCATACGATTTTAAACTCTGGAGTCAGTGTAGGGCATATGACGATGTTTACTCCGCCCTTCCGATCACTGTTAACCGTTTATGTGCCGGTTAAGTACATTCACACCGTGTTATGTGACAGTTACTTGACTTAACTATGTGATCCAGCTTCATCGATCCGTGAAAAAGACCGTTGAAAATATTAAAGCACAATAAACAAAGAAGCACTTGGTGATATACTAAAAACATTCCATTCGATTTTAAACTCTGCAGTCAGTATAGGGCATACGATGATGTTCACCCCTCCCTTCTGTGCTCCATTCCATTTTAAACTATGGAGTCAGTGTAGGGCATACGAAGATGTTCACCCAGCCCTTCCAGGATCCATACGATTTTAAACTCTGGAGTCAGAGTAGGGCATACGATGATGTTCACCCCGCCCTTCCGTGCTCCATTCGATTTTAAACTCTGGAGTAAATGTAGGGCATACGATGATGTTCACCCCGCCCTCCCGTGTTCCATTCGATTTTAAACTCTGGAGTCAGTGTAGGGCATACGATGATGTTCACCCCGCCCTTCCGTGCTCCATTCGATTTTAAACTCTGGAGTAAATGTAGGGCATACGATGATGTTCACCCCGCCCTCCCGTGTTCCATTCGATTTTAAACTCTGGAGTCAGTGTAGGGCATAAGATGATGTTCACCCCGTCCTTACGTGCTCCATTCGATTTTAAACTTTGGAGTTGGTGTAGGGCATACGATGATGTTCCCCCAGCCCTTCCAGTCTCCATACGATTTTAAACTCTGGAGTCAGTGTAGGGCGTACGATGATGTTCACCCCTCCCTTCTGTGCTCCATTCGATTTCAAATTCTGGAGTCAGAGTAGGGCATACGATGATGTTCACTCCGCCTTTCCGTGCTCCATTCGGTTTTAAACTCTGGAGTCTGTGTAGGGCATACGATGATGTTCACCCCGCCCTTCCGTGCTCCATTCGATTTTAAACTCCGGAGTCAGTGTAGGGCATACGATGATGTTCATCCCGCCCTTCTGATCACTGTTAACCGTTTATGTGCCGGTTAAGTACATTCACACCGTGTTATCTGACAGTTACTTGACTTAACTATGTGATCCAGCTTCACCCATACGTGAAAAAGACTGTTGAAAATATTAAAGCACAATAAACAAAGAAGCACTTGGTGATATGCTAAAACTATCAGTGTTAGGCGAGCCCTCACCCCCACTTTTGTACCTTCCATTCGATTTTAAACTCTGCAGTCAGTATAGGGCATACGATGATGTTCACCCCTCCCTTCTGTGCTCCATTCCATTTTAAACTACGGAGTCAGTGTAGGGCATACGATGTTGTTCACCCCGCCCTTCCTGGATCCATACGATTTTAAACTCTGGAGTCAGTGCAGGGCATTAGATGATGTTCACCCCGCCCTTCCGTGCTCCATTCGATTTTAAACTCTGGAGTCAGTGTAGGGCATACGATGATGTTCACCCCGCCCTTCCGTGTTCCATTCGATTTTAAACTCTGGAGTCAGTGTAGGGCATACGATGATGTTCACCCCGCCCTTACGTGCTCCATTCGATTTTAAACTTTGGAGTCGGTGTAGGGCATACGATGATGTTCACTCCGCCCTTCCGTGTTCCATTCGATTTTAAACTCTGGCGTCAGTGTAGGCCATACGATGATGTTCACCCCGCCCTTCCGTGCTCCATTCGATTTTAAACTTTGGAGTCGGTGAAGGTCATACGACGATGTTCACCGTGCCGTTCCGTGTTGCATTCAATTTTAGACTCTGGAGTGAGTGTAGGGCATACGATGATGTTCACCCCGCCCTTTCGTGTTCCATTCGATTTGAAACGCTGGAGTCAGTGTAGGGCATACGATGATGTTCACCCCGCCCTTCCGTGCTCCATTCGAATTTAAACTCTGGAGTCAGTGTAGGGCATACGATGAAGTGCGCCCCTCCCTTCCGTGTTCCATTCGAGTTTAAACTCTAGTCAGTGTAGGGCATACGATGATGTGCGCCCTTCCCTTCCATATTCCATTCGATTTGAAGCTCTAGAGTCAGTGTAGGGCATGCGATGATGTGCGCCCCTCCCTTCCGTGTTTCATTCGATTTGAAGCTCTGGAGTTAGTGTAGGGCATACGATGATGTGCGCCCCCCCCCCCCCCCCCCCCCATTCCATGTTCCACTCACTTTTAAACTCTGGAGTCAGTGTAGGGCATACGATGATGTGCGACCCTCCCTTCAGTGTTCAATTCGATTTTAAACTCTAGAGTCAGTGTAGGGCATACGATGATGTGCGCCCCTCCCTTCCGTGTTCCTTTCGATTTTAAACCCTGGAATCAGTGTAGGGCATACGATGATGTTCACCCCGCCGTTCCGTGCTCCATTCGATTTTAAACTCTGGAGTCAGTCTAGGGCATATGATGATGTTCACCCCCTCCCTTCCGTGTTCCTTTCGATTTTAAACCCTGGAATCAGTGTAGGGCATACGATGATGTTCACCCCGCCGTTCCGTGCTCCATTCGATTTTAAACTCTGGAGTCAGTATAGGACATACAGTGATGTTCGCCCAGCCCTTCCAGGCTCCATACTATTTTAAACTCTGGAGTCTGTGTAGGGCATAGGACGATGTTCACTCTGCCCTTCCAGGCTCCATACGATTTTAAACTCTGGAGTCAGTGTAGGGCATACGATGATGCTCACCCCGCCCTTCCTTGCCCCATTCGATTTTAACCTGTGTAGTCAGTGTAGGGCATACGATGATGTTCACCCCGCCCTTCCGATCACTGTTACCCGTTTATGTGCCGGTTAAGTACATTCACACCGTGTTATCTGACAGTTACTCGACTTAACTTTGTGATCCAGATTCTCCCATCCGTGAAAAAGACTGTTGAAAATATTAAAGCAGAATAAACAAAGAAGCACTTGGTGATATGATAAAACTATCAGTGTTAGGCGAGCCCTCACCCCCACTTTTGTACCTTCCATTCGATTGTAAACTCTGAAGTCAGTGTAGGGCATACAATGATGTTCATCCAGCCCTTCCCGGCTCCATACGATTTTAAACTCTGCAGTCAGTGTAGGGCATACGATGATGTTCACCCCGCCCTTCCGTGCTCCATTCGATTTTAAACCCTGAAGTCAGTGTAGGGCATACGACGATGTTCACCCCGCCCTTCTGTGTTCCATTCGATTTTAAACTCTGGAGTCAGTGTAGGGCATACGATGAAGTGCTCCCCTCCCTTTCGTGTTCCATTCGATTTTAAACTCTGGATTCAGTGTGGGGCCTCTGATGATGTGCGCCCTTCCCGTCCGTATTCCATTCGATTTTAAACTCTGGAGACAGTGTAGGGCATATGATGATGTGCGCCCCTCCCTTCCGTGTTCCATTCGAGTTTAAAATCTGGAGACAGTGTAGGGCATACGATGAAGTGCTCCCCTCCCTTTCGTGTTCCATTCGATTTTAAACTCTGGATTCAGTGTGGGGCCTCTGATGATGTGCGCCCTTCCCGTCCGTATTCCATTCGATTTTAAACTCTGGAGACAGTGTAGGGCATATGATGATGTGCGCCCCTCCCTTCCGTGTTCCATTCGAGTTTAAACTCTGGAGACAGTGTAGGGCATACGATGATGTGCGCCCCTGCCTTCCATATTCCATTCGATTTGAAGCTCTAGAGTCAGCGTAGGGCATGCGATGATGTGCGCCCCTCCCTTCCGCGTTTCATTCGATTTGAAGCTCTGGAGTCAGTGTAGGGCATACGATGATGTTCACCCCGCCCTTCCGGGCTCCATTCGATTTTAAACTCTGGAGTCAGTGTAGGGCATACGATGATGTTCACCCCTCCCTTCCGTGTTCCACTCGATTTTAAACAATGGAGTCAGTATAGGACATACAGTGATGTTCGCCCAGCCCTTCCAGGCTCCATACGATTTTAAACTCTGGAGCCTGTGTAGGGCATACGACGATGTTCACTCCGCCCTTCAGTGCTCAATACGATTTTAAATTCTGGAGTCAGTGTAGGGCATACGATGATGTTCACCCCGTCCTTCCGATCACTGTTAACCGTTTATGTGCCGGTTAAGTACATTCACACCGTGTTATCTGACAGTTACTTGACTTAGCTACGTGATCCAGCTTCACCCATCCGTGAAAAAGACTATTGAAAATATTAAAGCACAATAAACAAAGAAGCACTTGGTGATATGCTAAAACTATCAGTGTTAGGCGAGCCCTCACCCCCCACTTTTGTACCTTCCATTCGATTTTAAACTCTGCAGTCAGTATAGGGCATACGATGATATTCACCCCTCCCTTCCGTGCTCCATTCGATTTTAAACTCTGGAGTCGGTGTAGGGCATACGATGATGTTCACCGTGCTCTTCCGTGCTCCATTCAATTTTAAACTCTGGAGTGAGTGTAGGGCATACGATGATGTTCACCCCTCCCTTCCGTGCTCCATTCCATTTCAAACTTTGGAGTCAGTGTATGGCATACAATGATGTTCACCCCTACCTTCCGTGTTCCTTTCTGTTCTAACCTCTGGAGTCAGTGTAGGGCATACGATGATGTTAACCCCGCTCTTTTGTCCTCCATTCGATTTTCAACTCTGGAGTCAGTGTAGGACATGCGATGATGTGCGCCCCTCACTTCCGTGTTCCATTCGATTTTAAACTCTGGAGTCAGTATAGGGCATACGATGATGTGCGCCCCTCCATTCCGTATTCCATTCGATTTTAAACTCTGGTATCAGTGAAGGGGATACGATGATGTGAACCCCTCCCTTCCGTGTTCCAATCGATTTTAAGCTTTGGAGTCAGTGTAGGGCATATTCAATTCTTTATTATACTCTTATAAAACCATCATATGATGGTACATAAGGTGAAAAAAAAACTATTACAGGCATGCCACTCCCCGCAACCCACCAGCACATTATTTTGTCATTATTGTTTAATGTTTTAGCGATTGGGTCTATATATTCCGCGAACAGAGATTATGAAACTCGCCCAGCCCCTTTCAAGACGCGGCCCGACGACTGTCACAATCCATACAACGCGGAATCCGTGTTGAGATTGACTCGACAAGATGATTTACCGTTACGCTTTAATCACCTAAAAACACCTATAGTGCTGGTGGAGAGCGGGGGTAGCAAAACTAAGTGTTGGAATCAGTCAACAAGATGAAAAGATCTTAAGTGTTTTCCTATTTCTGTTTGCGTTTCCTAATGATCATTAGGATTTCCTAATTATCTTTACCCGGTCTCTCTGTACGGAGCGGACAGCACCGCCCGATATAATATCGGGCGACACTATCCGCCCCGGGCCAAGACCAGGTCATATTGAACATTCAATCGTGTGTAATAATAAAGATGACAAATTTATTTATATCTCTTCACATCTCGAATCCTTACTATACGGGACACGGTGCACAAAGTCCGTTCACCACACGGTGCACCAAGTCTGTGCACCGCCGCCCGCACAGCAAATGTTCGGGATTTTCCCCCAGTTTGTGCACAGCCGACTCACAACCCTCCATCGACAACACAGTATTTGATGAGTTATTTTCTCTATTTACTATCAATATACGACGAATAACTTCCCTGTAATTGTCTATTTATAACACACACGAACCAGACAAAAAGAGAATCGCAGTTCAATCAAAAAATCCTTGTTTGCCGGGTCATGAGAATGGCCTGGAAAACATGAGGCGGTCATTAAGGTGGTTTAACCTTTACACAATAACAGTTGGTCAGTTATTTCGAACCTGAAAGTAAAGGGGTTGGGGGGGGGGGGGGTAACGGAAAGATCAACGACGTGAACCCGTATCATGGACAAGAAGCTTCTGGCAAAGTGATTCTCTTGACCCATCCATCCGCCCACCATACACGTAAATTGTACTACCCAACAACCCGACACAACCGTTCACCTCCAACTTGGAGTTTACGGAGAAGAGACAAGTTTATTGATTTCTTTAACAAACTTACACAATAATCTAAGGGTATGTTGGTCGTTACTTGTCATTAGCATTTTAAATTTGATAATGTTTGGCCGGTGTAGGTAGACTTCACTAAGGTATTGTGTACGTAAGCTGGATATTTTTGTACACTCGAGTACATAATGGTACTCATCTCCAAGTTCTAATTTACAAAGATTGCATAATCGTTCTTCCCGTGATAACCCCACCCATCGCCCAGTTTCAATTGGTAAATTATGATTTGAAGTACGAAATTTTAAAAGGGTTATTGCCTCTATCCTATTCAGATTAGTCAAATACTTTTCTATACCAAAGCAGTCCTTAAAAATACGATATGTGCTGGATTTCGATGATTCTCGATTTTGTGCATCCCACGACTGCAGATATTGGTCCCGCAATCGTTGTTTAACAAATTTTCCAACAAGTCCTGCAGAATTATACACCTGATAATACCATATATCAGAAAGTCCGCAGCTGTCAAGTATTCCTTTTATAAATTTAACCAGGGATTTACATAATTACCAGAGACTGCAAGATTATACATGTACTTGTATAAAATCGCTACCAATTTATTTTGACTTCCAGTAATTATATTTTCCCAGAAATTTATCATACGGACTTTTATTGCCATATCCATTGGGAATTTACCAGTTTCACCATATATCATATGACCACATGTGGCTTTTCTCAAGTTTAGTGTAAATTTAAAGTATTTTAATTGGATCTGATTGATCAGTTCGTTGTCCCCAAACCCCCAAACCTTACTTCCATACATCAAAATCGGGGCAATTACTTTATCAAAAAGGTCAATCTTGCATACCAATGATAAACTGTGATGCCTACATTTCCGTATTACGTTGTACATTGCCTTGTTAGCTTGGGAAATTAATTGTTTTTTCGCCTTAACAAAACTTCCTGATTGTTGAAATATGATACCCAGGTACTTATATTCTTTCACAACTTCCAATTTCGTCGTCATTAATTTTAAAAATCCTTTTAAATTTTCTACTTCTACCGAAAACTACTATTTTACTTTTGTTTCGGTTAGTTTTTAATTTCCATAATGAACAATACTTAGCAAACACATTAAGAGACTTTTGCATATTATTTACATTTTCTGCGAAAATTACGGTGTCATCTGCATACAAAAGAACCGTCAACTTTATAAATATTAGTAACTCCGATTCAATCTCTTCTGTTATCGTCCCTAAACCATTTATGTCATTATACTGTAGATACTCCTCCAGATCATTAAGATACATAGAAAACAAAATTGGGGAGAGGTTTTCCCCTTGCCTCAAGCCTACATTGCAACTTCTGACAATTCACCCCCACCCTTACCGTGTCCAGCATACATATTTTTAATGAACTGGAATACTTTACCGTTAACACCCATTGAGATAATTTTATGCCACAACCCGTCTCTCCATACTGTATCGAACGCTTGTTGAAAGTCTATAAATGCACAAAACAAACGCTTTCCCCTTTTCTTTAAAACATCAATTAAAGAATATAGAACAAACATATTATCTATGGTTGAATAATTTTTCCTAAATCCCGCTTGACTCTCCGATATAAGGTTCGTATTATCTGCTTACATTGTAAGGCGAGTGTTAATAATTTTTGTAAATAATTTCCCAAGACAGCTTAAAAGGGTTATTGGTCTATAATTTTCCGGCAGCAATGGGTCACCCTTCTTTTTATATATTGGACATATTACTCCAATTAGCCATTCATCTGGGTTGTTTCCACTATCAAGGATCAGGTTGAAAAAACTAGTATAGAACTCCATAAATAAGTTATCAGTGTACTTAATGCATTCATTAATTATTTTATCATAGCCTGAAGCTTTATTATTTTTCAATGATTTAATAGCACAACGTATTTCAGACTCTGTCACTGGTTCATTTAAAAGCTCATTTGAATCAGAATTTAAATCAGTGCTTTCTTCATCAATCTGGCCGCTATTTGTATTTTTCAGAAAATTAAACATATCAGCGATTGGTACACTAACTTTTGATTTTTTTTCATCTGAGTTGAGGATTTTCCAGTATTCTCTGGGATCCGACTTCCGAATAGAACTTAATTTATTACTTATCTCATTTTTGTAATTCTGAATGGATTTATTCATAACTTGTTTGTATTGTTTCCCTGCGCGTCGCATCGTATCCCTATTAACTGGTAGAGTGCTAAATTATTTTTGACCATCAAATCTTGTACACATGTCGTTGCCTTGTTACAATTTATGGGAGAGTGCAATGGGCACTCTCCCATAAATTGTAACAAGGCAAACCCTTACAGACTAAATAATATCACTTTAAAGATAATACAAAGCAAATCCACTGAGAATGAGCCTTCAAGTTAAGGCACCTGCGCTTCAGAATAAAGCCCAAATATGGGCTTCCAGCACTCTACCAGTTAAGGAGGGTCTTGTATTTATTAAATGCTCGTCTGGTAGATATATATTGTTTTCTAGCAAGCTTACAGAGTCTGTTAAACCAAGGTTTATTGACATTACTATTATTATTATTATTACTATTATTATTATTATTGTTGTTGTTGTTGTTGTTGTTACTGGGATTAAAAGTCAAGTTAGCAGCTTGATGGAAAATATTCCCCACATCGCTTACAATACTATTCGCTATCTCATGTGTAAGCGTTATTTTATTTGTTTATATACCATTAACATAGTCTGTCAGTTTACGGACATCTCCGTAATTAATATTTTCTAGAAACTCATTTTGTCTTCCATTTACCCACATCTTTGTCAATGGAACACAGGGGCGGGTTGATTCGAGTTTATCATTCCAATCTCGTCTGAGGGGGTTTTACAGTGAATTGAAAAACGCAGCGGGCTGTAAACATCTGAGTACAGATTACAAAACTCCATCACCGAGAAGCTACCAAATAGAGCAATTAATTGTGAGGTGGCCAAACAGTAGTCCACCACGCTGCAACCCTTACAGGTCAATTCTCCAATATCCCGGTCACCACCCACCCTACCATTAAGGATATACATATCCACACTTTGACAGAATTCAATCATTTTACGACCAAAATTATTTATATGCTTGTCTTTGGAGGTCCTAGTTATCGGAATGTGGTGGTACTGTAAGGAATTAATTGTATCTGCGGGAAAACAGTTGTCAAGGTCGGGATCTCTTAACGGCGTCATAAGGTCTTCCCGGCAGAGGTAATCTCTAATATTACCAGATCTAGCATTAAAATCCCCGAATAAAGTAATATGGTTATTCTCACTGAATAATTCACAAATTTCATTTTGTATCTCATCGAAACATCCCTGCGAGGAGTAACGACTATTTTCAGGAGGTATGTAGACCAAACCCATAATTATATCTTCCTCAAGGTTAGTATAATTTTTCGATACTTTAAGCCAAGAAACAAATTTACTCTTGGAATCAATATATGTGAACCATTTCCGTATAGTATGTTTAACTGCTAAAATTATGCCACCCGACTTCACATTCATAAGACTTTTCCTATTTTTCACAAATAATTCAAATCCGGGTATACTGATAACGTCGGCGTCGTCGGTTTTGGTTTCCACAAAACCAACCACATCGAATTCACCAATTAACTCAGAAAATTCTGGATATTCAAGCTTCCTCCCAAGGCCACAGCCATTGAGTGACAGGCAGTTGATTCGATCAGGTTTAGGGCTATTAGTTGTCAGCAATGCATTGTTTGGGTAATTCCTTTCTAAACTTATTTCGCCGGCTTTTTCCTATCTGGTAGGCGTGGAAGACATACGTCCTCGTTTTCGTGGTTTGCGCCCATCACTATCGTCAATCGCAATAGCTTGGGCATCATCAGCTGGCAATTTGTATTCTTGATTGTTTATATAAAGTTTATCTCGGACAAGGCGCACATGTTTTTTTAAGTTTCTTTCTCTTCTCATAATTGGATACAGTTTGCGACGAATGTTTTCTACTTCCGGGGGGAACTGCTCATTTATAAAAAAAGGGCTTTCCTTTTAACTTCGGTGCCTTTTTTCTTACTATTTCACGGTCTTTGAAAAACGAGAACTTTGCCACAATATTTCGGGGACGTGCTTCACTTACTAGCGCCCCAGTTGCCTCACTGTCAACATTACGCACTGTTTGAAGGGGTTGGGTAGGTTTTCCTATTCGATGCACCCGTTCTATTTTAATTTCGGCCTCATTTTCAATTTTTAGTTCATCTCTCATAAATCCTCGGATAGTTGACTCACAATCCTCATTAACATTTTCAGGCAATCCGGTAAAAACCAAATTATTCCTCATTGATCGACATTACAAGTCTACAACTATCTCTCTCAATTCGTCTGTTGACTCCTGCATCTCAGTAATATCGTTTCCTAACTGTGTTTTGGATAGAGTATCATTACGTTGGGACAGTTTAATTTGCGCAATGCATTTTGAATCTTCCTTTACAACCGTTTGAATATCTTCATATTGTTTGGACATAAATTCAGTACTCGCTTCCACAGATTCTACTGTTCTCCTGACCTGATCAACTTCCATCTTTAAAGCGGAAACGTTACAAATTGTATTATTCAGTTTTGAATGAATCTCATCTAAAAAGTCTAGCTTAGCAACTTTCTGCTCTATGCCGACCAGGCGGGCTTCAAACTGATCAACTTTACTGAGTCTATCTTCAAACCTATCAAGCACGTCAAGTCGTTTACAAATTATCTCATATTGTTCCTTTAAACCTCTCAAAAGAGATACCGTTTCTTCATCGCCTCTATTACCCACATTATATGCGTAGCCTACGTCTCTTTGTGAAATAACTTGCGAGCCTATGTTTCTTTGTGGATTAACTGGAGGACCACTAGGACCGCTACTAACAACATTCTGAGGTGAAGGAATCAATTCTGCAGTTTCCGGAAAAGAGGCCATATCAGTACGTTCTGAGCACTGTTGTGCACTGAATAGTGGATAGTAACGAAAGTAACGAAAGGATCTCCAAAATAAGAGTTATTGATTTCCACACCGACGAGTAACACAGAAAAGTACACATAGCCCTTAAAAAATCGATCCAAAAACAACTTCGACGCAAACGAGTATTGTCATGCTTGTCATGATCTGTATTCAACAGGTAGCACAGGTAACACACAATCTAATCAACAGCGATACCAGCTCTTTACTTTCATAATACGGCCAATCAAGCAGGTCAATGCACGAGCTCCACTTGCGACAATCAATTCTCAATGACACCAATGATGCCACGAATATAAGGAATAGACACAAAAACTCCAAATTACTCCAAACTTTAAATCTTTTAAGCATCCACGTTTATAGTATGAGGAAGTACATAAACCAATAAACACTCCAGTTGGAAACCACTTTTAGCAAAAATCCTGAATCAACACAAAAAAAATTTTCTTATCAGCTTAACATTTCAACAGCCTAGTCACGTGAAACCAACCAATCATACGATGATGTTCACCCCGCCCTTCCGTGCTCCATTCGATTTTAAACTCTGGAGTCAGTGTAGGGCATACGATGAAGTGCGCCCCTCCCTTTCGTGTTCCATTCGATTTTAAACCATGGAGTCAGTGTGGGGCATCTGATGATGTGCGCCCTTCCCTTCCGTATTCCATTCGATTTTAAACTCTGGAGTCAGTGTAGGGCATATGATGATGTGCGCCCCTCCCTTCCATGTTCCATTCGAGTTTAAACTCCAGTCAGTGTAGGGCATACGATGATGTGCGCCCAACCCTTCCATATTCCATTCGATTTGAAGCTCTAGAGTCAGTGTAGGGCATTCGATGATGTCCGCCCCTCCCTTCCGTGTTTCATTCGATTTGAAGCTCTGGAGTCAGTGTAGGGCATACGATGATGTGCGCCCCCCCCCCTTCCATGTTCCATTCACTTTTAAACTCTGGAGTCAGTGTAGGGCATACGATGATGTGCGCCCCTCCCTTCAGTGTTCAATTCGATTTTAAACTCTGCAGTCAGTGTAGGGCATACGATGAAGTTCACCCCCCCCCCTTTCTGTGCTCCATTCGATTTTAAACTCTGGAGTCAGTGTAGGGCATACAATGATGTTCATCCAGCCCTTCCACGCTCCAAACGATTTTAAACACTGGAGTTAGTGTAGGGGATACGATGATGTTCACCCCGCCCTTCCGTACTCCATTCGATTTTAAACTCTGGAGTCAGTGTAGGGCATACGATGATGTTCACCCCGCCCTTCCGTGTTCCATTCGATTTTAAACTCTGGAGTCAGTGTAGGGCATACGATGATGTTCACCCCGCCCTTCCGTGCTCCATTCGATTTTAAACTCTGGAGTCAGTGTAGGGCATACGATGATGTTCACCCCTCACTTCCGAACTCCATTCCATTTCAAACTTTGTAGTCAGTGTACGGCATATAATGATGTTCACCCCTTCCTTCCGTGCTCCATTCTATTCTAACCTCTGGAGTCAGGGTAGGGCATACGATGATGCTAACCCCGCTCTTCTGTGCTCCATTGGGTTTTAAACACTGGAGTCAGTGAAGGGCATGCGATGATGTTCACCCCGCCCTTCCGTGCTCCATTCGATTTTAAACTCTGGAGTCAGTGTAGGGCATACGATGATGTTCACCCCTCACTTCCGAACTCCATTCCATTTCAAACTTTGTAGTCAGTGTACGGCATATAATGATGTTCACCCCTTCCTTCCGTGCTCCATTCTATTGTAACCTCTGGAGTCAGGGTAGGGCATACGATGATGTTAACCCCGCCCTTCCGTGTTCCATTCGATTTTAAACTCTGGAGTCAGTGTAGGGCATACTATTATGTGCACCCCTTCCTTCCATGTTCCATTCGATTTTAAACTCTGGAGTCATTGTAGGGCACACGATGATGAGCGTCCTCCCTCCCGTATTCCATTCAATTTTAAACTCTGGAATCAGTGTTGGGCATACGATGATGTGCGCCCCTCCCTTCCATATTCAATTCAATTTTAAACTCTGGAGTCAGTGTAGGGCATACGATGATGTGCGCACCTCCCTTACGTGTTCAATTCGATTTTAAACTCTGGGTCCCGTGTAAGCCATACTATGATATTCACCCCTCCCTTCCGTGTTCCATTCGATTTTAAACTATGGAGTCAGTGTAGGGCATACGATGATGTGCGCCCCTCCCTTCCGTGATCCATTCGATTTTAAACTCTGGAGTCAGTGTAAAAATGTTTATTTGAAGCTCTAGAGTCAGTGTAGGGCATACGATGATGTGCGGCCCGCCCTTCCGTGTTCCATTCGATTTTAAACTCTGGAGTCAATGTAGGGCATACGATGATGTGCCTCCTTCCTTCCGTGTTCCATTCGATTTTGAACTCTGGTGTCAGTGTAGGGCAAACGATGATGTGCGCCCCTCCCTTCCTTGTTCAATTCGATTTTAAACTCTGGAGTCAGTGTAGGGCATAAGATGATGTTCGCCCCTCCTTTCTGTGTTCTATTCGATTTGAAACTCTACAGTCTGTGTTGGGCATACGACGATCTTCCCCCTCCCTTCGGTGTTCCATTTGATTTTAGACTCTGGGGTCAGTGTAGGGCATACGATGATGTGCGCCCCCCCCCCCCCCCGCCCCACACCTTTCTGTGTTCCATTCGATTTTAAACTCTGGAGTCAGTGTAGGGCATATGATGATGTGCGTCCCTCCCTTCCGTGTTCCATTCGATTTTAAACTCTACAGTCTGTGTTGGGCATACGACGATCTTCCCCCTCCCTTCGGTGTTACATTTGATTTTAAACTCTGCAGTCAGTGTAGGGCATACAATGATGTGCGCCCCCCCCCCCCCCCCCCCCTTCCGTGTTCCAGTCGATTTTAAACTCTGGAGTCAGTGTAGAACATATGATGATGTGCGCCCCTCCCTTCCGTGTTCCATTCGATTTTAAACTTTGGAGTCAGTGTAGGGCATACGGTGATGTGCGCTTCGCCCTTCCGTGTTCCATTCGATGTGAAGCTCTGGGGTCAGTGTAGGACATTCGATGATGTGCGCCCCTCCCTTCCGTGTTACATTCAATTTTAAACTATGTGGTCATTGTATGTTATACGATGATGTGCGGCTCTCCTTTCCCTGTTCCATTCGATTTTAAACTCTGGGGTCAGTGTAGGGATACGATGATGTGCGCCCCCCCCCCCCCACTTCCGAGTTCCATTCGGTTTTAAACTCTGGGGTCTGTGTAGGGCATACGATAATGTGCGCCCCTCCCTTCCGTGTTTAATTCGATTTTAAACACCGGAGTCAGTGTAGGGCATACGATGATGTGCGCCCCTGCCTTCCGTGTTCCATTCGAATTTAAACTCTGGAGTCAGTGTAGGGCATACGATGATGTGCGCCCCTCCTTTCCTTGTTCAGTTTGATTTTAAACCCTGGCGTCAGTGTAGGGCATAAGATGATGTGCGCCCTCCATTCCGTCTTCCATTCGATTATGGCATACGGTGACGTGCGCCCCTCCCTTCCTTGTTCAATTTGATTTTAAACTCTGGAGTCAGTGTATGGCATACAATGACGTGCGCCCCTCCCTTCAGTGTTCAATACGATTTTAAACTCTGGAGTCGGTGTAAGGCATCCGATGATGTGCGCCCCTCCCTACCGTGTTCCATTCGATTTTAAACTCTGGAGTCAGTGCAGGACGTCAGTGTAGGGCATACGATGATGTGCGCCCGTCCCTTCCGTGTTCAATTCGATTTTAAACTCTGCAGTCAGTGTGGGGCATACGATGATGTGCGCACCTCCCTTCCGTGTTCCATTCGATTTTAAACTCCGGAGTCAGTGGAGGGCATACAATGATGTGCGCCCCTCCCTTCCGCGCTCCATTCGATTGTAAACTCTGGAGTCAGTGTGGAGCATACGATGATGTGCGCCCCTCCCTTCCGTGTTCCATTCGATTTTAAACTCTGGAGTTAGCGTAGGTCATACGATGATGTGCGCCCTTCCCGTCCGTGCTCCATTCGCTTTTAAACTCTGGGGTCAGTGTAGTGCATACGATGATGGGCGTCCTTCCCTTCCGTGTTCAAATAGATTTTAAACCCTGGAGTCAGTGTAGGGCATACGATGATGTGCGCCCCCCCCCCCCCCTTCCGTGTTCCTTTCGATTTTAAAATCTGGAGTCAGTGCAGGGCATACAATGAAGTGCGCCTCTCCCTTCCGTGTTCAATTCGATTTTAAACTCTGGAGTTAGTGTAGGGCATACGATGATGTGCGCCCGTCCCTCCGTGTTCCATTCGATTTTAAACTCTGGAGTCAGTGTAGGGCATACAATGATGTGCGAACCTCCCTTCCGTGTTCCATTCGATTTTAAACTCGGGAGTCAGTGTAGGGCGTACGATGATGTGTGCCCCTCCCTTCCGTGCTCCATTCGATTTTAAACTCTGGAGTCAGTGTGGGGCATACGATGATGTGCGCCCCTCCCTTCCGTGCTCCATTCGATTTTAAACTCTGGGGTCAGTGTAGTGCGTACGATGATGGGCGTCCTTCACTTCCGTGTTCAATTAGATTTTAAAATCTGGAGTCAGTGTAGGGCATACGATGATGTGCGCCCCTCCCTTCCGTGTTCCATTCGATTTTAAACTCTGGAGTCAGTGTAGGGCATACGATGATGTGCGCCCCTCCCTTCCGTGTTCCATTCGGTTTTAAACTCTGGAGTCAGTGTAGGACATACGATGATGTGCGCCCCTCCCTTCCGTGCTCCATTCGATTCCAAACTCTGGAGTCTGTCAAGGGCTGCAGTCAGTATAGGACATACGATGATGTTCACCCCCCTTCCGTGTTCTATTCGATTCTAAGCTCTTGACTGAGTATACGACATACCTGATGTTCACCCCCACCCCCGTTTCCGTGTTCTATTTGATTCTAAACTCTGCGGTAAGTGTAAGGCATACGATGGTGTTCACCCCCCTTCCGTGTTCTATTCGATTCCAACCTTTGAGGTCAATGTATGATGTTCACCGTGTTGCGAAGTGTGCCCACAGGGGTTAATCAAGCTCGGATGAAGAGCTATAGCTATTCTGTATTTTACCTTCCCGGTTTCCTTTGGAGCTGTTATTATGGACTGCGAAGATAGTGTCGAAATATTGATGTCATTCACAAAGCTATTTACTTCAATTTTCTTGAGACTCCGCATCTGTAAGCCTGCCGATTTGTTATGGGGTTTCGATAGTTGAAGTTGAGTCAGTGTAAGGCATACGATAATGTTCAACCCCCCACCCCCTTCCGTGTTCTATTCGATTCCAATCTTTGAGGTCAATGTATGATGTTCACCGTGTTGCGAAATGCGCCCACAGGGGTTAATCAAGCTCGGAAGAAGAGCTATAGCTATTCTGTATTTTACCTTCCCGGGCTCCTTTGGAGCTGTTATTATGGCCAGCGAAGATAGTGTCGACACGAAATATTGATGTCATTCACAAAGTCATTTATGTCAGTTTTCTTGAGACTCCGCAACTGTAAGCCTGCTGGTTTGTTATGGGGTTTCGATAGTTGAAGTAATGCCAAAACAGCAAAGTGATCTGAGATAGCAGTATCCCAGGTTGAAATATCTTGGATGAGTGACTTGTCACATGACCTTGTAAACATAAGATCAAGAGTATGACCCTTAAAAGACACTTTGTCATGGAGCCTCAATAGACTACGTGCAGCCTGCATGGTCCTAGACGAATCAAACAATTGCGGATGCCACATCATGGGACTTCCCCGTAACTTTCCAGTGAAGGGAATATCGCGAGATGTGGTATCGCATCAGAAAATTGTGCATATAAGAACCACGTTCAGGGTGTTGGTCCAGTTGTCTCCGACTCATCACCACCAATGCAACACGAACCTCGGTACCTGCCTCTAAATGGATACCGCTGTCGGGAAATAGTCTGAAGGTATGACTGAACTTTGTATATTTTATACCTTATAACTGTAAAGTAAAGAGATAGCCGGAGATGACAAAAGTGTAATTTGAAGATATTTTAAATTAAATGTTAGAAAACTTGATTCAAGTGTTCGTTACGTCGTATCATAATTGATACACGTCAAGATACATGGAGTTACTGGAAGCTCAGAACTGTCTGGTACCTGCGTTCAATATCGCCTGTAAAGGAGACCCAAAAAGCTACGGGCTGGTGGGATCTCGCAGGCCTATCAGTTAACACAACGAACCCAGTCCTCTGTTACAGCTGTGGATCAGCTGAGGAGATTAACCGTAACTCCGCAACAGACATATATTTAATTTGGTGCCGTTGACTGCAGATGCGTTAAAATCAGTACACGTAACCAGTAGAAAACGACTGATCTGAGCTCTCTCCAAAAGCTAGCCAAGTCAATTCCAGGAAGGAACAACAGTGCAAACCATACAGACATTGCGCAGTGTGGAGCAAAAGAGTGTAGTGGTAGAACAATTTCAACAAAAAACGTATATCAGGAAGGAATAACAGTTCAAAGCATTCAGAATATGCGCAGTGGTGGAGCAAAATGTATAGTGGTGGAAAATTTCAACAACAACCGTAAGTGTAATGATGGCTTCATCATATATCAGCAGAAAAATGACTACCCCATTAACCCAAGCCCAAGTAGAAGCCACAATTTAACAAAAAGCTGAACGGCGGGCCCGATGCCATCTCAAGTCAGCGACTTCAAGACATGCAACAGCAACTGGACTACACATCACCAGCAGATGTTGGATGCTCAGCGAGCTGCCTTTCGCGACAGAACTGCAGCCCAAGAACAACAGTTAGTGGAACTGCAAATGCAAGTAGGTGGGGGGGGGGGGGGGGTGGGGGGGTGGCGAAAGAGGGGTTGGCGATGTGGAAGAATCTGAAACAACAATTAGAACAATTTTAAAAGGTAACAAAAATACGACAACAACAGCTCACGCGACGCAAACTCAGACACTCCATTCTCACATCAAGCGGTTCGGTGGGAACCCCAAAACCCCCCAAAAATATAGTGCATGGGTAAAATCATTAGAATTATATTGGGCCACAAATGAGATTCCCGGATCAAAAAGAAAATTTGATTGCCGTTGAAACAAGTGAGTATGTGGTGAGTGATTTTATTTTGCGTTCAATTCAAAACAACCCCAAAATAAAGTGGGTAGATTGCAGAAATATCTGGGCCTGTATCCATCATTGAACTTACGCAGGTTTTTTTTTTTTTTTTTTTTTTTTTTGCCTAATAGCATCTTATGGCGGTTTTGCGCATTACTTCGGTATTCACGAAAGTAGCGCATCTGAGAAGGTTCCTAAATTACGCTAAGAAGTTAGGACACCTACCTACGTACCATGCATAAGTTCTTTCAAACTATGATAAACATGGTGGCTGCTTATTTGTTATTACAAAATCGGGGTTCGACGATTTACCCCATAGAACCCCATAAAGCCCCATAGATACCCCATAGAACCCCATAGATACCCCATAGAACCCCATAGAGCATGACAGGTACCCCACAGATACCCCATAGAACATCATGGAGTGATAAACAACCATTATCGCACCCTTCAAGTGTCAGTTACTCATTTGTTGACGGAAGTTACTTCACTTGGTCGAGTTCTTGGAACCAAATGCGTCTGACTCTTGGATAATGAAAATTAATCGCCAAAAATCCAATATATAAAATCTTATTATTCAAATAATATTTGATAGTGGTCTTATATATTGGATTTTGGGCGATTATTTTTCATTAACTAAGAGTCAGACGCCAGTGGTTGAACGAATACTGGACTTTTCGCCGAAAGTACATTTCGCCGGCAAAGACAGTTCGCTGGAACTTAAAATGTTTAAATAAGTTTTTTCGCCAAAAGTTTTTTTTTGTCTCGATTAAAAAAGACAGTTCGCTGGTCGGCTAGGACCAGACCCTACAAAACTCAGCAACCACCATCAGGCAGCCCACCAACAACACCAACTACCACTGTCTCTCCTTCCAAACCTCCACCTCTGAAAAAGAAGCAGAAAAGACACAAGCGCCGCTAACAACCCACAACTTCTCCTCCTATACCACGGTCTGACACTTTCAAATTCTACAGCTAATGAGGGTCGAAAGGGGCTTGCTCCCCATATTGTCCCTGCGCGCCTTCGGCGCGGAAAACCATTTGATTCTTTGAAAAAACGGTAGCATAGCCGTCGCCAGCAACAGATACATAGTCTACACCTCGCGGCCGTTGCAGCTGTCGACATCGCCATCACGCGACAAATCAGCGGATGGCCAAAGAGTTATTTTTATTAGAAAGTAAAAAGAAAAAATGTTGAAATCGTACATAGACACTGTCCTTTGGCATGCACGTATCTTGGGGTTGAGTACCCCGAAAAGCATGCGACGGGGGAGGGGGTTAACGTATTGTTTAAAAGGGACGTATCTTGGTGTTAAGGGTTAAAATATAAAAATAAAGGAGGAGTGGTCCGAAAAGCATGCGACAGGGGAGGGGGTTAACGCATTGGATAAGGGGACGTATCTTGGGGTTAAGGGTTAAAATATAAAAATAAAGTTAGGTCCGGTACTCTTCTATGGGGTATCTATGGGGTACCTGTCATGCTCTATGGGGTATATATGGGGTTCTATGGGGTATCTATGGGGTTCTATGGGGTAAATCGTCGAACCGCAAAAATCGTCATGATTTGCGATGCCAGAGAGTATTTAGGGACAGGACAAACCTTCTAGACTCATTAAATGATATAGACATCTTTCAGGGGTACCGTCGGACTCGGGAGCTGATATTTGATATGTGTCAAATGGTTAAAGATGACACAAAGAGAATGACTCAAAGAACACGTGCTTTGCCTGTATCGCTGCAAGTGTTAACAGCATTAAGGTTCTACGTGATCGGCAGCTTTCAAATGGTCAACAGGGATGTCCGTAACGTTAGTCAACCAAGTGTTTTAAGAATGGTGAGTAGGTTGCTACGGGTGCGACATAGGACCAAATAAAAAATCCGAAACCCTTACGCAAATCTGGAGACCCTACCTGAACACACTTTCAATGTTTCGAATTAAAACCCTTTGGGGCCTTTCACTTGAAACGTATTCTCTAACGACAAAAGTGGCGCCATGGAGCCACATGGAACAGGATAAAAAAAATCCAAAACCCTTATGCACACCTAAATACACTACCTGGATGTATCAACACACCTTTAACGTATCGAATTAAAAATCGCAGGAGCCTTTCATCGGAAACCGATTCTCTAACGGCAAACGTTTCACTACGGGGGCCTCATGGGGGTGCGGATCAGCAATCGGAAACCTTTATGCACATCTAGAGACCCTGCCTGAATATATGAACACACTTTAAACAACTTTACGGAATCGCCTAGGAATCTCAATTACGGAATACCTTATATGTATACAGGGGAAATCTGATTGAACATTTTGAAGGCGTATAGCTAGGAAGTAGTGTTACAAGTCAATATTAATGGATGATAGTTTAGTCAATAGTACTGGTACAAGGCCGCAATGGAACAAGACTGTTGTAGAAGCCATTGATAGGACAGATAGACCCTAGACAAATAGTGGCCTTGGAGCTTTGGAGAAAAGATGGAAGCGGTTGGTAAGACTACATTAGACCTCATTGAGGGATTACTCAAGACCCTCATGGCCTCATACGACAAAAAAAGGGATTCTCCAAAAGGTAACCTCGGTAGGTATCCTCAAATAATACAATACCAGGTCATAGGTATCCTCAAATACCGAAATGAGGCTATGAGGGATAGTAAATGAGGCCCCATTGAGGGCTTTTTATGGCCCTCATGCCCTCAAAATAAAATGAGGCTATGAGGGATAGTAAATGAGGCCTCATTGGGGGCTTTTACATAGCCCTCATGGCCTCATACGACTAAAAAGGGATTCTCCAAAAGGTATCCTCGATAGGTATCCTCAAATAATACAAAACCATGCCATAGGCATCCTCAAATACTGAAATGAGGCTAAGATGGACGGTAAATTAGGCCTCATTGAGGGCTTTCTCATAGCCCTCATGGCCTCAAAAGAAAATGAGACTATGAGGGATAGTAAATGAGGCCTCATTGAGGGTTTTTACCTAGCCTTCAAGGCCTCATACGACTAAAAAGGGATTCTCCAAAAGGTATCCTCGATAGGTATCCTCAAATAATACAATACCATGCCATAGGTATCCTCAAATACTGAAATGAGGCTAAGAGGGACAGTAAATTAGGCCTCATTGAGGGCTTTCTCATAGCCCTCATGGCCTCATACGACTAAAAAAGGGATTCCATAACCAGAGATGTTTCACAAGAGGCCCCAGGGGGCCTGAGGGTGCTCACGTGACATGGTAGTCCAAATATCAAACCAGGGACTTGAATAAGCTGCATACGCCCCTCCTAAGAAAAGCATATACCAACTAGATGAAGCGATTGCGCCCACACAATATACCGGATTTTCCTTCTATTTTCAGTTCCTGCACTTTTATGTCCCAAAATTGAGATAAATGCATAAAAACAGATTTTTTTTCCCAAACAAAATATTTTCAGCCTATTTTTTTTTTTTCTTCTTAAAACGCATAAAAAACCCAAAAATAGTCTCACCCGGACCCCAAATTTTCAGTGTAAAAAATGTTTGTTTTTTTTGTCTTAAAATTGACCGAAACACATAAAAAACAAAAATAATTTTCCGGATTTTGGTCCAAAATTTTCGAATTCCCAACCGGACCCCAAATTTTCAGAGTAAAAAAAAAAATGTTTTTGTCTTAAAATTGACTGAAACGCATAAAACACACAAAAAAATATCAGGAATGTGGTCCAAAATTTTCGTAGCCCACTCGGCCCCCAAATTTTCAGAGTAAAAAAAAAAAAAAAATATTTGTCTTAAATTTGATCGAAACGCATTAAAAACAAACAAAAAATTTGGGATTTTGGTCCAAAATTTTCTAAGTCCCAGCAGGACCCAAAATTTTCAGTGTAAAAAAAAAATTTTTATGTCTTTAAATTGACCAAAACGCATAAAAAAAAAAAAATCTGGATTTTGGTCTCAAATTTCTAAGTCCGGATCGGGGTCCCAAATTTTCAGCCTAAATATGAACCCAGGCACTTGGCTTGAACAAACTTGAATCTCACCCCTCTAAGGATGCTGCATACCAAATATCAAAAGAGTCTTATTGGTAGATCTGAAGAAGAAGATTTTTAAAGAGTATTCCTCATACTGCACTAATTTAAACATTGGGCGCCATTAGAGAACCCAAATATGGACCCAGGGAATTGATTTCAATAAACCTGTGAAACAATCTTCCAAAGATGTTAAATGTGAAATTTGAAAGCTTTTGGAGCAGTGGTTTGGGAGAAGAGTAGTCTTACATGTTTTTTCCATTACCCACAGTGTTAAAAAATGCTGACTGGAAGCTTCACAACAAATAAGAATTCTCAGTGCCGTGTAGTTTTGGAGATATGGGCGATTTCATTTTTTTCTATTTTTAGCTCCTGTGGTTCCCATTGGGGCGACGGGAATTTTTTTTTTACATAAATTGAGAACTTATGACCCAATAAGCCCTCATATCAAATTTGGTTCAAATCTGCCTCTCGGTTTGGAAAATAGAAATTTTGGGAGGGGCAAATATTCTTTCCCCTCCCATTACGACGCCAAATATAGCCCCACAAACTTCTCTTGAACAAATCTGAGTCTACAACTCAAAAGGAAGATGCACACCAAATATCAAGTCTGTGCTACTGCTGGTTCATGAGAAGATTTTTTAAGAGTTCAGCACACATTTTGGGTTTGGCCCTCCCAATGGGCGAGGCAACTTGATTTGAACAAAATCAAATTACGATGTCATAACAAACTATTTTGACCGAATCGCAAAAAAAACACAAAAAAAAATTTCAGGAATGTGGTCCAAAATTTTCGTAGTCCCACCCGGACCCCAAATTTTCAGTGTAAAAAAAAAAAAAATTTGTCTTGAAATTGACCGCAACGCATAAAAAACAAAAACAATTTCCGGATTTTGGTCCAAAATTTTCTAAGTCCCACCTGGAACCCAAATTTTCAGTGTAAAAAAAATATATTTTTTTTGTCTTAAAACGTGCCGAAACACATAAAAAACAAAACAAAACAAAAATTCTGGATTTTGGTCCAAAATTTTCTAAGTCCCACCAGGACCCCAAATTTTCAGTGTAAAAAAAAAAAAATTATCCTAAAATTGACCGAAACGCATAAAAAAAAATAATTCCGGATTTTGGTCCAAAATTTCTAAGTCCAGAACGGGGCCCCAAATTTTCAGCCTAAATATGAACCCAGGGATTTGGCTTGAACAAACTTGAATCTCGCCCCCATAAGAATGCTGTATCCCAAATATCAAAAGATTCTTATTGGTAGATCTGAAGAAGAAGATTTTTAAAGAATATTCCTCATACTGCACTAATTTAAATATTTGGGCTCCCATAGAGAACCCAAATATGGACCCAGGGAATTGATTTCAATAAACATGTAAAACAATCTTCCAAACATTTTATATGTGAAAATTTGAAAGCTTTTGGAGCAGTGGTTTGGGAGAAAAGTAGTCTTACATGTTTTTCCCATTACCCACAGTGTTAAAAAATGCTGACTCAGCATTTTTTCAAAGTCCCAAAAAATACCCCATGATAAAACCGATAGCAATTTTTTTTACCATTCCATTCTGTTGGTCCTAAGGAAGCTTCACACCAAATAAGAATTCTCAGTGCCATGTAGTTTTGGAGATATGGGCGTTCTCATTTTTTTTCTATTTGTAGCTCCTGCGGTTCCCATGGGGCGACGGGAAAAAATTTTTATACTCCAGGACAAAGGAACATGGTCTGGTAGACGAAAACTATTGCATATATAGATAGAAGCAGAGAATTCTGAAGAATTCAAAATAGTACAACTTGTCGGGTTGTTTGTGGTAATTCTACGAATCGGGAAAATACTCCTGTTCAGTCGAGCATACCCTTCAAACATACCTCTGTCTTGTTGTAGGCCTTCGGGTCACGAGATGGCGGCATCCAGTATACAAAATGGACGACGGAAACACGTATCACCCTAACAACACGCACTGCGCATGCGCACTAACACCACATATCACTATGGGGATGACGTCACAACATGGCCGCTCATGCGGGTCACCATGACAACACAACGTGGCGCCACTGGGTCACGTGACATGACGTCACAGGAGATCATCCAAATAGGTCCTGTCCGGGTACATGACAAACTACTTATGTTGGTCCTAAGGAAGCTTCACACCAAATAAGAATTCTTAGAGCCATGTAGTTTTGGAAATATGGGCGTTTGAATTTTTTTCTATTTTTAGCTCCTGTGGTTCCCACGGGGCATTTTGGAATTTTGTTTGCACAAATCAAGTACATAAGACCCATTAATACTTCAAATCAAATTTGGTTCAAATCGGCCTCTTGGTTTGGAAAATAGAAAGTTTGGGCGGGAGAAAAATTCTTGTCCCTCTCATAACGACAACAAATATTGCCCCTCAAACTTCTATTGAACAAACTTGAGTCTACACCTCAAAAGGAAGCCGTATACCAAATATCAAGTCTCTGCTACAGCTGGTTCACGAGATTTTTCTAAAAAGTGAGGCATTTTGGCCCCACCACCTCCTCAGTATGAACTGAAACCAAATTTGAAGAAAAACCCAAATGCCCCTTGTATGGGGATGACGTCACAACATGGCCGCTCATGCGAGTTACCATGACAACACAACATGGCTCCACTGGGTCACGTGACATGACGTCACATGAGATCATCCAAATGAGATCATCCAAATAGGTCCTGTACGGGTACATGACAAACTACTTATGTTGGTCCTAAGGAAGCTTCACACCAAATAAGAATTATTAGAGCCATGTAGTTTTGGAAATATGGGCGTTTGAATTTTTTTCTATTTTTAGCTCCTGTGGTTCCCACGGGGCATTTTGGAATTTTTTTTGCACAAATCAAGTACTTATGACCCATTAATACTTCAAATCAAATTTGGTTCAAATCGGCCTCTTGGTTTGGAAAATAGAAATTTTGGGCGGGAGAAAAATTCTTGTCCCTCCCATAACGACAACAAATATTGCCCCTCAAACTTCTATTGAACAAACTTGAGTCTACAACTCAAAAGGAAGCCGTATACCAAATATCAAGTCTCTGCTACAGCTGGTTCACGAGATTTTTCTAAAAATTGAGGCATTTTGGCCCCACCACTTCCTCAATATGAACTGAAACCAAATTTGAAGAAAAACCTAAATGCCCCTATATAGCCACTACTCCTGTGAAATTCAATTAAAAGGTGGCCAGCGGTTTGGGAGAAAAACACCCAAACACCACCTTCACAACGGACGACAGATGAGGGACAAAAAGTGATCAGAATCGTTCACCCTGACTTTCAGTCAGGTGACCTAAAAATGTGTGAGTACTAACCACATGAGGCATCTAGTGGTACTCATGGGAGAAATTTACAAATAAAATTGACCAAGATAGATTAAACTTGGAAGGGGGGAGATTTTCCCCAAATAAAACCACAATTCAGTTTGGAGTCTCTCAGTTCTGAACAATATCACAAATTCTCTTCATTTGACCCACATTCTCAAGTATCAAGCCAGCATAGTACATTTAGTGTGACAGTATCAGATTTTAGCATTTGTATATAAGGGGTTAACAGTTTATCTTAATAAGAGGTCAGAGAGGTGTTCGCTTCAGTAACTCCACTGCAGTGCATAGAAACTGTAAAAAGCATGAAGTGAACACCAGTGAACTGATTTCTTATTGGTCAATTTCAAATAGAAAACTCTACCCTCTGCCCTGGAACAAAGAAACAGCACATTTCAGTCTGATTTAAAATTATTGGGAGTTGTGTTGTAAATTAATAGCAAGCTAAATTAGTTTGTTACTTCTTGAACAGTGTTTTGGAACTTAGCTTTCTTGTGTGAACTCACAGTGATGGAACTTGCATGTTTTTGCAAGTTTGGTTGTGAATGTTTTGGTGATTTGGCATCCATTGTATTGTCTTACATTGACTGTTGTACATCAATGGAATGAGCTTCTTAGGCCTGTTCCATTGAGGTACACCAGTCCGTGTATGGTTACAGGATATTCCCTGGTGAAATCCAGGATGGTGCACTCTGCTGGAAAGAGCTCAGAAAGTTGTTGCCAGTTGATCGCACCAGACTGGGGTTCCCAATGGGAAGCCATATCGGTCATCGAAGTTTGTTCACACAAGAATATAGATGTACACAAGATGTTTATATGTGGGACTTACAGTTTTTATTGTAATTTTACAGGGGTTCGATAGATATATTCTGCTTTATTTGATGTCATAAGAAATAAAGAATCCACGTTGAACTTTATATCGCTTCTGAGTTATTCATCATAAGTACTGCGGTATAAAGAGAAATCTTTGTTCAATGACTGTTTCTCACACACCAGAATGTAAAACATCATACTTTAACCCTTTACCCAACGCAGACGATATCAAAATTTATTATTTTAAATATCATTTCTTTATCACATGCCAAATCCACTCAATCTCCACTTGTTTGACATTATCAAAAAAAAAATAAGTTGCTGAACCTGGATGGGATCAGCATAGTAGCTCATTCCAGCCAGGCCCAACAACTCTTCTTAACTGAAATCTTTCTTATGCAAGTCTTATAAACCACTTGGTATCTCTCTTTATTGTTTCATAACAAAAGATGGCATATTACCTTCTACATGAACAGGATACAAGTTTTTATGGTAGTTGCAGTTGTACTAGGTAAGAAAAAATGACAAATGAAACACCAAGGACAGGGGACACACTTTTATAGGACAGATAAGTACATTCCTGTGAAAGCCTCTCTTTGTGAATAACAAGGCGTAAAAAATGGAGCAAACTATTACTGAAAAACACCTTGGAGCTGTAAGTTTGATTGTTAAACTAGAAATGTTAAGCCTAGTGAATGGTGTCAATATGAGAGGACAGTTGCTAACAGTGTATTGATTTCGTGCATCTAGAAATTGCCAAAAAAGGTAGTTTTTGAACTCTTGGGTACGAAAAACATTTCATAACAGACCTTTTCTTCAAAATAAGATAAGAAAGTTGCCCAGAGGTGTGCAGCAACCAAGAGTAATAATGTAGCTACAGTTGCGATCAAAATAAGCGAAAATAGTCATTTTAGCATAGAAAAATCAAGTAGTGCCACACCCGAATTGCTCTCATGGAGTAAAAACCTCCTTTGCATCTCATCAAAACAACATTTGAATCAAATCACAGACTGAAACAGGATATTTCTCATTACTTTGGCCATCACACCTTCCAAAATAAAGAGAAATCTTTGTTCAATGACTGTTTCTCACACACCAGAATGTAAAACATCATACTTTAACCCTTTACCCAACGCAGACGATATCAAAATTTATTATTTTAAATATCATTTCTTCAAAAAATTTCAACAAAACCATGTCATGTGACCCGTCGTTGGAACGAGCTTGTTCCAATGAGGGGTCGCATGATATGGTTTTGTTGAATTTTTTTGAAAAATAATATTTTTTCAACTGCTGAATTTGCATATTACGCGGGCAGATGCGGCCGATTCGTTGGGTAAAGGGTTAAGCAAGTATATATATATATACAGAGAAGGTTCAATTCTGGAATTGGAAGAAATGATACTTCAACTAACTATATTTGGGGATTGATTGACAAGAAACACAAAATATAACCAAACTGTACCATCTTTTCTCCACCATAGATTCACTGTTCATTTTGCCAGCATTTTATGCATATGGGCACTCTGAAATAGGCTTTTTTCATGAAAAATGGACATCCAACATCTTCAAAATTACCTTTTGTGACTTGTCTAAAAATTCGACCCTCATGTCCAAACCGACTTGGCTTCAGTCATCAAAGTAAAAACACCGGTAGACCCAACATCCAAAACTACTTTTGAAAAAATCACTCGACAGAAATAGCAAGAAATACCGCTTTAGGTTACAATGCAGTGGTTTTTTTTCCATTGATGACACTGCTAATCTTTCCTCCTCTCTCCATCTCATTGAGCTGATTTGGGTAAAAACAACCATCTATCCATTTAGTTTATCATCTCATGAAAAAAATATAGGTCGCCATGTGAATTTTGCCTTTAAATTTGGTGATTCCTATACTCCCGTCTAGTTTCACACTGAATGAAATAGACACATTTTTACCTGCCCCACCCAATTTTCATCTTCTCTCACACATTTCAGAAGACAATTGTCACCAATAATTTATAATTTTTCCAAAACATGCATGTTAAAATTTTATTCACATTTACAAGCTCAGTTCAATCTCCACCAATCGGATAAATCAGGGAACTTTTATCCTCCATTAAAGGTTGTTTGCACGAAAACACTGTATTGTAACCAAACCTAGAGACTCTAAAGAGCCTGTAATCGCTCACCTGGAACTACATATAAAAATGTGATTTCCCGTAGGCTTTCAATGGTACCAGAAAGGGCTGCCTTCACCGACTCAACTAAAAGTTACATCAGGATTAAATACTGTTATAAAAACTAAATAATAAATAGGGAACGATTGGGGTCCCAAGCACGAGAGTATGTTACTGCGCTTACGAATGTAAAGGTTCGTGCATTTCATACTCTCCCCCATAGCGACAAGCACACACACACACACACAGCAGAACACCACACGGAGGGGGGGGGGGGGGGGGGACAGGGGGCTGGGTCCCAAGCACGAGAGTATGTTACTGCGCTCACGAATGTAAAGATTCGTGCATTTCATACTCTCCCCACATACAAAGCAGATACCACAACGACACACAACTAAAGAGGTGCTACTTTTATCTTTACAGTTTACATATTCTAATGAGAACTAATTCTACCTTCTTCTTTTAAGCAGGTACACAGAAGATGTTTTTTTGACCAGCACCCCCAATAACCGCTACAGACAGTCTAACCGTTATGGAAACAGTCACCCCCACGGTTCCTGAACATCCTCCGCTCCATCCCTAAAAGTGGTCAACCACTTTAAGGGAGGCGAGCGTTGGTCCTGCGTCCCGCCTCTGCCCCTTTTTGTAAGCGAATTGCGCATCTTTTTGTCCCAACCCAATAGGATTACAATGCAGGCCTGCCCCCGAACCAGGGAAGTTCGGGTCTTCTTCTTGGTGGTCCCCGAAAGGGGTCGTTGTTGTTGTTGTTTCCTTCAAAGACATCCTATCAGACAGAGACAGCCTGAGGCAGATTATACTTGCCAGTGATGGCCATCTCCTAAAATCATCTCCGAAGTGGCAGACTATACTTGCCCGAAAATCCAGATCGACTGCACCGTCGGGGAGAGGTAGTACCTTTGTGAGAGGACCCAACCTCTCACACTGGTCCTCACCCGATGGTTCAACCGAAATCAGTCAAAGAGACCATCACGCCGCAACCTGTGACACCTGCCGAGTACCTGAACCTGTTCCTCCTTCAACACGAGTAGACATTAAACCATTCCATTTGGCTTTCAATGGTAAGTATGAGCTGCAACTGTGGCCATGTTTGCAACATTACATCAACATTACATGAGGATCATTGGTAGGTGTCCCAGTCCTCAATCATGTGAAGTTTCAAAACATTTGACTTTGTAGTTTCAGAGGGGAAGATGTTTTTCAAAATCCATCAATCAGAAGCAGAGAATGTCTCCAGTGGCCACATTTTCCAACCGACGGCAACAAAAAGAGAACTGTTTATAGAGGGCCTCCTATAAACCATTCCAACAAAGTGTGGTTCACATCGGCCCAATAGTTCCAGAGAAGAGGATGAGGAGTGTTTGTAGAGGGCCTACCATAGACTCTCCCTACCAGGTTTGGTTTACATCAGCTCAGTACTTCCAGAGAAGAAGATGAAAATGTGATTTCCCATAGCGTTTTTATTGTAAGTATAAGCGACAATATTGCAGCCATGTTTGCAAGCCGATCAACATTACATGAGTATCTTTGGTAGAGAATGTCTCAGTCATCAACCATGCAAAGTTTCAAAACATTTGGCCCTGTGGTTTCAGAGGAGAATATTTTTCAAAATCCACCAATCAGAATCAAAAAATGCTTCTGGCAGCCATGTTTTTTGATGCACAGTAACAAAAATGAGGAGCATTTGTAGAAGACCTTCCACAGACTCTCCCTGTCAGATTTGGCTCACATCAGCTCAGTAGTTTCAGAGAAGATGAAAAAGTGATTTCCCATAGGGTTTCTATAGTAACTATAAGCCGCAATTGCAGCCATGTATACAACCCGATCAACATTAAATGAGTACCATTGATAGAGAGGGTCCCAGTCATCATTTATGTGAAGTATCAAAACATTTGGCCTGGCGGTTGCAGGGGAGAAGATTTTTAAAAATCCACCAATCAGAATCAAAGAATGCCTCTGGCGGCCATGTTTTCAAACCCATGGGATCAAAATGAGGACTGTTTGTAGAGGACCTTCTATAGACTATCCCTGCCAAATTTAGTTCACGTCGGTTCAGTAGTTCCAGAAAAGAGGATGAAAATGTGATGGGGGTTTCTGTAGTAACTATAAGCCGCAATTGCAGCTACAACCCGATCAACATTAAATGAGGATTGTTGGTAGAGGGGATCCCAGTCATCATCTATGTGAAGTATCAAAATATTTGGCCTGGCAGTTTCAGAGAAGATTTTTGACAATCCACCAACCAGAATAAAAAGAATGCCTTTGGCGGCCATGTTTTTCAACCCACAGGCTTGTTTGTGGAGGACCTTCCATAGACCATTCCTGCCATGTTTGGTTCACGTCGGGTAAGTAGTTCCAGAGAAGATGATGAAAATGTGATTTCCCATAGGGTTTTTATAGTAACCATAAGCTGCAATTGAAGCCATGTTTGCAACCCAATCAACATTAAATAAGGAATCGTTGGTAGAGGGGGTCCCAGTAATCAACCATGCAAAGTTTCAAAACATTTGGCCCTGTAGTTTCAGAAGAGATGTTTCAAAATCCACTAATCAGAATCAAAGAATGCCTCTGGCAGCCATGTTTTCAAACCCATGGGAACAAAATGAGGATCATTTCTACAGGATCTCCCATAGACTATCCCTGCCAGGTTTGGTTCACGCCAGCTCAGTTGTTCCAGAGAAGAAGATGCAAATGTGATTTCTCATAGGGTTTCTATAGTAACTGTGAGCTGCAATTGCGGCCATGTTTGTAACCCGATCAACAGTAAATGAGGATCATTGGTAGAGGAGGTCCCATTCATCATTTATTTTAAGTATCAAAACATTTGGCCTGGCAGTTTCAGAGGAGAAGACTTTTGAAAATCCACCAACCATAATCAAAGAATGCCTCCAGAAGCCATGTTTTTCATCCAACAGGAACAAAATGAGGATCGTTTGTGGAGCACCTCCCATAGACCATTCCTGCCAAGTCTGAGCTAAAAAAGTGGGTCAGACTTTCTAGTTGGATTGTTTTCATTGCACTGTAGCTGAAATACTTTAGCAGAGGGCATAAACGTATACATATATGTATTACAGATTTTGTTGCTTGTATGGTTTAAAAACAATGAACGGTGATGAAAATAAAGGAGAGTTACAAATATTTGTTACAGATTTTTGTAGAGGTCCATTTTTCATCAATTCAATTCAATCTTCCTCATAGATACACCATCAACTGTGTCAAAGTAGACGACCCTTGGAAAAAAATTGTTGACTGACTAAAATTTTTCATTTTTGTCTCAGAAACAAAGCTTATGACCCATCATTGGAACAAGCTCAATGAACTCATAATAATGATGGGGTCATAAGCTATGTTTTTGAAATCAAAAAGTGAAAAGATAATAAAATTTGAAGGGCAGTTTTAGTGAATAATGCTGGCCAATGTTTGCCGTTACATTCACTGTTACATTGGGAAATAGGTTGAACGACTAGCCCTATGTCTTTGACTCTGTGAGTACATGCAACAAAGTACATAGAATGAACATTTATATCTGGTTATAGCAGGCTATAGCTGTCCGCCTCAGAGAAAATTAACTAAAAAAGAACTAGGGTTAAAACTAAGGTCAGAAATGAGGAATAAAACATAAAATGAAAATATAACTTGTGAAAGCAGATAAAACAGAAGAGGCCCAGGGGGCCTGAGGGCGCTCACGGACATGGCTAAATAACAAACCAGGGACTTGACTTGAATAAGCTGGGTATGCCCCTCCTCAGAAAAGCATATACCAGCTAGATGAAGCAATTGTGCCCACACAATACACAGGATATTCCTTCAATTTTCAGTTCCTGGACTTTCACGTCACAAAATTGAGATGAACGCATAAAAAACAGATTTTTTTCATTTTCGTTCGGAAATTTTCGAAGTCCCAAACAAAATATTTTCCGACTAAAATTTTTTTTTCTTCTCAAAATTGACCAAAACGCATAAAAAACCAAAAAACCCAACTCATTTCCGAAAAATTTTCAGTGTAAAAAAAAAAAAAAATTTTTTTTGTCACAAAAAAAACAAAAAACTGATTTCCGGATTTTGGTCCAAAATTTCTAATTCCCACCGGAACCCCAAATTTTCAGTGTAAAAACAAAAAAAAAATTGGTCTTAAAATTGACAGAAATGCATACAACAAACAAAAAACTCATTTCCGGATTTTGGTAAAAAATTTCTTTAGTCCGGACCAGGGCCCAAAATTTTCAGCCTAAAGATGAACCCAGGGACTTGGCTTGAACAAACTTGAATCTCTCCTCCCCCCCCCCCCTAAGATGCTGCGTACCAAATATCAAAAGATTCTTATTGATAGATCTGAAGAAGAAGATTTTTAAAGAGTATTCCTCATACTGCACTTAATTTAAACATTTGGGCTCCTATAGAGAGCCCAAATATGGACCCAGGGAACTGATTTCAATAAACATGTGAAACAATCTTCCAAAATGTTAAATGTGAAATCTGAAAGCTTTTGGAGCAGTGGTTTGGGAGAAAAGTAGTCTTAAATGTTTTCCCCATTACCCACTGTGTTAAAAAATGCTGACTCAGCACTTTTTCAAAGTCCCCAAAAAGTACCCCATGATAAAACTGCCAGCAATTATTCTTTACCATTCCATTCTGTTGATCCTAAGGAAGCTTCACACCAAATAAGAATTCTCAGTGCCGTGTAGTTTTGGAGATATGGGCGTTTAAATATTTTTTTATTTTTAGCTCCTGCGGTTCCCATGGGATGACGGGAAAATAAATTTGGGCATAAATTAAGTACCTATGATCCAATAAGCCCTCATATCAAATTTGGTTCAAATATGCCTCTCAGTTTGGAAAATAGAAATTTTGGGAGTGGCAAAAATTCTTGCCCCTCCCATAACGATGGCAAATATAGCCCCACAAACTTCTCTTGAACAAATCTGAGTTTACACCTCAAAAGGAAGCTGCACACCTAATATCAAGTCTCTGCTACTGCTGATTCATGAGAAGAAGATTTTTTAAGATTTAGGCTCACTTTTTGGGCGTGGTCATACCAAGGGGCGAGTCAACTTGATTCGAACAAAATCAAATTGCGATGTCTTAACACACTATTATCTCAAATATCAATTAAATTGGTTGAGCGGTTTGGGAGGAGAAGACACAAACATCATATTCACGGACAACGGACGGTGAGTGATCACTATAGTTCTCCAGACTGAAAGTCAGGTGAGCTAATAAAGCATCCAGAAGTATTGGAACTAACATAGAATAAGAAAACAGAAAATGGTTATTGTGTTCGGGAGAATTAGGTTTTAGAGATAACAAGTGCACCGCCAGGCAGTGGATCGATATACGGCCGCCTATGAAGAAATTGAAACTATGAAGAAATTTTTAGTTGAACAAAAGGTCAATAATTCCTTCAAAAATAATTGTACATTCCTGGCTTACGAGTACGACCCATTAAAGATGAATATATTGTTTTCAAGTTATTGCATGGAGAATCAAAAGCCACCAAAACTCCCAGATGGTTGCCATGGTGGCCATATTGGACATGCCAGAATGCTGGTTATCGAACAGAACCATCCTCTAGTCATGACTAATCAACCATAAAAAAATAGTATCTGTTGGATGTATTGTTTTCAAGTTATCGCGTGGACAAACAAAAGTTAATGGACGGATGGATGGACAGATGGACGGACGGACACTGATGCTGGTTATTGAAAGGAACCATCCTCTAGTCATGACTAATCAATCATAAAATACTGTATCTGTTGGATGTATTGTTTTCAAGTTATCACATGGGGAAACAAAAGTTAACGGATGGATGGATGGACAGACATTCCCAACATTTCGGGTTTATGGGCTACCAAAAAAACATTTTGTAAGTCCAAAACCTTATTTTACCCAGAACCCCACCCCTTCCACCCTAGAGAACTTATATTTAACACTAACCCCACCCCTCCACCCAAAAAACACACCCTGACCCTACCCCACCCTGACCCTAGCCCATAAACCCCCAATGTTCGCCCAGGCAGACAGACAGATGGACAGACAGACAAATGGATGGACTGATGGACAATGATACTGGTTATCGAAAGGAACCATTCTCAAGTCATGACTAATCAACCATAAATAAACAGTATCTGTTGGATGTATTGTTTTCAAGTTATCGCATGGACAAACAAAAGCTAATGGACGGACGGACAGACGGACATCGCCATATCATAATATGGCCCTCTCATATGAGCGGCCGTATAAAAAGCAACCACAATTAATGAATATAGACAGTCACCACCCCGCCCCTTCCCAAATATTTTTACCTTCCTACTCCCATGTAAAATACTCATCCTTCAGTTGTAAGTTGAAGTTCACAGAAAACTAACCGAGAAAACTCAGAAAGTACACATGTTGTCGTGTCAGCCTGCTCGATGTTGCAGGACGTTGTGAAAATAAATGGATACATGAAATCAGGTTTTTATGCTCATGAATTCTGATGAATTCATGACAATTGAGCACCAAATATGATATTGTACCATCTACTTATCTTTTATGGTGTTTGGAAAGCTGAAACCAGATGTAATTCAAGTAAAACTATAAAGTGTTTTAGCACACTAAAACATATGTCTCCCCTTCCTTTTAAGATCAGAGGTCAAGGTCACATGCAGTTCATCAAGGTAGCGGATATGCGGTTTCATGGTGACACATCCACATGTCAAAAAAAAAAATTCTGGTCTGGACAATTACTCCCTATTTAAAGTACATAAATTTGACCTTGAGGTCAAGGTCACATGAAGGTCATGATGACATGTGGTCTCATTGTGATACATCCACATGCCAATCATCTAAGTCCTAGGTCAAAAAAACAAAAAAGTTCAGAACTGGACAATTATTCCCTATTTGAAGTACATAAATTTGACCTTGAGGTCAGAGGTCAAGGTCACACGCAGTTCATCAAGGTAGCAGACATGCGGTTTCATGGTGACACATCCGCATGTCCAAAAAAAAAAATCTGGTCTGGACAATGACTCCCTATTTAAAGTACATAAATTTGACCTTGAGGGCAAGGTCACATGAAGGTCAGGATTACATGTGACATGCAGTCTAATTGTGAGACATCCACATGTCAAATATCTAAGTCCTAGGTCAAAAAACAAAAAAGTTCTGGTCTGGATAATTATTCCCTATTTGAAGTACATAAATTTGACCTTAAGGTCAGAGGTCAATGTCACATGAAGGTCATCAAGGTAGACGACCGTGGTCTCATGGTGACACATCCACATGTCAAATAACCAAGTCCTAGGTCAAAAAACAAAAAAAATCTGGTCTGGACAATTACTCCCTATTTGAAGTACATAAATTTGACCTTGAGGTCAAGGTCACATGAAGGTCACAATGGTATGCACACACCGGCTCATGGTGATACATCCACGTGCCAAATATCTAAGGCCTGGCTCAAAAGACAAACAAGTTTTGGTCTGGACAAAGTTTCTTTGAAAAAAGCACAAATCTGACCTTCAGATCAAAGGTCAAGGTCACATGAAGGTCACAATGGTACACTATACACCGCCTCATGGTGATACATCCACATGCCAAATATCTAAAGCCTGACTCGAAATACAAACAAGAGGCCCCACAGGGCCTGAAGCGCTCATCTTGTACAGAACACAATTTAAACAGAGTCCAAGAATGAGTCTACATTAAGCAAGCCATCTCCATAGGCTACACTGTCAATCTTTGAGTCCCTCAGGAGTGACAAAAATAATCTGGGCATCATGCCTTTTCTTCAGTTGATCATAAAGTAAAATGTAGAGCTCCCCTATGAAGTCCCTTGATACAACCTATGTGGATTAATCTTAGTACCTCTAGAGGGTACTGAATACAACATTTTTAATTCTTCAGCAAAATGGCCAATTCCGGCTCCCATAGAGAGCCCGAATATTAACCCAGGCTCTTGATTTGAACAGAGTAAATCTGACTTCCCCAGAGATGTTGTGTACCGAATATGAAAGCATTCTGACTGTTGGATCTGAAGAAGAGAAATTGTAAAGAAATTTCTTCGAATTGCACTAAGTTCAAATTTAGGCTACAATAGCGAGCCCAAATATTAACCTATGGATCCGATTTGAACAAACTTGAATCTGACCCCCCCCCCACCCCCCCTCCCCCTAGAGATGTTGTATACCAAATGTGAAAGCATTCTGACAAGTGACTCTAAAGAAGATTTTTGAAGAAATTCCCTCATATTGTACTAAGTTAAATTTCAAGTTCCCATATGGAGCCCAAATATTTACCTAGGCACTCGAATTGAACAACCTGGAATCTGACCCCCCCCCCCCCTCCCCCCCCCCCTAGAAATGTTGTATACGAAATATAAAAGCATTCAGACCTGTGGATCTGAAGAAGATTTTTAAAGAAATTTCCTCATATTGCACTAAGTAAAAATTTGGGCTACCATAGTGAGCCCAAATATATACCTAGGAACCTGATTTGAACAAACTTGAATTTGACCCCCATAGAGATGTTGCATACCAAATATCAAAGCATTCTGACTGGTGGATCTGAAGAAGAAGATTTTTTTTAAATTACCCTCCATATTGAACAAAGATAGAATTTGGGCTTCCATAGGAAGCCCAAATATTAACCTAGGGTCTTGGTTTGAACAATCTAGAATTTGACCCTCATAACAGTGATGTATACCAAATATTAAAAGATTCTGACTGGTGGTTCTGAAGAAGAAGATTTTTAAAGAATATTCCCCATATTACCCTATGTTAAAACTTTGGGCTCCTGTAGCGAGCCCAAATATGAACCAATGAGCTTTATTTCAACAAATTTTTATCTGACCCCCCCTTTGAATGCTGTATACCAAATATCAAAAGATTCTGATGATTGGTTCTGGAGAAAAGACTTTTTTTAATTTTTTGCAAATATGCTGACTCAGCATTTTTTCGATGCCCATTACAGAACACCCTAACATAACCGATGGCAATTTTTTTCACCATTCAATTCTACTAGTCATAAGGATACTTCATACCAAATAAAAGCTCTCTGTTCCGTGGGGTTTGGGAAATATGGGCATTTGAAAATATTTCTATTTTTAGCTCCCAGTGTTCCCATGGGGATGCGGGATTTTTTTTTTTTTTGCATGGGTCAAGTACTTATGGCCCAATACTACCACAAACCAAATTTGGTTCATACCGGACCATCGGTTCAGAAGATAGAAATTGTGGGCGTGGCCAAAAATCTTACCCCTTCTATTACAAAGCCAAATATTACTTCACGAACTTCGTTTGAACAAACTTGATTCTACTCCTCATATGGAAGCTCCATAGCAAATATCAAAGTCACTGTACACACTGGTTCTTGAGAAGAAGATTTTAAAAAAATTTTAGAGCATTTTCCCCCACTACCTCCCGATGGGGCTGGGCATGTTGAGTTGAAAAAAATGAAATGCCCCTTTGGGACCATCACTAACACAAACTTTCACTTGAATTGGCCCAGTGGTTTTGGAGGAGAAGACCAAAACATGGTGTTGACGGACGATGGACGATGGAAGGAGAGCGATGAGATAATCTCAGCTTGACTTTGTCAAGATGAGCTAAAAAGTTCTGGTCCAGACAGTTTACCTTAAAAAAGCACATAAATCTGACCTTCACGTCAAAGGTCAAGGTCACTATGGTACACTCCACACCGGTTCATGGTGATACATCCACATGCCAAGTATCTAAGGTGTAGGTCAAAAGACAAAAAAGTTATGGCCCGGATAAAGTTTGTGTGATGTTTCCCTTAAAAAAAAACACATAAATCTGACCTTCAGGTCAAAGGTCAAGGTCACATGAAGGTCACTATGGTACACTACACACCGGCTCATGGTGATACATCCACATGCCAAGTATCTAAGGTGTAGGTCAAAAGACAAAAAAGTTATGGTCCGGACAAAGTTTGTATGAGAAGAAGAAGAAGAAGAAGAAGAAGATGAAGGAGAAGGAGGAAGAAGAAGAAGTAGAATATGCACTAAAACAATATGTCTCCCTTCTGGGAAGGGGAGACATAATTTGCATCGACAATGCTAGAGCTGCATCAAGTTGCATATGTCTTTGTTTTGTGAGTTACCTCCCTTTGAACAGCTTAAAAATTTGGACGGACTGTTAGAATGAAATAGGAAGATGAAATGCAAATGAAAGCATTTAAAATTTGGACAATTTAGACCAGATTGGTGGTTAGTGGGGGTGGGTGTTCCATTCGAAATTGGAAGAATACAAATTCCATCAAAAAGGGGAGTGGTGGATGGTCTTCGGTAGATAAAAAATCAGCCCTGTGTACATGAATTTTTTGAAGCCCCCACCCCCCCGCCCCCACCCCACCCCCTGTGACAACGGGAGGACAGTCTTCATTTAAAGCTCCTTGAACAATGCGGAAAAATTGGACAAATAAACAAATGAAATGTCAATGACACTGTAGCTGAACTTGTGTAAGACATGTACATGTATAGTATGTGACACAGCAATGACACACATCTAGGTAATGACATGTAAAGTATTGTAACGGTCTGTACATAAATGCTGACCGTAGCCTGTGACAAATGTATAGGTAAAGTATTGTAAAGGTGGGCAACAGTTAGATGCTAAACTAGAAAAGAAATCTTTGAGTCCCTGAGTGGGTCCGACAGAACCCAAAAATATTTGTTCTCATAGCACAGTGATAACAAAGGCACCCCAAAACACGTGTTTCTGTCCCAAGGTGATAACAAAGGTACCCAAGAAGTTTTGTGAAGATCGGTTCATAAATACAGCCTCCAGCCCGAGCCGTATTGACATGTGCACTTACTGTGTATAAGTAGTATTGAATAAATCAAAGTTCATCTAATCTGCATAATTTCTGCACGAGGAAAAACCCACATTATATGTGATGTATTCCATGTTACTAAACTTTCAGACAAAAATTTATTCGAATCAGAACTTTCATTCAGAAGTTCTGTACAAAAAAACTGATTGCACTAACTAAGGTACAAAATGGCTGCCGGCGTTCTCGTCCCACAGTGATAACAAAGGTACTCAAGAAGTTTTGTAAAGATCGGTTCATAAATACGGCCTCTAGCCCGAGCCGTATTGAATTGTTGGTGGACAGACAGATGGACAACGGACCATGGCATAACCTCAAATTTGACTTACGTCAAAGTTGAGGTAATGATCAGAAAAACATGATCAAGAATCAACAAGAGCACTGCGTTGCGGGACAATATACGCCCGTTTTGTATTTTTGAAGGGTTGGGGTAAGGATTAGGGTGAGGGTGAAAATTGTTTGGACAAACCCCATATTAAAACATGACCTGTATTTTGTTGTGATTAAACAACATACCAAGTTTGAAACCAATCGGAAAACAAATAATAAAAGTTATCATCCGGAAACCAAATATTTGATGCATTCTATGTCCAACAGTTAGGCTATACTAAAGTTATAATCCGGAAAACACAAAATGCACAAATTCAAGAGGAATAACTCTGGAAAGGTACATGCGATTTGGGCCGAAAGTGAACCTGAGCTGTGCTTTGTGGTCACAAACAAAATCTGAGAATTTGAAACAAATTAGTCAAGGCAAACTAAAGTTATCATCCGGAAACCACAAAATCCACAAATTTGCAATCCTTCAAGGGAAATAACTCTGGAAAGGTATATGCGATTGTGGTCAAAAGTGAACATGAGCTTTATTTTGTGGTCAAAAACAAAATACTGAAAATTTGAAATAAATCAGTCAAGGCAAACTAAAGTTATCGTCCGGAAACGAAAAGTTGGGCTAAATTCCCATAAATAAAGGGCCATAACTCTACTGCAAATGGGCCGCTAGAAACGGAAATCGAACCCATCCTGTATTTTGTCATACTAAATCCACATGCCAAATTTAACTCAGCTCAATCCATTACAACTAATGTTATCGTCCGGAAACGAAATGTGTCCATGGACGGACAGACTGACAAGACGGGTGGAGAGACCATTCACATAATACATCCCGTTTTTCAAACGGGTGTATAAAATCAACATCTGAAAAATTTGGTGTCAATCCATCAAGGCGTTCGGCTTTAAATGAACGGAAACCAATTTTTTTTCAAAAATTGTGGTTTCAAAGGGCAATAACTCTGCAGCGGATGGACTGAGAAACACCAATATCGAACTTGACCTGTATTTTATTGCTACAAACAACATCTGAAAGTTTTATGTAGATTCGTCAAGGCGTTCGACTTTAAATGAACGGAAACCTATTTTTTTAGAAAAATTGTGTTTTAAAAGGGCCATAACTCTGCAGCAGATGGACTGAGAAACACCAATATCGAAGTTGACCTGTATTTTAATGCTAAAAATAACTTCTGAAAGTTTGATGTCGATCCGTGAAGGCATTCGACTTTAAATGAACGGAAACCAATTTTTTTTAGAAAAATTGTGTTTTCAAAGGGCCATAACTCTGCAGCGGATGGACTGAGAAACACCAATATCGAACTTGACCTGTATTTTACTGCTAAAAACAACTTCTGAAAGTTTGATGTCGATCCGTCAAGGCGTTCGACTTTAAATGAACGGAAACCAAATTGTTTATGGACAGACGGACAGACGGACAGATGGACGGACAGACAGACGGACAGACAGACAGACTGATAACATAATACGACCGTTTTTTAAACGGGTGTATAAAAACGAGAAAAAAAAATAAGTATCTCTTTACATTGCCACAAGGTGAAAAACTAACAACACCACAAGTGAACTCTCTGTTAACATAATGTAATATGGTGCCCCATTCACAGAAATTCCCCATTGTTGGTTTTCATTTTTCCTCAGAAATCTGCAGTTTTAGGGTGCAGGGATATACTTGTAAGGCATTTTACTTCGTACATATAATACATATTAAATTAGCTTGTGCAATCAAGCAAGACATTGATGACGAAGTTGAAGATATACATTATTTTTTTAAAGTATTTACTGAATTATTTTAATAAAGTATTAACATACCGGCAGTATTTATACAATGAAATAAAAAAAGTTATGCAAATGGCCTCTTGGTGAAACAGTGATAAGTATATTAACTTTTCTAATACACATCTACAGAATATAAGTTATTGTCTGGGTGGAAATTACACTCTCTGGGTGTTTATTTATTCACCACATACAACAAGGGTTCAAAATACACAATCCACTCAAGTGGGCATCATTTTTGTCTGATTTCTGGAGGATAATAAATTACCAAAACAAATTAAAAGATTACTAACATTAATTGTTTATTGAGTTTTAAAATAAATCAACAATAAATATTCATAAAACAAGTATATAGATATATACAAACATTAAAATGAAATATTACATAAAATTATATCTAATGAATGTCAAATATACTTATAAATCTCAAATCAAACATTTTTTATCTTTTATCAATCTATTGACAACATATTTAGACATTCTACAAGTATTACATTTATAGGTTGGCAATCTTTTATATTTGTTTGATGAATTATATGAAATATTACACAAGTATTAATTGTGTCTCATGATTATAAAGAAAACTGTTTTAGGCTCACATAGAGAGATAGAATTTGAAGCCACGGACACGATTCCAACAAACTTGAAACAGAGTCCACAAACATATTGTATACTGGATCTGTTTTAGACTCACATAGAGAGATAGAAGCCAAGGACACGATTCCAACATACTTGAAACAGAGTCCACAAACATATTGTATACTGGATCTGTTTTAGGCTCACATAGAGAGATAGAATTTGAAGCCAAGGACACGATTCCAACAAACTTGAAACAGAGTCCACAAACATATTGTATACTGGATCTGTTTTAGGCTCACATAGAGAGATAGAATTTGAAGCCAAGGACATGATTCCAACAAACTTGAAACAGAGTCCACAAACATATTGTATACTGGATCTGTTTTAGGCTCACATAGAGAGATAGAATTTGAAGCCAAGGACATGATTCCAACAAACTTGAAACAGAGTCCCCAAACATATTGTATACTGGATCTGTTTTAGGCTCACATAGAGAGATAGAATTTGAAGCCACGGACACGATTCCAACAAACTTGAAACAGAGTCCACAAACATATTGTATACTGGATCTGTTTTAGGCTCACATAGAGAGATAGAATTTGAAGCCAAGGACACGATTCCAACAAACTTGAAACAGAGTCCACAAACATATTGTATACTGGATCTGTTTTAGGCTCACATAGAGAGATAGAATATGAAGCCAAGGACACGATTCCAACAAACTTGAAACAGAGTCCCCAAACATGTTGCATACTGGATCTGGAGAAGTTTTAAAATTATTCCTGGAACTGCACTTAGTTAAAATTCAGGCTCTGTGATGAATTAACCAAGGGAGATAATTGAACAAATTTGAATCTGACATCATCAAGGATCCTGTATACAGTTATCTTAATGGTGAATCAGAAGTATAGTAGTTTTTAAAAGATTTTTCTTATATTGTACTATTTTTCTTAAATAATAGTACTACAGTTAAAACTAGAAGTCCTGTCATGAAATGCGTACAAAAGGCACGTCGATCTGCACGTTAATCTATGCATTACGACCATTGTAAGGCTAGCAAATTCTGTACATATGGCCTGTGCACATGCAATGTTTCAGCCAATGGACCTCCGGGTAACCCAGAGGTCCATTGGCAGAAACATTGCCCGTGTTTGCTATGAGTAACCAGGAGAACCTGCAGTGCTTTGGGTGCAATTCGATATAGCAATGGTGTGCAATTTCTACGTGCAATTACGACTAGATAAGCGGACAGTTCATGACAGGACTTCTTGTTTTATTTGTAAGTGAAAGTTTGGGCTCACATATGCAATCCATATATAAACCCTGGCCATTTGAGTTGACCAAATTTGAGTCTGTGGGAGAACTTGAGTCTGCCCCAACTAAGAATGCTGAAAACGAAAAAATATGAAAAAAAAGTCTGACTTGTGGATCTTGGAAGATTTTTTTAAAATAAATTTCCTCAAACTGCACCAAGTTAAAACTAAAATTTAAATTAACAAGAGGCCCCCCACGGTGCCTTAAATGCTCACCTTGAACAGAACATGAATTAAACAGTGTCCAAGAATGAATCTATATTAAGCAATCCATCTCTGTAGGATACATTGTCAATCCTTGAGCCCCTCAGGAGTGACTAAAATAGTCCAAACATTATGTGTTTTCTTCAGTTGAACATAATGTAAAAAGTGGATCTCCCCTGTGTAGCCCTTTAATATAACCTATGTGGATTAATCTTAGTTATACCCCTCTAGAGGCTACTTAATAAAACATTTCTAATTCTTCAGCTGAATGGCCAATTCCACCCCCCCCCCCCCCTCCAAGATGTTGTATACCAAATATGAAAATATTCTGATTGAAGGATCTGAAGAAGAAACTTTTTAAAGAAATTTCCTTATATTGCACTAAGTTCAAATTTGGACTACCTTACGAACCCAAATATTAACCAACAGACACGATTTGAACAAATGTGAATCTGACCCCACTTGAGATGCTGTATACCAAATATGAAAGCATTCTGACTGGTGGATATGAAGAAGAAGATTTAAAAAACTTTTCCGCCATTTAATTCTACTGGTCCTGAGGTGGCTTCATACCAAATAACAGTTCTCTGTTCTGTGTGGTTTAGGAAATATGGGCGTTTGAAAATATTTCTATGTTCAGCCCCTGGGGTTTCCACGGGGATGTGTGATTTATTTGGCACGAGTCAAGTACTAATGACCCAATAATTCCACATACCAAATTTGGTTCAAATCGGACCATTGGTTAAGAAGGTAGAAATTTTGGGTGTGGCCAACAATCTTACCACTCCCATTACGAAGCCAAATATTTAATATTGCTTCATAAACTTCCTTTGAACAAACATGATTCTATACTTCAAAAGGAAGCTCCATAAAAAGTATGAAGTCATTGTACCCAGGGGTTCATGGAAAAATATTTTTGGGGAATTTTCTCCCACCCCCTCCCCATGGGGCTGGACATGTTGAGTTGAACAGAAATGCAATGCCCCTTCGGGACCATCACTCATTCAAACTTTCACTTGAATTGGCTGGTTGGTTTTGGAGAAGACCAAAACATGGTGTTGACGGACAACGGACGGATGGATAGACAGATAAGCAATGAGAATCAAATTTGAACCTCGTAAAATGTTCATTTTATTCTTGTTATAGATTCTGAGAGTATCCTGAAAGGACACGAGAATTCTATTCATTTTTGCTCCCTCACAATAAGGTAACATTTTCACCGAGCAGTGATGTCTTGTGAAGTATAGGCTCAAGTTGACTATATGTACAAGCAGCCTGCTTCAGCCATGACATCACCAAAAGCCACTGCCAAGGTACTGTACACCTAGCGTCCATCAGCAAGATCAACAAAAGCCAAAAGATTGGAACATGTGTTCTATGAATATATGTAAAAAAAGAAACTCAAAGTTGTTACTGACACGTTAAGGATAAATCTCTTGTAAATATATAAATATGAGCATTGTGTATTACAATGGAATATGTATTGGTTACACTAACAAGGGTTTAATAGAAGTACTCTCAAATTCTAAATTATGAAACAACTGAAAATTGTTTCTCACAGCAGGAGTTAATGAGAATCAAAAAAGTATCAAATCCAATTATCACTAATCAGAAGAGATTTTAACCCTTTATCAAACACATGAGACATCAATGAGAATCAAAACAGAATCAAATCCAATTATCACTAATCAGAAGAGATTTTAACCCTTTATCAAACACACGAGATATCAAAAATTTAATATTTTAATTATTGGGATTTGAACAAACTTGAATTAGATCCACCCCACAATGTTGCATACCAAATATCAAAAGATTCTGCCTGCTGGATCTGGAGAAGAAGGTTTTTTAAAAAATTTGCCTGAAATGCACAAAGTTCGAATTCGAGCTTCTATAGTGAGCCCAAATATGAATCCAGGGGGCCGATTTGAACAAACTTGAATCAGATCCACCCCACAATGTTGCATACCAAATATCAAAAGATTCTGCCTGCTGGATCTGGAGAAGAAGATTTTTTAAGAAATTTGCGGGAAATGCACTAAGTTCCAATTCAAGCTTCTATAGTGAGCCCAAATATGAATCCAGGGGCCAATTTGAACAAACTTGAATCAGATCCACCCCATAATGTTGCATACCAAATATCAAAAGATTCTGCTTGCTGGATCTGGAGAAGAAGATTTTTTAAGAAATTTGCGGGAAATGCACGAAGTTCGAATTCGAGCTTTTATAGTGAGCCCAAATATGAACACAGGGGGCCGATTTGAACAAACTTGAATCAGATCCACATCACAATGTTGCATACCAAATATCAAAAGATTCTGCCTACTGGATCTGGAGAAGAGGATTTTTTAATGTTTTTCCCATTGCCAACAGTGTTAAAAAGTGCTGACTCAGCACTTTTTCAAAGTCCTGAAAAAAGTACCTTGTGATCAAACCGATAGGGATTTTTTTTAACCATTCTATTCTACTGGATAAAAGTAAGCTTTACACAAAATAAGAATTCTCTGCGCCATGTAGTTTTGGAGATATGGCAGTTTTAAGGTTTTTCCTATTTTTAGCTCCCGAGGTTCCCACGGTGCAATGAAAAAAAAAAAATTTGCATTAATCAACCACTTATGACCCATTATCATCTCATATCAAATTTGGTTCAAATCGACCTCACGGTTCTGAAAATAGAAATTTTAGGAATGGCCAAAATATTGCCCCTCCCATAAAGAAGGCAAATAATGCCCGGCAAACTTCTCTTGAACAAACTTGATTCTAAACCACAAAAGGACTCTAAATACCACATATCAAGTCTCTGCTACTGGTGGTTCATTTGAAGAAGATTTTCAAAAAATTTGGCCATTTTTTCCCCACCCCTCTGCTCAATATGAGCCAAAACCTAATTTGCATAAAAATCAAAATGCCCCTATATAATCACTACTTACATGAAATTTAATTAAAATGTGGCCAGTGGTTTAGGAGAAAGCGGCTCAAACACCACCTTCATGCAGGACGACGGATGACAGACGAACAGATGACGGACGAAGAGTGATCAGAAAAGCTCACCCTGATTTTCAGTCAGGTGAGCTAAAAACTGATTGGACCTAATTTCGGTACTAAATGGCCACTGGCAGCCATCTTGAATTTTAGACCGCACCCAGAAACACTCGTTCTCGTCCCAAGGTGATAACAAAGGCAGCCAGGAAGCTTCGTGAAGGTCGGTTCATAAATACAGACTCTAGCCCGAGCCGTATTGACATGTGCACTTACTGTGTATAAGTAGCACTGAATAAATCAAAGTTCATCTAATCTGCATAATTTTTGCACGAGAAAAAAACAGTATTCTATGTGATGTATTCCATGTTACTAAATATTCATACAAAAATTTATTCAAATCAGAACTTTCATACAGAAGTTCTGCACAAAAAAACTGATTGCACTAACTAAAGTACAAAATGGCTGCTGGTGGCCATCCTGAATTTCAGACCACACCCAAAACCACTAGTTCCCGTCCCACGGTGATAACAAAGGTACCCAAGAGGTTTCGTAAAGATCGGTTCATAAATACGGCCTCCAGCCCGAGCCGCGTGTACGGCGCGACAGATGGACAGACGGGCCATGACAATACCTCAAATTTGGCTTCACCAAAGTTGAGCTAAAAATGTATTTCTGTCAAGTTGGGATCTGGAATCACAAATTTTTTTTAAATCGAATTGAGTCTCGGATATAGATATTGAATCTTGAACTGAATCAAATCAAGTCTGATATCGATATCAAATTGAATCGAATCTTAATAGACAAGTTATTTTGTATTGCAACAAATGGAAGTTATGGTACACTGTGATGACCCTTACAAGACTGACTGTCAGTGACTGACACGTTTAAACACCAATAAATAAATATTCTCTGTAGCACTGTCACTAGAAAGCTAGCTCTATTATCTATAGTTTTAGTTGTTGAAGGCTTAACTTGTTACTATTCATGTTCTTCTTAAGAATTGTAACATTTAAACCTTTAAAAATGAAAACTATGGATAATGTTCTGGGCAAAATTAACTTAATACCTAACAATTAACCGTTGTCAATTACACAATTAAATATGAATTGAGTCTACATGAATGAATTGTCTAATGTCAACTTGATCCAATTTTTGTTGGAAATGTAACAAATTAATAAAATCAAATCTTGAGACTGATTCGGGATTGATCTTGAAGCAGACATATGGTATCAATATTGAATTGAATCTTGGAATATTTGCAGGATCCTATTTTCAACTGCTAAATTTGTAAAGGGTTGAGGCCTGAATCAAAACCCATCGGAACTGATTTCAAGACCTGAATCTGACCCTCTCTCCTTAAGAAACTAAATATCAAAATTCAAATGATGGAGCTGAAGATTTTTCCCCTGAGGAAGTTTTGTACTAAATAACAAAACAAAAAAATCTGAAATTATCTCGCTGGGAAAAGTTTTTTTTAAAAAATATCCCTCATACTGCACTAAGTTTATCACTTATTTATTGGTAGTCAAGTCCAGTCAATCATTTATACACATGTTACTCATTTTAGAGGACTTCCATTCCAGGCATTCATGACCGGATTCTATTTTACCAGTAAAACATGTAGGTATAGGGTCATTGGATTACATGTACATATAGTCAATACTAGTCTCACATACTATCAAATCATAGTGGTTCTTTTTTCTACTTATCAACAGAACCTGTACTTTCAGTTAATGGACTACTAGACAGCACTGTTCCTATTCCAAAATACAGGAATAAGTGTAAGTGCAATTACTGAGCAGAAAATTAGTCTTTCTTTTTGTGTCACATCCCAATTAAATATTTATTTATTTATTTATTGGTGTTTAAAGTAACATATTTATGCACAATGGCTAATCATGATCGTGACAGTTTTATGGGTGGAGGAAGCCGGAGTACCCGGAGAGAACCACCGAGCAACGATGAGCAGCTGCCAGCTCCCCAACATCGTAACTCCGCACTGTAGCACAGGCAGAGTTAGATTGGTTGAAGACATGCGTACCATCGATGTGCAATACGCCTTAGTACACGGCGTCATCGTGCCCCCACGCGGGAAACGGAGATAAAGTGTCTTGCCCAAGGACACAATGCGGTTGCCGCAGGTGGGATTCGAACCGAGGACCTCTAATCAAATGTAAGATTTATCTATCTTCTATACTATATTTTAGAATGTCTGTCTGTCCGCTTTGGAAATGAAAATGGAGCCACCCCGAGTGTCCAAAATGGGTCTACTAGGAGTACTATTTATGGCGGAGGTCATCGTCAGGTTTAAAAAAGTGTATTGGGTGAGGGTGGGGGTGTAGAGGGGCACCAAAAGTTATGACCAAAATTTTCTTTACAGATATATGTCTTCAAAAAGGGGTCTGCTAAGGGTGTTTTTATCAGGAATCTAATGGTGAGGTTTAAAAAGTATCGGGATGGTGGAGGGGGTGTAGAGGGGCACCAAAAGTTATGACCAAAATTTTTCTCACAGATATAGGTCTTCAAAGGGGTCTATTAGGGGTATTTTTTTACCAGGAATCTAATGGTGAGGTTTCAAAAAGTGCCAGAGTGGGGTGGGGATGTAGAGTGGCACAGACATTCTAAAATATAGTATAGATTTAGGAAGAATACTCTCCTCAGCCCGAGCAACGCCCGGTAACTATGCTAGTATTCTATACTAGAACTATCACTGAAGGTGATTAATACCCCCGCTTTGGATTTTTAGAGGAATGCACTTCTGATCATGTAGGCGAAGGCCATAAGGAAATGTATACATAAAGATCATTTTTTGTTGTTGAAATTTGTATTTGCATGTGGCCTTGCACAGAACAGCACTGAATACTTAAAGAGCCCACAGATATATGGGTTTACATTTGGAAAAACACATTTACAATGTGCAACATGTATTTAAAATCGGTTCATTAATGTAGGAGGAGTTGCGCACACAAGAATTTGTTCGAACAGAAAGACATAATAAATCTAAGTCAAAGGGAGATAACCTGGTTAAAATTGTCGCAGATCAAAAATCTTGGAATATGCGCATGTTCACTTAGTAGTGATGATGTCTGAAAAGTTATGTCCAAATTGATTGATAAATGTAGGAGGAGTTGCACGCACAAGAATTTCATGTAGAAACCCATAATAAATCTAAGTTAAAGGGAGATAACCTAGTTAAAATTGCCACAGCTCAAAAATTTTGGAATATGTGCATGTTCACTTAGTAGTGATGATGTCTGTAAACTTTCATCCAAATTGATTGATAAATGTGGGAGGAGTTGCGCACACAAGAATTTCATGCAGAAACCCATATTAAATCAAAGTTCAAGAGAGATAAACCTGGTTAAGATTGTCGCAGATCAAAAAGTTTGGAATATGCACATGTTCACTTAGTAGAGATGATGTTTGAAAGGTTTCATCAAAATCGGTTCATTAATGTAGGAGGAGTTGCGCACACAAGAATTTGTTCGAACGGAAAGACATAATAAATCTAAGTCAAAGGGAGATAACCTGGTTAAAATTGTCGCAGATCAAAAATCTTGGAATATGCGCATGTTCACTTAGTAGTGATGATGTCTGAAAAGTTTTGTCCAAATTGATTGATAAATGTAGGAGGAGTTGCGCACACAAGAATTTCATGTAGAAACCCATATTAAATCAAAGTTCAAGAGAGATAACCTGGTTAAAATTGTCGCAGATTAAAAAGTTTGGAATATGCACATGTTCACTTAGTAGAGATGATGTTTGAAAGGTTTCATCAAAATTGGTTCATTAATGTAGGAGGAGTTGCGCACACAAGAATTTGTTCGGATGGAAAGACACAATAAATCTAAGTCGAAGGGAGATAACCTGGTTAAAATTGTCGCAGATCAAAAATCTTGGAATATGCGCATGTTCACTTAGTAGTGATGATGTCTGAAAAGTTTTGTCCAAATTGATTGATAAATGTAGGAGGAGTTGCGCACACAAGAATTTCATGTCCGGAAAGACGTACGGACGGACGTACGGACGGACGGACGGACGGACGGACGTACGGACGTACGGACGTACAGGGCGATTCCTATATAGCCCCCACTTCTTCGAAGCGGGGGTATAATTACTCAATACATTCATTCTATAGAACCTAATGCAGAACAGATTCATTCAATAGGTCCTAAGGCAAAACAGATTAATTCTATAGGTCCTAACGCAGAACAGATACATTCAATAGGTCCTAAAGCAGAGAAGATTCATTCTATAGCTTCTAACGCTGAACAGATACATTCAATAGGTCCTAACGCAGAAATGATTCATTCTATAGGTCCTAACGCAAAACAGATACATTCTATAGGTCCTAATGCAGAAAGGACTCATCCTATAGGTCCTAATGCAGAAAAGGCTCATTCTATAGGTCCTAATGCAGAAAAGGCTCATTCTATAGGTCCTAACGCAGAAAAGATTCATTCTATTGTTCCTAACGCAGTACAGATACATTCTATAGGTCCTAATGCAGAAAAGATTCATTCTATAGGTCCTAATGCAGAACAGATACATTCAATAGTTCCTAACGCAGAAAAGATTCATTCTATAGGTCCTGATAACAAAACGAAACCCGAACCAAATTTTCAGTTAACCGCACAGTTCTAATATCAACAGAAACTAAACTTTCAGTAAATGGACTACTAGACATAACTAAGAAGTCAATGCTCCTATTACAAAATAAGTGTTAGTGTAATTATTGATTAAAAAATTAAACTTTCATTTAGTGTCACATTAAAATCAAATCAACAATCTAATGTAAGATTTGTATTCTGTATTATTCAATACATTCTATGTTTAAAGATTATTCCCCATATTGCACCTAGTTAATATTCAGGCTTCCACAGAAAGCCCAAATATTAACCCAGGGACTCAATTTGAACAAACTTCAATCCGACCCCTGTAGAAATGTTATATACCAAGTATCAAAAGATTCTAACTGTTTGATCTCAAGAAGAAGATTTTTAAAGCTTATTCCCCATAGCACCCTAAGTTAATTATTTGGGCTTCTCTGTTGAGCCCAAATATGAACCGAGGAGTCGATTTGAACACACTTGTATTTTACCATCCTATGGATGCTGTATACCAAATATCAAAAGATTCTGATAAACGGTTCTGAAGAAAATTTCTTTTTTAATTTTTGCAAATATGCTGATTCAGAATTTTTTCAAACGCCCCTCCAGAACACCATGACACAACCGATGGCCCTTTTTGTTTTTAATCCATTCTACTGCATTTGAATTTTTTTCTATTTTTAGCCCCTGGGGTATCCATGGGGCAACGATTTGATCACACTTGTATTTGACCATCCTATGGATGCTGTATACCAATTATCAAAAGATTCTGATAAAGGGTTCTGAAGAAAATTTTTTTTTTTATTTTTGCAAATATGCCGATTCAGAATTTTTTCAAACGCCGCTCCAGAACACCACGACACAACCGATGGCCATTTTTGTTTTTAATCCATTCTACTGGTCAAAAGGATGCTTCATACCAAATAACAATTCTCTGTTCCATGCAGTTTGAAAAATATGGGCATTTGAATTTTTTCTATTTTTAGCCCCCTGGGGTACCCACAGGGCAACGAAAAAAAAAAACAATTTCGGGCATCAATCAAGTACTTTAGACCCACTTATGCTACATGCCAAATTTGGTTCGGCCCATCGGTTCCTGAAACAGAAATTTGGGGCAGAGCCCAGAATGGGTTTGTGCCCACCGAGAGCCCAAATATTGATCTAGCAACTTCTCTTGAACAAACTTTACTTTAATCTTCAACACCAACGAGTGTTACATACCAAATATCAAGACAATCTCTGTGGTGGTTCATGAGAAGAAATTTTTTCAACGATTTTTAGGCTTTGGCATCATTGACGAGAGCCCGAAGAAGGCAGTCGCTTCATAAGAACAAAATAGAACGGGTATACCCCAGGGATGGTAATGCTGGAAATGAACAAAATTGACGGGTGCAGTTTTAAACCCCAGTGAAATCAGCAACAGGAGCAAATTGCACCAGTAAAATGTCAGTATATGAATTTTCGAGGGAATACTGTCACCAAACACCAGAAACTTTTACCCTTTGAACTCTAGTGGTATCTACCATGCCAGTTCAATGGCAGCAGTTAGAAGAGTCCATATTCATTATTTGGGGTAGACCCATCAATATTTTCAACGTGCAGACCCAAGGCTGCACGTTGAAAATATCAATTGGTCTACCAAAAAACATTTACTGAACAGCCATCCTATTTAATGACGTCATGACGTATCTTGTTCCTGGCCAGAAAAAGGCCTCTCGTGTCCAAGGGGTTAAATGTATAAAGAATTGCTGAATTATGACAGTAACTTGTCACTGGCCATAGAATGCTGCTTTCTCAAAAGAACAAACATTTATATGCCCTCACAGTATATTAATGTTCCACAACATTTTTCAACAAGTACATTTTTTAGCTCCAGGAAAATAGAAAACACGGGTGCTGACTGGAGCAATTGCACTGGGATCATGGTTTGTGCAATATATTGTAACGGTAAAGCTGTAGTCCGGACCCAGAGGATCATGACAGATGCCCCCTGCCATGCCTCCTCAGTGACCAGCCCACAGATAGACCAATTTTTAGGAGCCATTACAGACCAACCCCAAAGGCTCAAACCCAGTGCAACAGTATACCCATGGTTCAGACCCAGAGAATGATAATAGTTAACCCCTGTCATCATCCTCAGTGATTGTTCCACCGATACGCTAGTTACCAACCACCTACTTGAATAAGGCCAAGTTAAATCTGCGAATGGTTACACTGGTAGGGGCAGGGATTAGGACAATGGCAGTGGGGAGGTTGCATATGCAAGGATATTAAGGGAGATAACTTGGGCTGGGAATGGATTTGATTTGGGAGTGGAAATATTGGGAAGAAAAGAAGTAGCTTTGGGACAAGCCACCCCTTTTATCTATGACTACTAAAAAGATTGTATTAATGTTTTGATACTTCAGTTTAGGTTAGCATTCACTCTTGAACAATTGGACAGGCACCTTGTATCCCACACTCCAAGAGTAATGGCCAAGCTAAAGGAGGGAAAATGATCCCACATGCCGAATGTTCATATACCAAATTATCGATAATAACTCCTGTCAGGATTCCTGTCAGACTAGGTGTACAGTTAAATTAAATGATAAAAGAGTATGTCAAACTTATAATTTATTATTTTAAAGAACTAAGAATATTATTTATTTACATTATATACAATTTATGGATCCCACTCACTAATTCATACCAGACAAAACACCACATGACAAATACAGACATCACATAAAATCAACACACAATGACAACATGAAAGTGAACATTTTGATGAAGTGCAAGTGAATATTGCACAACTTTAGGATGAAGTCTGATTGATGATGATTAATACTTATTAACCCAAGGATGAGCCAATTAGAGAGGTCTCATCATCAGGATAATCTCTACCAATCCCTGTAGTCCCAGACTATCTGCAGTCCAACTGCACATCTGGTGTACACTACTGCGCAAGCGACTATTATATGAATACCCTAGGTCCACGATATCTTCACTCAAGATCTAAGAGAAGACACCCACTAATATTGCCGATTGTTTCACGAGTCAATGTCCGACATGATATTAAAATCGCCGTGATTCACGGTCACAGATTACAGCTGTAATTAATTTCTAGGACGCCTGAGCGAAAAGGATCTACTTATTGTCACATTTTGCACGACACTCACAAGTTTGTGGTCGAAATACATGTATAACTCAACAATCTCAACTCGACGAAATGATGTTGGCCTTTCCATTACTGACATTCATAAAATATTTACATTCTTAACCCTTTACCTAACATGAAAAGCAGACAACACTTGCAAAAAAATTCTTGAATAACTATTATTTTCATTTTTGTCTCAAAAACATAGGTTATGACCCTCATTGGAACGAGCTCGGCGAGCTTGTTCCAATGAGTGGGTCAGACATTCTGTGACATCAACATGCAGTACTTTATTTGATCTAATCTATTTCACAATTAATGCAGAGATTACACTCTCTGGAGTTAATCCCTTCCACTCCAAATGTCTTGTCCAATTTAATTATTGCATTCATTGTCCGCGTAATATCGGGTGGGTTTAATACTTGTTTTTCACCTCGGACCTTGGAAATTCATGTAACGGTCACTTTCGCATTAGTGTAATCTCGGATTACACCAGATAATTTGCCTAAAGTTGGCTAATGGCAGTAATGCATCATCTACGCGTAACGTACATATTCTTAACTATGGCAGATGTGCTTAAAATGATTATAGAATTGTTAGACAAGATACAACGGAGCAAAAACACTACAGTTTATCTCCACACTATACTCCCTTTTGAGTATACAACATACTAACTTGATGGACAACATGTTCCAACAATAATACCACTTTACCATCACCCTGTACAGTGCTGGGAAGAGCCCTTTTCATACTCTCACCACAACTGCACAGGACGACAAAAGGAGGTGTACAAAAGGACACCAGATTATTATTATTACTCAACCATTTACAGTTATTTAATTTAAATAGGGTATGATTAGACTGCTGGACTATCGATGGAAAGGATATGTGGGATTTGGGGTTACACAACAGGAAATATGCGATTTACACGAATAGTAAAACACGGTTTAATTATAGGTGTGTGTTTTTACAAACACATGGGCTAAACGTCGCTTGAGGTGTTTGTATGCAGCTGGAAAGAGCCCTAGCATAAGGTCTCTCCAACAACACCCAGCACATCAAACCCAAGGTATATACAATTTACAGGTGCATGTTTTACAAGCATACGGGTAAGTGGAGTTTGAGGTGTTGTATGCAGATGAAAGGAGACATAGCATGAGATCCCTCCAACAACATCCAACACATCAAACTAGGATAAATGTTGAAAACTTATTATTTAATAGCGGTTAGGTGGTCGTGGAGATTTCTAAATATGAACAATGATCCAGGTTCACTTTCATGAGGGGACAAGTACAGTACTCAGGAACAGCACACATTACAATAAAAAACCCACTGCTGACTATGCTTCCCAAGCACTTACTAATTGACAGTTGTTGTTTTGTTTTTTTTTGGGGGGGGGGGGAGGGGGAGGGGGGAATTCCCTACACACTCACATAAGGGGATATAATAAATTTTAAGCCACCTTGGCTCAAGAGGCAATTACACACAATTATCATTATACCGATACTTTTCATCACCCAAGTAAGTGTGAGAACCATTTGTGTTTTAACACAATAAGACATTCTGGCCCTTTCAGGCCTTGATATCACAATAACATTCTAGCCCTTTCAGGCTTTGATGTTACTCAGATATGTCATTAAACCTTTTGGAATAAAGAAAGGGGTACAGGGGTGTTTATTTAGTAGTGCAGGGATAGGGTTATGACAGAGTATTGAGCAAACTGAGTTATTTACAAGAGATGGGCTTTATGCTAGAAGGGGTCTACAGGGAAATTTAACACTAAACTTATGAGAGTGATACCATATTTTTTTACAGGATAACCTATATTGCAAAAACAACAATTGGAATATTACCCCATTGGTTATTACATGGTGGAGCCAGTCGGAAAGAGCTAGATATGCAAGCTCTTTCCAACCGCCCTCACCATGAATAATAACTTGAAGGTATTATTCTTTACTAACACCAGAAAGGAAACGGTAACAATAATTTCATGGGCAAGGGTTATAACTGGATTATAGGTTGCTATCTCTCTATGACAGATTTATTTACAAAGACATTTGTGAACGCTCAACCATTCAAATCTGCAACACTGTAATTCTCTGAAATGAGCCATATTTGAATCATTCCAAAAAAGCCCTGTGTGACAAATCATGATCTGTTGAAGGTACCTCAATTTTTGTAGGTTTAACAACAGTACACTTTAAGGGTGACTTATGTAAACTCTAAGGTTTACGTCTGAAATAAAAGAGAGGGTGGTGGGTGGTAGGGTCATGAGAAATGGAGACTGACATAATTTACTTTCCTGTAGATGGAATACAGCACCATCTCACTAAATAAAACTCTGTCCACTTCAGGCTCCATATTCTTATCATGGAGATGGATCATAATGCAAATGACTTAAACAATCCTTTGCTCAATAAACTGACATTTGGGTGGGGGTGTGGTAGATTCTGCAAAACACAGCTATTTCAAGCTTTAGTGTATACAAGTTTATAAAAAAAAAATTGTATATAACCTTAACTGGGATAGGGTCTATTACAAATTCACACTGGCTCTTTCAAGCCTTCTGTGTGATACTCAGAGATTAAATAAATAATAAAATGGAAGACTTGGGGGGGGGGGGGGGTGGGGGGGGGAGGTAAATAGTGTCAATTATTAAAATTTCACTCTGGCTCTTTCAAGCCTTCTGTGTGAAACAACAACGAAAACATTTTACAAAAATAAATATAATCGGTGGCCCTTTCAGGCATAAACTAAAGAAACTTCTGCTAAAAGCTTCAACTAAAATAAAACTTTTGAGCCTTTTGTCCTTTCAGGCACTGATTCTAGATCCTATCCTGGCTGGGTCAAATAAAATAAACTGTTATTATTTCTGCCACTCCAGGCTCCATAATAAAAAAAAAACAAAAGAAAATAAAAATAATAAAATAAAATGTTGGGCTAACACTTACAGTGTTACGGCTTCAATTAAAATGGCTTGTTCCCTTCAGACTCCAGCAAACTGGAGACGGTAGTCGGCTAATTTTATAGTGTTAAAATTCTGCCAGGCCACATGACTTCTGCCAGAATTCCGCAAAGGTGACACTTTGAACCCTGCAGAATTCGGGACACACTAAAAAGTGTAGTCCGTGTCCGTGTCCGTGTCGGAGAAAAAGTGTAGTTGGGAATTAAATTATCATTTTCTCCTGTATTTGTTGGTTGTTTTCTATGAAATTTGGAAAGTATACTCAGGGGACGATACCAAATATATATGCCAAAAGAGAAGCTTGTACGATGTTATTTTACGATGTTAGAAGACATTTTCTCTTTCAAACACACTAAAAAGTGTAGCTGACTCGGCGCCGTGTTAACAAATTAATTGGCTTACGCTGTGTTGACACATGATTATGAGGAGATTAGTGGGGTGTTGATTGGATTGATAGATTTTCTTTCACTACTTTTTTTTCCATTTACATAAGATTATGTTAAATGTCCGTGGTGGGTCGTTACACGTTCACGCTCTCTCTCTCTCTCTCTCTCTCTCTCTCTCTCCATCCCTCTCTCTCTCTCTCTCTCTCTCATGCGCCCTCTCAGTCTCACTCTGTTTCACAAATCGGTTGCGATGAATGAATGAATGAAACTGTGACTGACAGAGAAGAAAAGAAAACCAAACAGCAACGCCGGTTTGGTAGCGGCCCCGGTATATTGACCATAGCGGTTACAAAAAAAGAGTGGAGAAAGCTCCGCCAGTATAGTTTTGAATATCCGGGAGTCATCCATCAAGCCTTCAGGGAGATAGGATGCGGGGGGGGGGGGGAGGGGGGGGGAGGGGGGGGGGGGTATATGTAATATCTGGTTATCCTTCTGGAATTTCAAATACCACCCCCCACCTCCGGCGAAAAAAAATTAATTATCCCTTAAAGGGTTTTTTTGTTAAATCAATAATTAAAATACTTTCCACCAAAATGGCGGCGGAGAAACAAACATTGAAATAAAGTCTAGGACGCTGCACATTGAGTGAAGAATGAAGTGGACGGAGACAAAAACAATAAACTAAATTAAAATAATAAGAATTTTACAATACCAGCTGGAGTTGTACATGTAGGACAGACGTTGAAAAACTGAATTCTCTTATATTTTCCAAATGTTGATAATTTCAACACTTGACATTATTTCTTTGGAAGCTCTCGTGGAAAGTTTCCAAAGATATTATGTCAGGTGTTGGAATTTGTAAAATTGTGGAGTAGTGGAGACCCTGGAACATTTTCTCATGGAATGCCCAAAATATATGCCTCGACCGACTCAAGGGGAGTTCAGCCCGCCCAGCCCCCCTTGGCCCGTACGCCTATGCCTACACTGAAGTATATCCCCCATATAACCCATAAAATCATCAAAGAATAGTATATTATTCAACATCAACAGAACTTGCCCTAGTTCACTATATAGGCAATGAAACACTTCATCTTGAGAGACCGCACGGTGATGCCAAAACTAAGCAGCAACCATGCAAGCGAACGTTACCACCGTACTCCACGTGCTTGTTGGTAATCGCGACACTTGACATGATTTGTAAGGTTGGTCTCCGTGCTTGAGACCTTCCCAAGAAATGATGTCAAATTTTGGAATTATAAATAATTGGGTGAAAAAAAATCTTGTTCTTATTTCGTCTGGTTTTAAAACACGATCGACACCTTTATCCACTGTCGCAGGGAATCCAACCACAAAACACTCGAAACGACATACCAACTAAATTTACTTTTGCTTGTTATAAATATGTTTGTTATTTGTTCATTTTTGAGCTGTATCTCTATATCTTTGTGCTAAGCTATATCCTTCATGTCCTGTATTTATCCAATAAAATACTGAAAATTAAATTATTCGTTGATTCTTTCATCCACACCCCACTAATCTCCTCATAATCATAAAAAGAACCAGGATAATCAGTCCGTCTTGCTGTGTCAACAGCCAACACAGCGTAAACCAATTAATTAGCTAACACGGATCCGAGTCAGCTACACTTTTTAGTGTGTTTGAAAGAGAAAATGTCTTCTAACATCGTAAAATAACATCGTACAAACTTCTCTTTTGGCATATATATTTCGTATCGTCCCCTGAGTATACTTTCCAAATTTCATAGAAAACAACCGACAAATATAGGAGAAAATGATAATTTAATTCCCGACTACACTTTTTCTCCGACACGGACACGGACACGGACTACACTTTTTAGTGTGTCCCCAGAATTCGGCCGAAAGCCAAACGCCAGACAAAACGTTAACACAAAAACTATGCTTGGATGAGGCAAACACAGGTGTTGGCATAATCCAGCAACTGAATTTTCCCCAAATCAAACATATAACCTACAATTAAAACTTTAATTAACCCATTAATGAGAAAATTACATTACGGCATACTCAGGTGTACTTGGAAATATCGTCAGTTCTTATAGGTCAAGATTTCCCAATTAGGCATTTCGACAGTGACGTCCTTGACTTCTTGTAGTACAAAATTTACGCTGACATGTTAAAATAAAGATGAGTGAATTTGAGCCAATAAAGGCACGAAACCAACATTATTTTATGTCCTGGATAATTTTACTGGCAGAAGGAGTTGTGACAAGTTACAACACATTTATACTGCTTAACATCCAACAGATAACAATTTATAACCTCCGGTAAGCATTGATTACCACAAGGACGTTTCCCAACTTACAGTACCAGGTCAAAGAATATACCGATACCCCTAAACACCGGAATCCACTGAAATGTTTTATGGGACATAAACAATTTAAACAAGAAAACTATACCAATACTATGTAAAAAAGGGGCGATGGGATAAAATGGCTGTGATTCTCCACTCCGCCATACAGATACAAATCTGGTATCATGTATATTTCAGTGGTATAAAGATGAGGTTATTTTGTGCCATTAACCTCATTATTATTTAATTATTACCAAGGACACAACAGAACGGATATAAAAACATAAGCACGAAGTAATTACTGACAAGGTCGGTGGCCCAGTAGGTCCATTTCCCTAATATATTATGGGTTCACATACCAAATTTGGTTAAAATCGGTTCAGTAGTTTGCCCTTTGCTAGGGAGTCACGTTGGTTGCTATGACAATCACGTGACCTTGTAAGTGCCCTAATAGGTCGAATTACAAATGTATCATGGGTCAATATATCGAATTGGGTCAAAATCGGCCTAGTACTTTCCCCATTGCTATGGACTCACTTTGGTTACTATGGATATTACCTGACATGATAAATGACCAAATGGGTCGATCTCCAACGTATTTTGGGCACAGATACCAGATTAGCTTAAAATAGGCCCAATAGTTTGGCTGAAATCAGCCCAGTACTTTGTCCGTTGCTATGGAGTCTTGTTGGTGGCTATGGGAGTTATGTAACATGGTCAATGACATTGACCCAATATGCCGATTTTGTAATGCATTGTGGGTCCACATACCAAATTCGGACAAAACCGGCCCAGTACCTTCCCTATTGCTAGGGAGCTGCTTTAGTTACTATGGGTGCCAGGTGACATGACAAATGGCCCAAAGGGTCGATTTCCCAAAGCATTATGGTCTCAGATACCAAATTTGGTTAAAATAGGCCCAGTAGTCTACCTGTTGCTAGGGAGTCGCACCGGTTGCTATGGTTGTTACGTGACATGGTCAGTGGCCCAATAGATCGAATTCCCGAGGCATTATGGTTTCGGACACCAAGTCTGGTTGAAATCGGCCTGGTAGTTTGCCCGTTGCTATGGAGTCACATTGGTTGCTATGGGGGTTATGCTACATGGTTAATGACCCAATAGGTCGACTTTGTAATGGATTGTGAATCCACGTGCTAAATTCGATTAAAATCAGCACAGTAGTCTACCTGTTGCTAGGAAGTCCCGTGTTGCTATGGAAGTTAAGTGGCATGGTCAGTGGCTCGATAGATCAGATTCTTGCTATATTTTGGGTCAATGAAGTGAATAATTCCAACATGTTAGGTGAGCGATGTTAACCCTCGTTTTATTTTTGCCTGACCCATTCAACACCCCATTCCGTTATTTATATTTCCAAGAAATCGTTTAAAGGCAACATTTCTGACATGAGCTTCTTTGAATACTCCTTGATTTACATGTACTGTGAAGTCTCGGCGAATCACGTCTCGTGAAAAACTTCCAACGATACAAAAAATGTGAAAACAAACAATATAAAGGACGATTTCGCTCGACATCGGCTTTCGTCGACCTCTCGTTTGGGAGCCTTTGGCTGCAACGCCCTTTAAAAAAAAAATATGGGGCGGGAATACATTAAAAACAAGAGGCCCCACAGGGCCTGAAGTGCTCATCTTGTACAGAACACAATTTAAACAGAGTCCAAGAATGAGTCTACATTAAGCAAGCCATCTCCATAGGCTACACTGTCAATCCTTAAGTCCCTTAGGAGTGACAAAAATAATCTGGGCATCATGCCTTTTCTTCAGTTGATCATAAGTAAAATGTAGAGCTCCCCTATGAAGCCCCTTGATACAACCTATGTGGATTAATCTTAGTACCTCTAGAGGGTACTGAATACAAAATTTTTAATTCTTCAGCAAAATGGCCAATTCCGGCTCCCATAGAGAGCCCAAATATGAACCCAGGCTCTTGATTTGAACACATTTAATTCTGACTTCCCTAGAGATGTTGTGTACCGAATATGAAAGCATTCTGACTGTTGGATCTGAAGAAGATAAATTGTAAAGAAATTTCTTCGAATTGCACTAAGTTCAAATTTGGGCTATCATAGCGAGCCCAAATATTAACCTATGGATCCGAATTGAACAAACTTGAATCTGCCCCCCCCCCCCCCCCCCCCAGAGATGTTGTATACCAAATGTGAAAGCATTCTGACAAGTGAATCTGAAGAAGAAGATTTTTGAAGAAATTCCCTCATATTGTACTAAGTTAAATTTCATTTTCCCATATCGAGCCCAAATATTAACCTAGGCACTCGAATTGAACAACCTGGAATCTGACCCCCCTAGAGATGTTGTATACCAAATATAAAAGCATTCCGACTGGTGGATCTGAAGAAGAAGATTTTTAAAGAAATTTCCTCATATTGCACTAAGTAAAAATTTGGGCTGCCATAGTGAGCCCAAATATATACCTAGGGATCTGATTTGAACAAACCTGAATCTGACCCCCCCCCCCCCCCCTCCCATAGAGATGTTGCATACCAAATATCATAGCATTCTGACTGATGGATCTGAAGAAGAAGATTTTTTTAAATTACCCTCCATATTGAACAAAGATCAAATTTGCCAAATATTAACCTAGGGACTTGGTTTGAACAATCTAGAATCTGACCCTCATAACAATGACGTATACCAAATATTAAAAGATTCTGACTGGTGGTTCTGAAGAATAAGATTTTTAAAGAATATTCCCCATATTACCCTATGTTAAAACTTCGGGCCCCTGTAGCGAGCCCAAATATGAACCAATGAGCTTTATTTCAACAAACTTTTATCTGACCCCCATATGAATGCTGTATACCAAATATCAAAAGATTCTGATGATTGATTCTGGAGAAAAGATTTTTTACAATTTTTGCAAATATGCTGACTCAGCATTTTTTCGATGCCCATTACAGAACACCCTAACATAACCGAAGGCAATTTATTTTTACCATTCAATTCTACTGGTCATAAGGATACTTCATACCAAATAAAAGCTCTCTGTTCCGTGGGGTTTGGGAAATATGGGCGTTTGAAAATATTTCTATTTTTAGCTCCCAGGGTTCCCATGGGGATGCAGGATTTTTTTTTTGCATGGGTCAAGTACTTATGACCCAATACTACCACAAACCAAATTTGGTTCATACGGACCATCGGTTCAGAAAATAGAAATTTGGGGCGGGGCCAAAAATCTTACCCCTCCTATTACAAAGCCAAATATTACTTCACGACCTTCGTTTGAACAAACTTGATTCTACTCCTCATATGGAAGCTCCATAGCAAATATCAAGTCATTGTACACACTGGTTCTTGAGAAGAAGATTTTAAAAATATTTTGGAGCATTTTCCCCCACTCCCTCCCTATGGGGCTGGGCATGCTGAGTTGAACAAAAATGAAATGCCCCTTTGGGGCCATCACTCACACAAACTTTCACTTGAATTGGCCCAGTGACTTTGGAGGAGAAGACCAAAACATGGTGTTGACGGACGACGGACGGAGAGCGATGAGATTAGCTCAGCTTGACTTTGTCAAGATGAGCTAAAAGGGGTGTATTTAAGGTATGGATCTTTTAAAAGTGGCATTTGTTACAATATGTTTGAATTTGGCTGAATGGCTGTGAAGAAGAAGCCAAGTTTGCAAAAGTTAACAGACGACGGATGCCAAGTGATGACAATACATCACACTGACTTGCAGTCAGGTGAGCTAATAAAATAATTAAACAAGAGGCCCCAAGGGGCCTTAATCGCTCACCTGCCAAAGTGGGATCACATTCAGTTAGACATGGTTCATCAACACTACAAAGGAATGAAGGCATGTTAGGCAAATTTTGGGGAAAAACACTTCAGGAATGGATTTGAACAAACTGCCGCCTAACATGCTCCCCCATCCCACCCAGAGAGCCCAAATATTATGTCAGGGATTCAAATTGAAGAAACTTAAATCTGATCCCCCTTGAGATGTTATATACCAAATATAAAAGAATTCTGACTGGTGGATCTAAAGAAGGATTTTAAAGAAATGTCTTCACATTGCACTAAGTTAAACTTTAATATTAACCCTGGAACCTGATTTGAACAAACTTGAATCTGACCCACCTAGAGATGTTGAAGACCGTATATGAAAGGATTCTGATTGGTGGATCTGAAGGAAATTTTATAAGAAATTCCCTCATATTGCATTAAGTCAAAATTCAAGCTCCCATAGGTAGCTCAAATCAATAATCCAGGGGCTGGAATTGAACAAATTGGAATCTGACCCTCCTAGAGATGTTGTATACCAACTATGAAAGGATTCTGACTGGTGGATCTCAAGAAGAAGATTTTTAAAGGAATTTCCTCATACTACACTAAGTTAAAATTTGGGCTCCCACAGGGAGCCGAAATATCAACACAGAGGTATGATCTCAACAAACCTGAATATGACCCCTCTGGAGATGTTGTATACCAAATATCAGACAATTCTAATTGATGGTTCTGGAGAAGTTTTATAAAGAAATTTGCTCCCATAGGGAGCCCAAATATCAACCCAGGGACTAGGTTTGAACAAACTTGAATCTGGCCCACCTAGATATTGTATATCAAATATGAAAGGATTCTAACTGATATTTCTCAAGAAGAAATTTTTTTTTAAAGAAATTGCCTCATATTGCACTAAGTTAAAACTCAGGATCCCACAGGCAGCCCAAATATTAACTCAGGAACCCAATTTGAAGAAACTTGAATCTGACCCTCCTAGAGATATATATATAAATATGAAAGCATTCTGACTACAGGGTCTAAGGAAGAAAGATTTTTTAAAAATTTGTCATATTGCACTAAGCTGATATTCAGGCTCTCATACTAGGAAGCCCAAATATTTACCCAGGTAACCGATTTGAACAAATCTGAAACTGACCCACACCCACCTCGAGATGTTCTATACCAAATACAAAAGGATTCTGACTGGTGAATCTGAAGAAGATTTTTAAAGAAATTCCCTCATATTGCACTAAGTTAAAATTCAGGCTCCTACTGGGAGCCAGGCCTTGAAATGTTTCAAAATTTCTACTTGTCACACATGACAGGCGGATTTTTTTCTTAACCTGTCACTTCAAATTTTCACCTGAACATTGGACTTTCGTGTGAATTTATGAGCATGTATATACATGTACAGTACTTTGAAAAAATTGTTTTCAAAATGTATGCTATATGTATGTTGGGCTATACACATTACCATTCAACAATAAACAAAACCCCCGTGGAAACCCCGGGAAGTGAGGCAATGCTTGTTTACTATGGTAAACAAGTTCTGCTTTACTGGTAAAAATAGGACCCAGTCACCATTGCTTGGGCTGGAAGTCCTCTAAAATGGACAGCATGGGGTATAAATGATTGACTAAACTTGACTTTATCCCCATGTTGTGTCACAATTAGCCATTGTGCATACATGTAAATATGTGACATTAAACACCGATAAATAAATAAATAAATAACTTTTATATTACCTGTATTCCTAATGTTGATGTTTTGATTCCAGAATCAAATCATTCACTGAATATTAACCCATTATTATCCTAACACTAGTTGCAGACGGAAAAAAAAGAAAAAACAATTTTCTTCCAAACCATAGCTTATGACCCCTCATTGGAACGAGCTCAATGTGCTTGTTCCAATGAGGGGTCATAAGCTATGGTTTGGCAGAGAAAAATGAAAAAAAAAAATAGCATGTTCAGTTTTTTTTATGCAGGCTGTTTTGGCTGATTTGTTAGGTAAAGTGACAGGTATGATTTATCTTTACTTGTCTCCACCAAATTTCTGACTGTCAGTGACAGGTGGACAGGTGTACATTTCGAGCCCTGCTGGGAGCCCAAATATAAAACCAGGGGCTCGATTTGAACAAACTTTAATCTGATCCCCCTATAGATGTTGTATACCAAACATGAAAGGATTGTGACTGGTAACTCTGAAAAAGAAGATTTTTAGAGAAATTTCCTCAAATTGCACCAAGTTAAATTTTGGCCTCCAATAGAAAGCCCAAATACTAACTCAAGGACCCGATTTGAACAAACTTAAATCTGACCCTCTCTAGAGATGTTGTATACATTATATTCATAATTAAGATAATGAATTATCATTTAAAATATGACAGAATATGTATTTTTATTGCCACTGTGATATTTTTCAAGTCTACAACCTTTTTATTGCACAAAAAAACAAAAAACGACATATAAATCTATTTTTGGGCGCAAAACCGAAACGAAACCGAAGTAAGAAAAAATGAAAGTGTCAATGACACTGTAGCTCAACTTGTCAAGACAAAGACATGTACATGTATAGTATGTGACACAGCAATGACAAACATCTAGGTAATGACCCGATAACAAAGGTACATATAAAGTATTGTAACGGTCTGTACATAAATACTGACCGTTGCCTGTAACAAATGTATAGGTAAAGTATTGTGAAGGTGGGTGACAGTCAGATGCTAAACTGGAAAAAAATCTTTAGAGTGGGTCTGACTGAACCCCAAAATATTTGTTCTCATAGCACAGTGATAACAAAGGCACCCCGAAACACACTCGTTCCTGTCCCAAGGTGAAAACAAAGGTACCCAAGAAGTTTTGTGAAGATCAGTTCATAAATACGAGCTGTATAGAACTTGTGACAAAAAACTGATTGGACCTAATTTCGGTACAAAATGGCCACTGGCAGCCATCTTGAATTTTGGACCGTACCCAGAAACACTCATTCTCGTCCCGAGGTGATAACAAAGGTAACCAAGAAGTTTTGTGAAAATCGGTTCATAAATACAGCCTCTACCCTGAGCCATATTGACATGTGTGCTTACATTGTGTAAGTAGCACTGAATAAATCAAAGTTCATCTAATTTGCATAATTTCTGCATGAAAAAAAAACCCTTACAATATGTGATGTATTCCATGTTACTAAACATTCATACAAAAATTTATTCAAATCAGAACTTTCATACAGAAGTTCTGTACAAAAGACTGATTGCACTAATTTTGGTACAAAATGGCTGCTGGTGGCCATCTTGAATTTTGGACCACACCCAAAAACACTCACTCTCATCCCACGGTGATAACAAAGGTACCCAAGAAGTTTCGTAAAGATTGTTTCATAAATATGGCCTCTCGTCTGAGCTGTATAGAAGTTGTGTACAAAAAACTGATTAAACCTAATTTCGGTACAAAATGGCCACTGGCAGCCATCTTGAATTTTAGACCGCACCCAGAAACACTCGTTCTCGTCCCAAGGTGATAACAAAGGTACCCAAGACATTTCGTGAAGATCAGTTCATAAATACAGACTCTAGTCTGAGCCGTATTGACATGTGTACTTACTGTGTGTAAGTCGCACTGAAAAAATCAAAGTTCATCTAATTTGCATAATTTCTGCACGAGAAATAAACCCGTATTATATGTGATGTATCCCATGGTACTAAACATTCACACAAAAAATTATTCAAATCAGCGCTTTCATGTGGAAGTTCTGTGCTAAAATCTGATTGCACCTAATTTTGTACAAAATAGCTGCCATCGGCCATCTTGAATTTTGGACCGGACCCAAAAACACTCGTTCTCGTCCCACGGTGATACCAAAGGTACCCAAGAAGTTTTGTAAAGATCGGTTCATAAATACGGCCTCTAGCCCGAGCCGTATTGGCATTTGCACTTACAGTGCTGAAAGTAACACCAAAAGACATCAAAATTAGTCTAATTTGCACAATTTCCGCACGAGAAAAAAACCCGTATTATATGTGATGTATCCCATGGTACTAAACATTCATATAAAAAATTATTCAAATCAGAGCTTTCATATGGAAGTTCTGTACAAAAAACAGATTTCTGCATCGTCTGTACAAAATGGCGGCTGGCAGCCATCTTGAATTCTGGACTGCACCCAAAAACACTCGTTCTCGTCCCACGGTCATAACAAAGGTACCCAAGAAGTTTCGTAAAGATCGGTTCATAAATACGGCCTCTAGCCCGAGCCGTATCCAATTGTTGACGTATGGACAGATGGACAGATGGACAGACGGACAACGGGCCATGACAAAAGCTCAAATTTGGCTTCGCCAAAGTTGAGCTAAAAATGCACAACACAATATCACAGGTTGAGTTTTGATTATGTTCTGAATCTATCAGCTCCCCCCCACCCCCAAATGTTGTTGTGATAAATCTACAATTTATTTCAATTCTTACTGTACTTTTAAGTTTTAACATTGTAACTCTGAGGGATTTAGTAATACCCCCCTCCCCCAGCACATGTATTATCTGTATTAACATGTCCTTATAGAGTACATACCAGTATATTCAAATTATGTCAGTGCTGAGAAAAATACAAGTAAAAATTAATCAATTATCTGATACAGTAACAACCAAAATAAGTTATAGATTTCTTTCTCTTACAAAACTATTAATTTTACTGTTAAAATTAATTTATTTAATCATTTTCGCAATGCAATGGCCAAAACTTACCTACGCTATTCACAAAGATCATTATTCAATTTTCATTAGTTTTTCATTTTTGTGTCAAAAACATAGCTTATGACCCCTGAATGGAACGATCGCAATGAGCTCATTCCAATGAGGCATTATAACCTATGTCTTTGACGCAAAATGAAAAGTATTAGGTATTCAAGAATTTTGTTTGCAAGTGTCATCTCAGTGTAGATATAAGGTCAGTTATTAAAGTAATCAGTTTCCTCTTGTAACCTAATAATACAGTTAAAACTAGAAGTCCTGTCATGAATAGTGCGCTTTTCTAGGCTTAATTGTGTGTTGGAATTGCGCGCAATTGCCATATCGAATGGCATCCACAGCACGGCAAGTTCTCCTGGTTACTCATAGCAAACACAAGCAATGTTTCTGCCAATGGACCTCCGGGTTACCCGGAGGTCCATTGGCTGAAACATTGCTTGTGCACAGGCCATCTGTACAGAATTTGATAGTTTTACTTGGGTGATAACGCATACATTAACGCGCATATCAACGTGCTATTTGGGCGCAGGACTTCCAGTTTTAACTGTAGGTCTCGAGTTTATAGAAACATGTAACCTCCCCTATAATCTGACCTATAGGTTATGGCTTATGTCGGACCCTGTATTCAACAGAACAGATATGAAATTTGGAAACCCCCCATCTCTAACCACAACAGGGACTGATATAAGCTTCAAGCACCATAACCTTAAAATAGGTTACGGTGTGCCTAGCATACTGTAACCTGTAGGTTTGCTTAGTGTAGATATAAGGAAAATTATTAAGATAATTAGTTTCCTCCGGTGACAAATTATTTACAAATTATCTTGTTTTCTTGTCAGAACTATAGATTACATGTAGTTACATTCATGTACATCTATCCTTTCTGGAATGAGCTCTTCTGGAGACAAAAGACAACAAATATTGTTAAAAAGAAAGAAAAAACTAGATTTACATGTACTTTAAAGACAAAAAATATAATGAGAGAAATGTATTACTAAAGAGTCATAATACCCACAGAGTGGAAATTCCACTCAGGCAATAAATCTTAAATTGTTTGAAAAAAAACAAAACGCTTCAGTCGATGGACCACAATGTTGAATATTTTGAATCCATCAACTTGCATTTTGTATTTCTTGTACATGTACTTGATAATACAATTATTGCTTCACACAACATACATGTAAGATGACCGAGTGGAATTTCCACTCTCTAGATTTGTATAAATCCACTCTCTGGGTGTGTGTGTAAAAGTTATCAACTTGTAAATCTTATTCAAATTATTTCATTGTGAGACAATAAAATGATATTCTGATTAATATGATAACCAAAATAATTTGTAGATTTATCACAGATATATTTCAACTTTACTTGTATTTATTTATACAATGTTAGGAATAAATTATAAAATTATAATAAAATTTCTCTCATTTATTTTGATAACTTTTTTTCTGACATGATTACTTGGAATGTTATTAAAGATAATTCCACATTATTGTACGATTACTGAGTGATGAAATAATTACAAATAAAATATATTTTGTGGTAAATCAACAATTTTTTTCAATTATTACTGTAGCTTTAATTCTCAACATGGCAATTATTTATTGAATTTCTGACAAAAAAAAAAGCCATGACATGACTAAATAGATTTCTCTTGTGTTCCAAATAAACATACCTGTATCAATTTCAAAAGAAAAATCATGTACATGTAAATAATAGGAAATGCTACCCAAATTTATCCAAATTAGAAAACTGCTATTCAATTTTTAAAAATTAAATTGACCCCTGTTTATGCGGAGGAATGATTCCATCTTATTTGGGCTTGTATGTTTATTAAACTTGCCCTTCCAACAACAGCGAGGAGATCTTCAAATTACATGTAGTAAATCTTCACTGAATTTTGTGATAGTGGTTTGTTTACATGTAGTACAGTGTATTCATTGTTGTAATCATGATGTCTAAAATACCTACAGTTAAAACTAGAAGTCCTGTCACAATTAGTGCGCTTATCTAGACTTAATTGCACGTAGGAATTGTGTGCAATTGCCATATCGAATGCCATTCAAGCATGGCAGGTTCTTCTGGTTACTCATAGCAAACACAGGCAATGTTTCAGCCAATGGACCTCCGGATTACCCGGAGGTCCATTGGCTGAAACATTGCTTGTGCACAGGCCATATGTCCAGAATTTGATGGCCTTACTATGGTCATAATGTGTAGATTAACGCACAGATCGACGTGCTATTTACACGCATTTCATAACAGGACTTCTAGTTTTAACTGTATTAGTTTTCTTAAAAAAAAAACTACATTTAACTGCAAGGCTGGAAAAATAGTTGGGCTTTTAGATGAAATTAACTAGCATTACTGGATTTTCTCCCCCACCCCATCAATGAATTTCCACTCTGTACATGTACTGTTATTTGGATCTGTACCTTTATTTAATTTTGATAAATGTTCCACCCTGTATGTTTATTCGAACCTGTACTTTTATTTGGAACACAAGAGTATTCTTAGTGTTCCAAATAAAAGTATACGTTGGAATAAAAGTACAGGGTGGAACATTTGCATATATCAAAATTAAATAAAGGTACAGCAGACCAAAATAATAGTACAGAGTGTACAGGGTGGAAATTCATAGGGAGGGGGGGGGGGGGGGGGAGTAATGCAGTTAATTTTATCTAAAACCCAACGTATTTTCCAGTACAGTGGAACCCTGTTAATTGAATTGCCAATTTGCCAATGACAGTTATTCAATTAACAAGAATATTCAATTAACAGGAACTATATCACTTTCCTGTATTCTAGAGATAAACTCACCATTATTCTATTATATCTTGTTTGGCAAAGCTGTCAAACAAGATATTTATTATTTATTTATTGGTGTTTAAGGTCACATACTTATGCACAATGGCTAATCGTGACCGTGACAGTTTTACGGGTGGAGGAAGCCGGAGTACCCGGAGAGAACCACCGAGCAACGACGAGCAGCTGTCAGCTCTCCAACATCGTAACTCTGAACTCTGCACCGCAGCACAGGCAGGGTTAGATTGGTTGAAGACATGCGCACCATCGACGTGCAGTACGCCACAGTACACAGCGTCATCGTGCCCCCATGTAGGCAATCAGGGTGAAGTGTCTTGCCCAAGGACACAACGCGGTTGCCGCAGGTGGGATTCGAACCGAGGACCTCTCGGCTTGCAGCCTGCACCTCTACCAACTGAGCCACCGCACCCCCGTCAAACAAGATATAATAGATTAAATGCTTGTATTGGATGTCCTAACAACTGAGGCCAAATAGGTCTATAAACAAAGGAAAACTGGGAAGAGTCAGGGTAATTTCTCGACAGGTTACAATATTTTTTATTCAATTAACAGGTTAAATTTGTACTGGAGGTATGGTAAATGGTTTTGTGTTGGGAAATTATATTCAATTAACAGGGATATTCAGTTAAGAGATATCCCATTGTGTGGATTCCACTGTATTACAGTTATTTTTATTAAAGAAAACTGAATAGACATTTAGACATCATGATTATAACAATAAATACACTGTACTAAACAAAATACTATCATACAATCTAATGAAGATTTATTAATTTGAAGATATTCTTCCTGTTATAATTGTAATATTAATAAAACATACAGGTCTACATGTAAATAAGGTATATTTATTTATTTATTATTTATTCTTGTGTTCCTAATTAACATACATGTATATTTATTAATTTTGGATAATTTTTCCACCCTATATGCACCTTATTTGTACTTTTATTTAATTTTGATAAATGTTCCATTCTGTACTTTTATTCCTACCTGTACTTTTATTTGGAACACAAGAGTATTTATTGGTGTTTAAAGTCACATATTTCTGCACAATGGCTAATCATGATCACAACAGTTTTACGGGTGGAGGAATGTGGAGTACCTGGAGGGAACCACTGAGCAATGACAAGCAACTGTCAGCTTCCCAACATACAAACTCCACACAAGTACAATAGGGTTAGAATTGGTTTAAGACAAGTGCACCATCAATGTGCAGTAGTATAAGTACACGGGAGCGCGGTGGCCCAGTAGGTAGAGGTGCAGGCTGCAAGCCGAGAGGTCATCGGTTCGAATCCCACCTGCGGCAACCGCGTTGTGTCCTTGGGCAAGACACTTCATCTCCATTGCCCGCATGGGGGCACGATGCCGCCGTGTACTAAGGCGTACTGCACGTCGATGTACGCATGTCTTCAACCAATCTAACCCTGCCTGTGCTGCAGTGCGGAGTTACGATGTTGGGGAGCTGGCAGCTGCTCGTCGTTGCTCGGTGGTTCTCTCCGGGTACTCCGGCTTCCTCCACCCGTAAAACTGTCACGGTCATGATTAGCCATTGTGCATAAATATGTGACCTTAAACATAAATAAAATAAAATAAATAAATAAGTATAAGTACACAATGTCATCGTGCCCCTCACGTGGGCAATGGGGGTGAAGTGTCGCAACCAAGGACACAACGTGGTTGCCGCAGATGGGATTCAAACCGAGAGCCTCTTCGCTTGCAGTCTGCACCTCTACGTACAGAGTCACCACGCCCCCAATAAGGTGCATACAGGGTGGAAAATGTCCCCCAAATTAATAAACAAACACATATACATGTATGTTTATTAGGAACACAAAAGTAGATATAAAAAAAATAATACATGTACAGTTAAAACTAGAAGTCCTGTCACGAATAGTGCGCTTATCTAGGCTTAATTGCGCATTGGAATTGCGCGCAATTGCCATATCGAATGGCATCCAAAGCACGACAGGTTCTCCTGGTTACTCATAGAAACACATGCAATGTTTCTGCCAATGGACCTCCGGGTTACCCGGAGGTCCATTGGCTGAAACATTGCCTGTGCACAGACCATATGTACAGAATATGATAGCTTTAATTGGGCCATAACGCGCACGTTAACGTGCATATCAACGTGCTATTTGTGCGCATTTCATGACAGGACTTCTAGTTTTAACTGTATAAAGGAAATATTTTTTGTGGTAAATCCACAATTTATTTCATTTATTACTGTAGCTTTAATTCTTAACATGTTAACTCTTTATCCAACAAATCGGCAACATCTACCCGCATTATATGCAAATTCAGCAGCTGAAAAAAGATTATTTTTCAAAATATTTCTACAAAACATTATCCGGTGCCCCCCCCCCCCCCCCCCCCCCCCCACATCGAGCTCGTTCCAATACAAGGTCACATGATATGGTTTTGTTGAATTTTTTAAAAATATTTTTAAAATAATAAATTTTGGCATTGTCTGCTTTGGTTGAAGGGTTAATTATTTTCTTGAATTTCTCGTCAAATCAAGTCATGGCTGCTTTAACCCTTTACCCAACATAACGATCAAAACAGACCAGCGTTATTCATAAAATTCTCAATTCAAATTTTATTTCCTTTTCATTTTTTGTTACAAAAACATAGCTTAAGACCTCTTGTGAGCTCATTCCAATGAGGGGTCACATATGGTTTTGTTGGGTCGCCCCTCATTGGAATGAGCTCACAAGAGGTCATAAGCTATGTTTTTGTGACAAAAAATGAAAAGATAATAAAACTGGTCATAAGCTGTGATTTTGATGCAAAAATAAAACAAAAATGAGTGCTCCAAGAATTTTATTTACAAGTGTCGTCTGCTTTTTGTGTTAAATAAAGGGTTAAAAGCAGCCATGATTTGATTTGATGAAAATACAATAGAAAATCAATACATTGTATTTTTATAAAAAAGATATCAGTGATTTATAACTTATATAAAGTATTAAATGTTTAATGTAAGATACAGTAAGAATCAAAATAAATTGTAAGTTTACTACAAGAATATTTCTATTTTATTATACATTAATAATACTAGATACTGATATAATTTATTGTAAAGTTTTCACACAGAGAAATGATGTCAGAAACTGATATTATCAATATAGGAATATTCTTGTTGTTATCCTACAACTTAATTTGATTTCTACTGTAAATGTTAATATTATACAAATCACATTTATTCTCCTCTAAATATCTGGATTTTATTTGACATCCAGGAACCTACAGCTAGAGTTCTGTTACGTGAATTATAATTTATACACCAGGGATCAGACATTAATTGATTGGATAAAATTGTACGGACATATTGACCATCTTTAGTTAATTGAATGATGCGTCCTTTATTAACCCAACAACAGACATACACATCCCCCACACTATTACAACATAAACCCCTCGGTGACTGTAAATCTGTGTGTGTGACTATATTAATGACTGTCTGTAAATCTTTAGTCATAGTAACCACTCTATCACCACCGTCTGACACCAAGATATAATTATTGTTGTCAGTCGTTGTTACATATAGTGGTCCATTAAATATTTTATTTGATTGATTTATAATTTGGTTGTTATCATTTATATTTCTGACAACTTTTTCATTATAGAAAGTAATAATAAAACTATCATCCATTCTACAGATTCCATAACATACGTCTGACAGTTGAATCTGAGAATGAAATGTTAATGATTTTATGTTATATTTTATGATTTGTTTTGTGTTGTGAATTGTAACAACCACAATATTTCCATAAACACACAGATCCCAGGGTACACCCGGTAAATCAATAGATGTAATTAGTTGACCTTGTGAATTTATGTGATATAATTTGTTGGGGTACCATGTCGCTACTAACATCTCTCCATCTGTATCTGATATAATCTTTATACTGTAGATACCACGACCCTCACAACTTAACTCTCTGTCAAATACAAATTGTTTGACGGGTTGTTCATTAACTCTACATATTGGATCAGAAGTCAAACCATGACCTTCAGCACCAAACGACCCACTGACAGGTAAAGACACACTGAGTCGTTTGATGTTGAAGTCCATGTTTTGATTTGTACTAGTTCAGCGATCTGAACGTAGTGGCTACCCCTCTACGTTCAGATTCTTCCCATTCAATCCTATAGAAAAAGTTCCCATCAAGTTTTTATGGGAACTCAAAACTTGAAATTAGGAATATATATCAAGCTTTCGCCCTTATTGCCGGCTGCAATCGATAGTACACGTATTTCCTTACATTTGGGAAGAGTTTATTAATCCAAACTAGGTTTTATCCTTTAATTGTCGTCATTTGTGTACTCGTGAGGCGGCGACGGAGATTTCAAAATCGGCCATGTTGTTGTTTAAATATAAAACAGTAAAAACGATAACCCGGTAATGGCGCCGAAACGAATAGACCTTTTCATCGATGCGGAATAGGAAATTCGATCTCATTCGCGCAGAGGAGGCCATCAAACTCGGTCGCATTCGCACAGAGCAGATTATCAAACCCATTCTGCACAATTGCGATCGAATTTCCTATTCCGCATCGATGAAAAGGTCTATTCGTTTCGGCGCCACTACCGGGTTATCGTTTTTACTGTTTTATATTTAAACAACAACATGGCCGATTTTGAAATCTCCGTCCCCGCCTCACGAGAACACAAATGACGACATTTAAAGGATAAAACCTAGTTTGGATTAATAAACTCTTCCCCAATGTAAGGAAATACGTGTACTATCGATTGCAGCCGGTAATAAGGGCGAAAGCTTGATATATATTCCTAATTTCGAGTTTTGGGTTCCCATAAAAACTTGATGGGAACTTTTTCTATAGGATTGAATGGGAAGAATCTGAACGTAGAGGGGTAGACACTACGTTCAGATCGCTGAACTAGATTTGTACGTAATGACGTAACAGAAATAACTTGTTCTACACTACAATATATATTTGTGATAATATCATCATTTTTATCAACTATTTCATTATTAATTTCAAATGACAACTCACTCGATTGATTCAAACATTGTTCAATATTTGTAACTTTGTCCTCATTATCCAATAAAAAGTTAAACAATGTTTCCATTCCAGATTTGGAATCTATATTTGATTTAGATGCAACGTTACTTGGTTGTATATCTTCCTTGTCGTGTTGTAAAGAATGAGATCTAGGATTCCTGGATTCCATTATTTCTTTGTTTAATTTTTTACTTTTATCAATAATATTTTCTATTTCTTCTTTCAGGGAAAGATATTCATCAAATAATGATGAAATGTTGGAAAGTTCATCTTCACCAACACTATCTAGATTTTTCAGACATTCCTTCTCTGTCTCGTCTACTTTATTTCGTATTTCTTGGAAAGTATTCTGTATTTTTATTTTAGCAATATGTAGACATCTCTTTACATTGATGGAATGATCTCTCAAATCGTCTTCTTTGTCATCAATGTCGGAACGAACTCGCTTTATTCGTCGTAAATAACGTGTGAATTTTGAACTGACAGAAACAACAGAACAAGAATCATGATTTTCTAAGACACAAATTTCACAACATTCCACTTTGTGACTTTTACAGAAAAACTTAAGTTCTTTGTCATGTCGACATACTCCTTTCTTCTCCAAGTTTGGAATTACATTTTCTTCCTTGTCGCCTGCCATTGTATTTGTTTGGCGGGATTCATCGAAAACTCTTTCGTTCTGTCCATTCTTGGTATTTCCAATAGATGCCATGGTTTTTGTTATAAACAATTTCTTTACAGATATGGTTAAATTAAACTTCGGTATTCGTTAGAAAGGAAATTAACAGACTAGAAGACAAAACTCCTGCAAGATTCAATGTTTAACTTGTAAGTTGTTTGAGTTTGTTGTGGAAACGCCCGGTAACAAAGTACAAACTGATGACGTGTCACGCGCTTATTTCTAAATATAACAAGAAACAGGTTTTGAAAAGTCGACACATTTTAAGTCCCTTCAAACTTGGTCCATACATATTATTGATCCAAAAATCACGTTTACATGTAAGTGTGCATGCATCAAGGTCGTAATTAATAATTTTTTTCTTTTCAACTTTTTTTCTAGTTTTACTTTTCTTTTTTTTTCTTTTTTTTTGGAGGGTAGGGGGTGTAGGACGTCGATGCCAGGCGGAACACTCAGATCACCCAACTATTTGGAACCAACGCCAGTGTTTCGCAAAGTTTTTTATGCCAGTAAGGCACATAGAACACATTGGAACTCAGAGAACGACATGTTGGAATTGGATCCCGCCAACAAAAATATTCGCGGGACCCAAAAATGGGTCCCGCAAATATTTTTTTGCGGGACACCTTTCCAACATGTTCCATGAAATCCAATGTGTTCTGTGTGCCTACTGGCAGCTTACTGGCACACATAACACATTGGAACTCAGGGAATGATGTGTCTTAATCACATGAATTATGCTTATTTATCTTCAAATACATAGATTGTTCAACCACCATATCAAAGGCTATTGCAGTAATCATGTTTATACAAATTAATCTAATTTTATTAAATTTTATCTGATGAAAAAATGCTTATATTTTTGCGGGAACGGTGTATGGGTCTCCTTAACAAGCATTTGCGAGAACGTCAAGGGAACAAAACACCCGTTCTCGCAATCTGCGAAACCCGACTACCTACATTTAAGGGTGAATATCACGAAACTTGTCAATTTTAGGATTTAAATTTCATGTAAATAGAATTTGTCACTGAAACAATTCTGCTGTGATTTGTTTATTGCACTACAATGAAGTTTGGCATTCAATAACTGTTTGACTTGGTGTTTGACATTAGCTTGATAACTTTGATGATCATATATAAATTCTTTGATAAGATAAGATAAGATAAGATAAGATTTATTAAGCAAATACACCAGAACAAAGGCAGATTGCTTTGTATATACAAAATCAACATAAATTGATGTTCTCATTTAAATCAAGCAAAATTTTCACACCTTGCTTGTTTCGTCTAGCATTTCAGAAACTTTTTTGCTTTGTCACAGAAATGACACGGTGTCACGGAGATGAGAGTTCGTTAGCGAAAAGACAAAAGTCCTACTTCCCAAGTGTGCCATTTTATTTCCATACTATATAATCTCTTATGGGCATGCAGCCTGAAAATGCAATATAATACAGGGACGCTGGAGCCTAATTCGAAGTGGGGTTGTAGGGGTGTGGGTGGGTGGGGGGGGGGGGGGGGTGTACTAAAAATGCCTCTTTGGAGAGTGCAAGCTCCCCATGGGGCGATCATGGTTCGCCCCGTGGAAAGAAATTGTGGTAAATTAAACCCCAAACACACAATTTCTTTGCATTTGAGTATCATTTTGACACAGAAACACTGCGTCCTCGTGGGCAAAAAGTTTCAAAATCGAGATCGAGAACGACCCCGGGAGCCCGAGAAATAAAATTGGGAAGATCTGACGATTACATGTAAGCATTTCAAACGAGATCGTACAAAGCCAAAAAAATAATTCAAGTTTGCCATAATATGTTACCCCCAAAAAGTGTTGTTAATTGTCGAAAGAGACTGTACAGATCGCTTCTGAGGAAAAGACTCGGCGAAAAAGTGGGCGGGTGGGGGAGGGGTGGGGTGGGCTGAAACCGTCTACCCCCTCCCCACCTTCGGCATCCGTGCAATAACATTTCCATTTGCGAGCCGAAGTTATTAAGGGGTATTGTATGGATACTAGTAGATCAGCGCACTCAAGACGCATATTTGACGAATGGGTCATTGTGTTTCAGCTCCAATCCACCCCCACCCCCGCAACACATACACATCACACAAACACAAACTACACAAACACACGCATACCACTCAAAACCGAAAATGAACTTATATTTCAAATTTATATTTTAATTGAATACAACTGCCCATTCTTTTTTTTTTTTTGCATTGTATCGTCTCTATAAACGGTTTATTATCTTTTCCCATTCTTCCTTTTTGTGTCCACTGTTGTGCTGCTCCGTAACTGTAATCGGTTCAGTTATAAAGAACCTCACTCCTCTTCCAGAGGAAAGGTAATCTGCGCGACGTGAATGCAAAAATATAGTTTATTTAATGGCGCTGCCCCCCACCCCACCCCACCTCCACCCCTTCACTCTTGAGGCACTGATTTTTAAAATCGATGACCGGAACCCCGCACAAATAGGACATACTTAAGCAAAGGTCCCAAGTATGCTGAATTTACCGCCGCGAATTCTGCTGACTTTTTAACATTTTTTTGTTGTTACTGATAGTATCATTCGTTGTTCCTCCACTGTCTACCTTTCTTTCTTTGGTCTCGCGGACACAAATCTGTAATTAGTTTTACATGTCATTTCCGCCCCACCTCCCGCTGATAGGCTTAGCGGTCCTTTTCAAGATATTGCTCGCACTTTGTTGGATCAGATTTATTTTTTTCTCTCCATTTCCTGGTCCTTTCTTTTCCCGACATCGGCATTTTCTTGAAATTATAGAACGTAATAATTTTGGCCATCTTTTCCCTAACGTTAAGAATGTATTTTCTCACTCTATATATAATTAACCACTTGTTAAAAGCCTATGTGTTTTTAAATGTCACTTAATGGGGCAGCGTGTTCCCCACTTGTTATATTACATTTAATGGGGCAGCGGCCGAACCGTCTGAAAATGAAAGTGTGGAGCTTAGTTTAATGACTTTCAAAATGGTTCTATTTGTTCCAAGTTCAAAATATAAACCAGGTATTTATAATTTATGTCACAACTCATTCTTTTCATTCTCTTAACTCTGAGTCTCTGACCATGCAAGGTTGTTCGATCCACCATCCCAATTCATATCATATCATATAGCTTCGTCGGATATAACTGTAGCTCCTGAAAATGTACAGCGCATTGCTCATAAACTACATGATACAATCATATAACAATAATCTCAGTCCAAAGTACAGTCCTCGCCACACTAGTTTTCCCGGTACGTGCGTGTCAACTCGATTCTCCGAAAAATCAATAGAGGAGCAATGCCAGGGTACTCTCGAAACAGCCCGGGAATAGCCAAAATAGTGTTTTTTTCGGCTCTGATTTCCAAAATTTTTCCCAGGGGAGGACCCCGGGACCCCCACCGGGGAGAGGGATTTACCCCCCCCCCCCTCGTGCTCTCGCCAGCGCCGCTCGCGATGATTGCCGTCCCCCCGAAAATTTATTTAGCAATACATCACTGCGGGCCCACCCCACCCACACTTCCAGGAAAAAAAGAATTAAAAAATGAAAGGAACGAGAAAGGTCGTGTTGCGGAATAACCAAGAATTATCGGCAACGGGGAGAAAAAAATGTTCAACAATGAAGACTTTGTGGTAATGATTTCGTGTCCGCAAATCTCCCCTAAAACAAGTGTTCAGACATCAATGCAACGTGAATCTTGTTTGACACAGGAAAAGATAATGAACCAGGAAAAGAGACGATACAATGCAAAAAAAAAAAAAAAAAAAAATAGAACGAGCAGTCGTATTCAATAAAAATTAAAATTTGAATGATGAGTTCTTTTTCGGTTGTGAGTGGTACGCGTGTGTCTGTATGGATTGTGTTTGTGTGGCGTGTGTGTGTTGGGGGAGGGGGGGGGGGGGTGGACCTAAAACATAATGGCGCAAATGCAAAGAAAGTGAAGCACGGAAGAGCAAAGTGCATGGTGGGATAGGTAGGGTTTTGGGGGCGAGGGTCAGCGGATTAGGTGGCTGAACTTGTAATGTTCGCGCAACAGATAAGGTAGGTAAAGCTCTAACTGATAAATACGCGCCGGTCAGATTTTTTTTATATAAATTACTGCCATTGTCTTTTCTGTATTTTTTTAGCTCGGAGTTTTCCTGTCAAACTAGATTCACGTTCCATTGATGTATTAACACTTGTTTTGGGGGAGATTTGCTGACACGAAATCATTACCACGAAGACTTCATTGCTGAACATTTTTCTCCCCGTTGCTGATAATAGCTGGCTATAAATTCCGCTACCCTATCATTCTCATTTTATTCAATTTTTTTATTCTTTTTTTCTGGAAATGTAGGGGATAGGGATGGAAGTGTTAAAAAAATATGTGGGATAGATGTAATTATGTTGGAAACCTGAACATGTCCCTAACTATAATGATAAGGTTTGCTCGAAATATAACAAGTGTGTGCAGGGGGAGGGGGGGGGGGGGGCTGTTACATTAAATGTAATATAACAAGTGGAGGACATGCTGCCCCATTAAGTGTAATATAACAAATGGAGGGCACGCTGCCCAATTAAGTGTACTATAACAAGTGGAGGGCACGCTGACCAATTAAGTGACATGTAAATACACATGGGCTTATAACAAGCGGTTATTTATACGTAGAGAAGAAAATACATTGTTAACGTTAGGGAAACAATGGACAAAATTATTACGTTCTATAATTTCAGAAAAATGCCGATGTCAGGAAAAGAAAGGACCAGAAAATGGAGAGTAAAAAATTAAATCTGATCCAACAAAGTGCGAATAATATCTTGAAAAGGACCGCAAAGCCTATCATTGGAAGGAAAAAGGACATGTAAAACCAATTACAGATTTGTGTCCGCGAGACCAAAGAAAGAAACGGAGAGAGAGTTGAGGAACAACCAAAGATAATATCGGTAATAACAAAAAAAATGTTAAAAAGTCAGCAGGATTCGCGGGTGTAAATTCGGCATAGGCCTACATGGGGCCCTTGCTTAAGTATGTCTTATTAGTGCGGGTTCCGGTCCACGATTTTAAAAATCAGTGCCACAATAGTGAAAGGGTGGGGGGGGGGGGGGTGGGGTGGCAGCACCATTAAATAAACTATATGTTGGCATTCACGTCGCGCAGATTATCTTTCCTCTATTTTTACGGTTACACCTCTATTTAGCACCCCCCCCCCCCTCAGGTTTGGGCCCTCTGGATCCACTCCAGACCACTCCATATGGGTGAGCCCTCTATGCGACAACAAGAGCCACAATAACAATAATAATAAACAACATGTCTCACACTTCAGAGTTCTTAATCTCTTCATTCATTGTGTTTTCCAGCTGTAATACAAGACATAGATGCCCCGGATAACACACTTGAAGTTAGCGTGATACACAGCATCGGCAAGAACCTGTAATTGGGGTGATTCTATTTCCCGGTAAAATTATTCGACAGACGGTATATTTTCCAGTTGGGGTAAAAAAATATGATTCAATAACTCAACAAGTATCTTAGTTAGCGAATACACCTAACTCGTCCTCTGGCCAAACCGGCCGCTAATAGAATCCAGACCACCCTCCAGTGGAAATATTGTTGTAAGGTTGATAAAACCATAAATCCATATGATTCATTGGGGTTTAGTGACACTACGTGGAGCATTTAGCTAACCCATTAAAGACATCTTGTCATTACCAGTTCGTATCAATGAATGACCACAAAGGGAGATTGTCCACCAGTGAACGTATCAAGGGAGATAATATGTTATAACTGTACACCAACCCAACAGATGCCCATGTACAGAAATGAGAACCCCCAGTACAGCACTCCTCCCCTGTCTGTTTAGAACTATTTACATTTTGTGTCAAACAGACGGGGGTGGGGGCTTGATGTCCAAACAGGTGAACAAACAAATTATCTACAAACAATATATTATTAACAAAAAGTCTGTGTAATAGAAGAAATCTTTTAATACAAAACTGTTGAGAAATAACATCAAAGAACAATCTTCCCTTAACTCTCTATATTCTGATGTCAAAATACCAAAGTTTTCAGCAGTAAAGTTTTCCCACAATGTAACTGAGAATTAAAAAAAAATTATATTTTGTTTGACAGAGCTCTGTGAGCTCTGTCAAACAAGATATAGTTTTTCAATTTTTCTTTCTGCATGGACAATATGGAGTCAGTGACGAAAAATTTCAATACTACCAGAGTACTAGGAGTTAACACACACGCCTAGAAACGAATCGTAAGTCAGCAATGTCCATACCCAAATCCTCATACTCTAGATGGAAGTTCAACAAAATACGTGAATAATCATTAACAGATCTATAAACTGGAGCCTAACAAGGTAGTAGAAATCCCCCCCCCCCCCCGCCCCTGTCAGACTTGTCCAGTTACTACAACTGTCGACAATTATAATTAATGCTGTGTCATGAATAGACAAAAGTGATTTGCACTTTATACAAAATTTAACGGATAGAGAACAATCATCTCCCAAAAACAGAGTGAAAATAAAATATATTTTCAGTTGAAAACTTCACTCATTTCTCAAATGGATAATATCCGAATGTCAACGAAGCTGATGAGTGGATTCACTAAAGAAAGCAACAAAGACCTTCCCTAAAATGGCAAGTCTCACCAAAAATCTTCACCGTCATAAGAAAAGTTTACACTGCATGGTTCATAGTACTTTTAAAATTTCGCACTCTATGTTAAAATAAACTGACACAATGGTTTAAAGGTTTTAAAACACGCTATTTAAAATAATTGATGATTTGGGTAAAAGATGAAGATTTTAAAAGAGATGGACGTTAAAAATAAATGAGTGTGCGTGACTGAGTGATTGAGTGAGTGAACGTGTGTTTGAATGACAGTGGCAATGTGTAATGTGGGTGTAAATGTTCCCGACGTACTGTAGGTGATGGAGAGTTACTTTATACGTCAGTTCGTCTTCACGGTGTTTTCATCCCAAATCGCTTTTCGGGTGGAATGTGCATCAGTCGTAGTGCAGCAACATACTTCAAAATTGAAAAATGGCTTGAAGGAAAGTACAGGATTGTCGTCTGCTGGACGCTTGCTGTTGTGTTCCCAAGCGGAATGAGCGAATGTAAACTTGTTGGAACTGAAGGTCGTCATTTAGGTGGAGAAGGAAAACAGAACATTGCAGAGGATAAGCTGGCGCTTTGACAAAGTCTTTCGTTGGTTCGACGATTTCCAGCCTTTGATAGTTAAAATTACCAAAGATTTTGATAAAGAATTTTTTCTGTATACAGACGCGTCAGGATATTCAATAGGTTATATCTTAGGTCAGATGGATGAAAATGGTAAGGAAGTGGTTGTCTCATATGGAGGCAGGTCTCTTTCTGAAGCAGAACAAAAATTTGGTATTTCAGAACGCGAATGTCTCGCAATAGTTGAAGGTATTAAACACTATCATGTTTATTTAGCGAATGGTAAGTTTACCGTAATCACCGATCATGTTGCTAATTCATATTTACGACACCTTAAACAATGTAGCGGCAGATTAGGCCGCTGGTCGCTAAAATTACAAGGGTATAATTTTGAAATCATCCATAAAGCAGGTAGAAAGCATTTGAACGCGGATGCGCTATCACGACGCGAATATCCACAAGTTACAAAACCGACAGTAAGCGATAATGCTCAGGCCACCATGATGGCCACAAACAACGTTAAAGAACACTCGGCGTCTCAAACACAAACCGAAGAGGTAATACAACAGTGTGACCCAATAGATTCTATTACGCGCGTCGCAGCCGTCTCCGAGGCTGACATTAAAAATAAACAAAGATCGGATCCGGACGTAAATGTTTTTATCGAATATTTAGAAGACAGAATATTACCCGGAGATGATAAAGACGCTAGAAGAGTCATTTTGGAAGCAAATGACTACATTTTGGAAGATGGAATCCTGTATCATCTCTACTACCCAAAAGGTAAGGGCCATAGAATAGACCGTTTAATTAAACAGCTCGTGGTGCCACTGAGTTTGAGGAATGATGTGCTATTGTCATATCATGACTCACTGCTGGGTGGACACCAAGGTATTGATAGAACTTATCAGTCCATTCGATTCAAGTATTTTTGGCAACACTTATTTTCTGACATTCAATATTATGTAAAATCATGTCTCCAGTGTCAGAAAAACAAGGATGCGACCCACCACCATCCAGCGCCTCTAAAACCTGTTGAAGCGCCATTTAGCCGTCTCCATATTGACATTTTAGGACCCCTCAAGACCTCTCCGAATGGATATAAATATATTTTGTTAATTGTTGATGCTTTCACAAAATGACCCGAGGCATTCCCCTTAAAAACAATGGAAGCATCGGAAATAGCTAAAATTCTATATTCAGAAATTATTTGTAGGTACGGGGCCCCCAAAACACTATTGTCAGACAGAGGACAAAATTTCATGTCAAAACTTATCAAAGAACTTTGCAAACTTTTTCAGATCACGAAACTGGAGACAAGCAGTTACCACCCACAGACAAATGCCGCATGTGAAAGGATGAACTCGACAATAACAAAAACACTCCGAATGTATTGCGATGCGAAGCAAGAAAATTGGCCGGATCTTTTACCAAGTGTGCTGTTCGCGTATAGGGCAACACCGTGCACAGAGTCAACGCAGATGAGTCCTTTTCGTGTTTTATTCGGACAAGATTGCCAGTTACCGATAGATACGGAGCTTATTCCAACTAACAACATCGGAACCGAAGCGTATAAACATCTAGACGCCATACATAAAAGCTTCGAAGTCACCAGAGAAATAGTAAAACAAAATATTAACGACGCACAGCATAAGTATAAACAACAGCATGACAAAAAGGCAAAGCCCCCAAGATTCTCGACAGGTGACAAAGTATGGTTATATAACAACAAAACGCCTGTTGGGCTTTCACGGAAGCTATGCCAACGTTGGACAGGTCCATACTATATCACGCACGACAGCAACCCAACATACACGGTCCGCAGATGTTCATACGATATTCAACTCAAGTCACCAGTACACGCGAACCGTCTCAAACCGTTCACCAACCCTGAAGATCGTCCGACCACTACCCTCGAAGAGCAAACGGCTCAGGAAACAGGGGCTCCAGATACAAACCCCGATATCGCGTCGAATCCCCGCCCGAAAGATAAAAACCAGACTCCCGCAGACGAAGACACTAAGAAAAATGAAGAAGACACCTATTTTGTAGACAGGATCCTAGCATGCAAGAAACTCCACGGTCGGAAACATTATAAAATTAAGTGGCAGGGATCTAAAGAAACTACGTGGGAACCGAGAGAAAATGTACCGGAAGAGTTAATCCAAGAGTTCCACATTTCAAAGACCACGAAAGGAAAAAGAAGAAAAAGAAAACTGAAAACAAGCGTCAACACAATATCAGATTCCATCAGCATCCCAGACTTAGACGAGTGGGAGATATTGTGAGTACAAAACTAAGTATTCAAAGCATTTGTTAGCTTATTAAAAAAAAACCAAAAAAAATAATCGAAAATAAAGTAATATAAGTCCCGATATTTAAGTTGCCAATTAATAAATATGTAATTGACGGTTATTATGAGTCTCTTTTTGGGTACCGCTTGACGGATACGCCACCACTTTGTTGGGTGAAGCGTTGTTTTTTTTTCTCTGATTTGATGTTGTCTCGTTATTATTACCCCGTAAAGCTCGCGTTCTCTCGTGTACTCCGCGTATTCCGCTTACGCGCTCCACGGCACAATCGAAGCTGTGTAAAGAGGTTAAAACAGAAAAAAGCATTTGCCAGTTGAAGGGTAACTGTCTGGCTTAAAGAGTAATACAAGTTTCATTGGGTATTAAAGTTACAGGTGTTTAAAGGGCAAAATGAAAATTCAATAAGGATAGATATTAAAATTATGATAATACTTTAGAGGGGCCACCCGCAAGACGGACCCCTACCTTAAAATAATAATAATAATAATAATAATAATAATAATAATAATAATAATAATAATAATAATAATAATGATATTGTGTGATCTGAATGCAATCTTGCCACTTGCATTCAAATTGCGCAAAATATCCAACGGAGATCTGTGGCAAGGCTCTTCGCTTGGATATAAAGACTGGTTGATAAGTTCCTGATTGGTTATTTGTGATGTTTTTCAAAGTAGCTGTCTGGGTTTTTTTTTTTTTGTTTTTTTTTTTCAAGTTGCTCCTTGTTTAATGAAATGTTTGTTCTCTTTTTTCTACAGGTTAACCAGAGCGCTGCGTCTAACTTGTTTCTTCTTTCAGGGCAACATTATACAAGTTTTTTTTCAGAACGCGTAACCTCAATTTTTGTCTAGTTTATATTTTCAGGTTGCAAATGGAGATGGTAAAATGGTACTATACAGAGCACACAGACATCACAAACGAAGGACACACAACAGGAAACCAAATTATACACAACGACAAGCCTGAAGAGAAAGAGTAAACCCCAGGAATAACGCTACATCGAGATGAGGAAAAGAACTAGACCTAACAATAAATTAACAACAAACGGACATGAAGCACACAGACAACAACTTTGGACCAGCACAGAAACTAAATTTGGAATTCATTCGGAAAAGGACTACGTGACATTCAACATTCATACTCAACGTCTAACGATTTTGGCGACACAATTCATTTTATATGCATCGGACAGTATCGAATTATCAACATCAACATAGTATCACAAACGCGCTCGGACACTTTCAACCTCAATATATTCAATTACAAGGAAGAGAAGATCACAGAAGAAGAAACAAATAGACACTCCATTAGTTTTCAAAATTATTGTATTTTATCTTTCATGCATTCATTTCATTTTATCATGTTTTACCTTTTTCAAGTTTGCCAAATGAGATATTCGTCGAAAAAGCGGAGCTTTTTAATTTAGAGGGAGCCATATATCACAGGGTTGTTATTTTAAGGTCATTCTAAATTTTAAAAATAAGTAAACAATTCAAGTTATTTAGAATAAATGCAAGAAAGAAACTTTTTAATAATCAGTGTGAGTAAACCGGGTAAGCGCATTAATTTAATTAACTTCGTATTCGGAAAGTGTTCTTTGTTCAGTCGCTGTCATGCAGGGACTGTGTAAACAATGCATTCCAAATTAGAACTTATTGAAAAGTCAGTTCATGTCAATGCAAGTCATCAAAGCCGTCTTTTCTAAATTAGCACCTTTGCCCAAATAAACGTTTTGATTGGTGATGCGCGCGCCTATATAAGACCCCTCGAGTTAACTTCAAGACAGACTCGCTAGAATGGAATAATCGTTAGTTCACGCGGTGTAGTAACGAGTTAATGTATTTGTGTGGTTCCGGTAAGCCGTCATTTGGACGACAGGATTCCCGATCTGATGATTTGCATCGAGGAGAGACGCCGAAGAAGAATCGATGAGTATATGTAGTATTTAGTTTATAGTATTTAGTTGTGATAATAGTTACATAGTTATTAGTTAACAGTTTTAAGTGTATTAGTGAATCTGTGTTATTAGATGATCAGTTGTTATTATTGCGAGTTAGAAGCACTATTAGCAGCAATTGTAGGTGATAAGATATTCTAAAGGGTGAAATTTAGTATTAAAGGTAATTCCCCATAATGTGGTAGGCGCAACAGGATAAATACGCGCATGAGCGGTTGAGTGAAAGATTTCGTGATTTCTTACCAGTAGTCGCAGCTTCGACCTTTCTCTACGAATATAAGTTTGGGAAACAATTTATTTTTAGATGATATTTTAGTACTTGTTTTCGGTGGGATTCAGTGACTAGTCACTAAACTCATTTCAGTAGTGTTGAGATTATTTATTTAGGATTTGTTGGCTATTTGTAAATAAGAGTATAGAAGGTTTATATATAAAAACTGTTGGATTGTTAATAGTCTTTATCTTATTAATGAAGAAGCCCTGAGTACCCTAGGAATTGATGGAACCTCAGCCCCGCCAAGAAATTAGCCCATGCTAGGTCGTTACCGTTGAAAGCAATTGATTAAAGCGCGGCGCTACTCTGTGGCTTGTGAATAAGCAATTGCGATCTACAAAAGTGAGCTAGTGAAAATCAATCGTCCACGGTGAAAGAGTATCTTAGGTCCCCAGCAAAGTTGATCAACCCCAGCCTTGGCCCTCCGCTGACAAGCGCCCTCTGGCAAATAAATATTCACTCTCTCCAAGACGTTGCCACAGCAGCATTCCTGGGGACAGTAATTTCTATTTATCAGAAAGTGCTAACACCTGTATAGACACCTGAATGAGCGATTCCCCAGTGGAAGTAACGCGTGGTTCCACTTTACAGGCGGACCGTTTGGTCATATTACCATGAACTAAGTGGATTCTGGGTATTCCATACAGAAGACGGTTTCAAAACAAACCGAGATTTTGGCTATTAAGTGACGCTATCTCTTCTGTTTCGTCCATGTACGAAGGCTGGCTGTACCTTGTAGCGATTGTAATGAGGTGAAGTTTGAACTGACATGTTGCCCCTTTTCCATTGAAATGATGGAGTGCCAGAATGTGTTTGTGCAGCGGTTTTCTTTACATTTTCTGAGCATGGTGTACTAATCCGCCACTTTCTCGAGTTTAGACGGTGAATAGCACCCGACATGCAGTTAAAAGGGGCATCTTATTCACATTTGTCTGCTCGTAACTGTATTTAATTTACGGGTTATGTCTTTGTATTTGTTTCTTTCTTGAACGCCGCTCATATTTTTTCCTACCATTGTAGCAAAGAACACTCTAATCGTGCATCAAAGGAAACTTCCGAAACGACGTTTACATCTTGGTTTAGCTTTAACGTGTATGAAGCATCAGATCCGTTTACATCTTGGTTTAGCTTTAACGTGTATGAAGCATCATATCCGTTTAGGTGTGTAAGACATCGAAGGCTTGGTGCTGATGTTACTACAACGGACCTAGACACGTCATGAGTACTAATCCTGTATGAGCATCTAATGTTCTTATTTTCAATCTCCAAGGTAGACTTCACTGTTTCTTTATGTGCCTCAATGCCAACATCTTTATACAATTTTTTCTCCAGTCTCCGGTCACAGACAGTTGAACGGGTCTCCTAACTGGCCTTCTGTGCCCCTGTGTCTCACCGAAATGATCCCAGTTAAATGGTACCATTTACATTCGAGTACCCAGATTCCTCTGTCTCCGTGTGTCTCGCCAATATGTCCCCAGTTACATGGTACCATTTACATTCGAGTACCCAGATTCCTCTGTCTTCGTGTGTCTCGCCAATATGGTCCACGGTTACATGGTACGATTTACATTCGAGTACCCAGATTCCTCTGTCTCCGTGTATCTCGCCAATATGGTCCCCAGTTACATGGTACCATTTACATTCGAGTACCCAGATTCCTCTGAAAGACTATGCATGCTGACGTGTTGGAAGGAGACGTGTGAATCCAAGTTGTGATTATTCAGTTTACCATTTTTGTGTATATCTGTAACTGTGGAGTGTCGGTGTTGTAACCTCCACGCAACTGACTTGAATGTTGTACTGCGTCCAAAAGCAAAGCCAGACTTTTAAACCCAGAAGTAAGAGAGTCTTCATTGTTTTGAAAAGTGTCAGCGATCTTCCGAATAATGTATCCAGCCCTCTTTAAACACAGAAGTAAGAGAGTCTTCGTTGTTTTGAAAAGTGTCAGCGATCTTCCGAATAATGTATCCAGCCCTCTTTAAACACAGAAGTAAGAGAGTCTTCGTTGTTTTGAAAAGTGTCAGCGATCTTCTGAATAATCTTTAAACCCAGAAGTAAGAGAGTCTTCATTGTTTTGAAAAGTGTCAGCGATCTTCCGAATAATGTATCCAGCCCTCTTTAAACACACAAGTAAGAGAGTCTTCGTTGTTTTGAAAAGTGTCAGCCATCTTCTGAATAATGTATCCAGCCCTCTTTAAACACAGAAGTAAGAGAGTCTCCGTTGTTTTGAAAAGTGTCAGCGATCTTCTGAATAATGTATCCAGCCCTCTTTAAACCCAGAAGTAAGAGAGTCTCCGTTGTTTTGAAAAGTGTCAGCGATCTTCTGAATAATGTATCCAGCCCTCTTTAAACACAGAAGTAAGAGAGTCTTTGTTGTTTTGAAAAGTGTCAGCGATCTTCTGAATAATGTATCCAGCCCTCTTTAAACACAGACGTAAGAGAGTCTTCGTTGTTTTGAAAAGTGTCAGCGATCTTCTGAATAATGTATCCAGCCCTCTTTAAACCCAGAAGTAAGAGAGTCTTCGTTGTTTTGAAAAGTGTCAGCGATCTTCTAAATAATGTATCCAGCCCTCTTTAAACCCAGAAGTAAGAGAGTCTTCGTTGTTTTGAAAAGTGTCAGCGATCTTCTGAATTATGTATCCAGCCCTCTTTAAACACAGAAGTAAGAGAGTCTTCGTTGTTTTGAAAAGTGTCAGCGATCTTCTGAATAATGTATCCAGCCCTCTTTAAACCCAGAAGTAAGAGAGTCTTCGTTGTTTTGAAAAGTGTCGGCGATCTTCTGAATAACGTATCCAGCCCTCTTTAAACCCAGAAGTAAGAGAGTCTTCGTTGTTTTGAAAAGTGTCAGCGATCTTCTGAATAATGTATCCAGCCCTCTTTAAACCCAGAAGTAAGAGAGTCTTCGTTGTTTTGAAAAGTGTCAGCGATCTTCTGAATAATGTATCCAGCCCTCTTTAAACCCAGAAGTAAGAGAGTCTTCAGTGTTTTGAAAAGTCAGCGATCTTCTAAATAATGTATCCAGCCCTCTTTAAACCCAGAAGTAAGAGAGTCTTAGTTGTTTTGAAAAGTGTCAGCGATCTTCTGAATAATGTATCCAGCCCTCTTTACACCCAGAAGTAAGAGAGTCCTCGTTGTTTGGAAAAGTGTCAGCGATCTTCTGAATAATGTTTCCAGCTCTCTTTTCAGAAATCTCACTTGTGAATTCTGACTTCGATTCGATCAATTCGTTTTGAACATTCCCGTGTGTTGACTGATCTATAAAATCTTAAGATGCTGAATTCTATTTCATTTTGAACATTCCCGTGTGTTGACTGATCTATAAAATCTAAGATGCAGAATTCTATTTCATTTTGAACATTCCCGTGTGTTGACTGATCTATAAAATCTAAGATGCAGAATTCTATTTCATTTTGAACATTCCCGTGTGTTGACTGATCTATAAAATCTAAGATGCTGAATTCTATTTCATTTTGAACATTCCCGTGTGTTGACTGATCTATAAAATATAAGATGCTGAATTCTATTTCATTTTGAACATTCCCGTGTGTTGACTGATCTATAAAATCTAAGATGCTGAATTCTATTTCATTTTGAACATTCCCGTGTGTTGACTGATCTATAAAATATAAGATGCTGAATTCTCTTTCATTTTGAACATTCCCGTGTGTTGACTGATCTATAAAATATAAGATGCTGAATTCTCTTTCATTTTGAACATTCCCGTGTGTTGACTGATCTATAAAATCTAAGATGCTGAATTATATTTCATTTTGAACATTTCCATGTGTTGACTGATCTATAAAATCTAAGATGCTGAATTGTATTTCATTTTGAACATTCCCGTGTGTTGACTGATCTATAAAATGTAAGATGCTGTATTCTCTTTCATTTTGAACATTCCCGTGTGTTGACTGATCTATAAAATCTAAGATGCTGAATTCTATTTCATTTTGAACATTCCCGTGTGTTGACTGATCTATAAAATCTAAGATGCTGAATTCTGTTTCATTTTGAACATTCCCGTGTGTTGACTGATCTATAAAATCAAAGATGCTGCATTCTCTTTCATTTTGAACATTACCATGTGTTGACTGATCTGTAAAATCTAAGATGCTGAATTCTATTTCATTTTGAACATTCCCGTGTGTTGACTGATCTATAAAATCTAAGATGCTGAATTGTATTTCATTTTGAACATTCCCGTGTGTTGACTGATCTATAAAATGTAAGATGCTGTATTCTCTTTCATTTTGAACATTCCCGTGTGTTGATTGATCTATAAAATCTAAGATGCTGAATTCTATTTCATTTTGAACATTCCCGTGTGTTGACTGATCTATAAAATCTAAGATGCTGAATTCTCGTTCATTTTTGCTACTAACACACTGGTATGTGGCTTGCAATGGGCTCTCCTTTGTGAGCATGATGTTTTCAATTGACTGGTGTTTAGCATCAAGTACTCTTTGTTGATGATTAACAAGCAAATTGGTTTCTTTCACGTAATCCTCCCATTTTCTATTTGTATCTTCTTCAAGTTTTCTTTTTTCGTACTCCCTCATCAAGGTCTTTCACCTCCTTCCTGAGAAGTTGGATTACATTATACCAGTAATCGTTTTCCTATGTAGGCGTTTGTTTTTCATCTGTGCTTGGTGTTTGGGTACCTCTGTCTGTGCTAGATGTTGGCTGTTTATCAGACGGCCGACGATTTGGTACTACTCACAAATCAGACCAAAAGTCAATGGATAAGTTTGTCTTTGATAGTAAATCATCTAGTTCCAGAAAGCCTTTTTTGAATTCCAAAAATTACAATGTATAAACTATCAAGTGATCTATGGGAAAATTTGTGAATCAGACAGAGATTGAGATACCTCCCGATACAGGTATGAGCTCGTATTGTTCCGTGAGGAAACATTTTGAGAAAAACAGAAAAAATCAACAAGAAGCAGAGAGAAATTTTATAAAAGTCACAAACTAACTCCTCGCATTTAACGGGAGGATGCGGGCGATTCGTCAGGTAAAGGGCAAATTAGTCGTGGTGACGCCAGTGTTGTAAAATGTGCTAATATGATAACTCCAGTTGATTCATTGAGGTTTAGTGGCACTAAGTGGAGTATTTAGCTAATCCATAAGAGGCGTCTTGTCATTACCCGTTCGTATCAATAAATGTCCACAAAGGGAGATTATCCGCCAGTGACCGTATCAAGGGAGATTATATATTATAACATTACATTAACCCACCAGACACCAATGTAGGTTATGAACCACTAAAAAAATCCCATTGAACACATTGTTAACCTTTGACTCTCTGTACAACTCACCAAGTTGTTTTGCAAAAAAATAAATATATATCCACAAAGTACATCATCTCTTGAAAAAAAAAAAACTGGAAAAAATATATGTTGCCACACTGAATTTCAATTTAAAATTCGAATTTTCACTACTACCCTATGGTCCTGCACTGAATGGCCTTGACACTTTTTTTTCATGCCTCATGTTTTTGAGAGATTCTCACACATTCCGGCAAAAAATTGCAAACAAACTTTTTAAACCTTCCTAAAGAGGACAAAACTTTTTCTTAATTAATGGTTTCAAATCCCACTGATATTGAACCAATCAGCCAATCGGGCCTATTTAATCCTACTTAAACTTTGGGTGTTAAATTTTCCAAGTCACGTGTTCACCAATTTAGTGGTTCATAACCTAAAGTGATCACAAAATTTCTCAAAATGTCTATGTTTATTGGTTTAAATCAAAGGAAAATGAGTGATTGAATGAATAAAATTTGTCGTTTCAAATGTAATTGCTTTTACCTGAATTATTTGTGATTTCTTTAATCCACCCTGTTTTCTTGACCAAATGTATGAACAAGTGCCTTTGCAAATTGTTTTTTCATCATTTCAAATGATAACTTTGTGAATGTTGAATAAATTACATCCAAATGACCCTGGTTCTGTAAAAAAACCTCTTGACATTAGGTCAGTGGATAGCTTCGAAATCTGTGCATTTTCAAAACATGTAGCTTACTGAATATTTTAACCCCCCCCCCCCCAGTCACTCAGAATTTGGGGCAGTAGATAGGTTGATTTCAGCACATTAAAATCAAATTCTAATAGTGTGGGTTTAATTTTATTTGCTGATATTGAAGAATGAGTCATTCTGATAATGTTCAGCAAATGTCCTTGTTACAAGCTGTTACAAGGGGAATGTATGGGGTAGATGATCTACCCCACCCATCCAACTTGGTATGAACACCAAAAAATGGTCATCTGCAAAACATGTGCTCGTTGTTCAATTTAATTGGCAGTCTGTGCACGTGAATATTTCATTTTGAATGTACTGGGACTTCAACCCTTCCCAGTGGTAATAAATTAGTTGAGTGTACACCCTATCATTGTCAGGTGGAGATAAGACTTGAGAAAAGAGGCTTAAATTTCTTGATCACATGCATCAGTCTTGGCATTTTAGAAGTTTTCTCAAATTATTCATTTTCAAATTTGTGCAAGCAAACTTTGCTTCTTTTGTGTGAAATACATAAATTTTGGAAAAACTAAAAAAGCTTGCTGAAATTATTGGATTTGTTACCAAAGGGTCATTTCATGTGAATAGCCTCTGTGTTGAAAAGTAGTGCCAAAAAACTTTCTTCTCTCTGCTCTTGAACAATAGGAAAATTCAAGAAAGGACATGGACATAGATTTTTGTCGAAGCATCCATGGTACCCACGTGCCAAGAGGATTTCTTACAGTCCAGAAAAGTCTATAAACTTACGCTCAAGGAAAGTTATGGTCTCATCTGGTGAGCTGGAAAGACCATCAATGGTTCTTGAGCCTGAGCCACAGCCATCTACTTCAAAATCTGGGCCACTGAATGATTCGGAGAATGTTTCTGTAGATTAAAATACATGCAGGTAAATAAAAAAAACATAATAAGCTTTCAACTAATTGCATACTATTGTTCATTGTTTTGTATAGCCAAGGCGTCCATTGGAAGAGGGTTGGGGGTGTAGCCTGTATCAACTTTGCTGAGAAGTATGTCCATGAATTCATCAAATTTGGACAACAGCACCAAATATATAGTAATTATTTTACCTTCTCATTAATATCTAACATCAGAGTGCCCATCCAGCTCATTTTATTGCCTAGGGACCAAAAAAAAAAAGGTTGTTGAAACTGGCTTGAATGAGCTCAAAGAGCTCACTCCAGCAAGTTTCAACAACCTTTTTTGTCCTTTTGTGTGAATATTCTCTCCAAAATATGCAAATCATGTACGGTCAGCATATAAAGATTAAAATGCCAGGACAAAAGTTAGAATTATCCTTATTCAGTACTAGAGAATATACATTTTGTTTTTTTGGGGAAAACCCTCTTTTCACAAACAGTGACATCCGACCATAGACTGTTGAAAATAAAGTAGGAAAGCATAATTCAACACTGATTTTTTTGTAACTCACCGGAAAGAGCACACAGATGCATACAAAAGGACAAGAAAATGAATTTCCACTAAAAAGTTGCCACGTCAAGTCCACTGATTTCTGTGCCATCAGTATTGGGCAGTTTTCATCTGTGTACTGACATGGATTCACCCCCCCCCCCCCCCCCCATTTATCAAGCCCTCTTCCTTATCATATTAGCTTATCTGTACTCAACATTTTACAAAAGTATGCAAAAACTCGAATTTTTATTATATATAAAGCTGGTATGGGAGAGAGGGGGACCTTGGGGAGGGGGGGGGGGGGGGTATCCAGTTCTCAACAGAATGCTCCCTTCTGTTTATGTACACATTGAAGATAATTAACACAATTAAAGTCGAACACTGAATATATCAGACTCTTAGGGTTAATTTTTCTCCCTTCCAGGGATTCAGATTACCATGATAGGACAAGTGCTGTCTGGAAACGTGAGTCACAGTCATACAGATTTGTCCATGTTCAAAAGAATGCTGTTATGTGGAACTCTGCTTTCAAAGAACATAGAAAATCCTCTCCACTGTGTGAAGGGTTTTTGTATTGGGATTTGGCTGCTGAACAGCCCAGAGGCTTTTGCTGTAGAGAGCGAATGGTTTGCACAAACTGTCGCTATCAATCAAAAATGTTTAATTTGTTCGAAGAAGTTGAAACTGGCAAAAGGGGGCGTAGACCAGCAAAACCGAATAATGGATTGGCAGTTGGTCTGAGTAAGACCCCAATAGCAGCAACCTCATTTAGGCGGCTTTGTTTAAGTTCTAACATGCCAGCTCCTTCCAGTTCTGGATTACAGAAAACGACAAATAACGTTTTACCCAAAATCGAGCAATTAAATAGGGAAGATATGAAGCAGCGCCATACAAAATTAATTGAAAAACAAACATCAGCTGGGATTGAAACACCAAATGTTCTTGATGTCCAGGCAGATGCACTCTATAATAATAGTATTTATTCTGGGATCGGAAAGACGCCTTTCCAGCCCGCCACTCAAGTAATTTACAGTATTGCAGAAAATGTTACAGAAGATCATGATATCATTGGCTTAGTTGTGCACAATAAGCTGTGTAGCAGAGGAAAGCATTTAAACACACGACACAAGTGTCGTGTGGGTAAATGCTTTCAAACAATCCCTTTTGAAAAAAATATAGGAGATGAAAGGACCTGGGCAAAAGAGGGACTTCTCCAATTAAAAAATGAGAGTGACATAGAATTTCGTAAACTGGTTACTGACCCTCGCAGTGGTGCCTTTCTGGCCGCTGAAGATATGTACGATGAAAATATCACTAAAACTCAGCCTGTTCATATACTTGATACAGCCCATGTTTCACGCAACCACAGAAAGTATTTGAAGAGACGTAAGAAACTCCCAGGGATTATTGAAGGTCGTACAGCCACAATTCGAAAAAAAATTCTAAACAATTTAGCATTAGATATGGCTGAAAGATGCCAAAGTGAAATGAAAAAAGCATCAGGAAAATATAAAGGTGACTTGTCAAAAATAAAAAACAAATTGTCGTTTGCAATAGATGCTATTGTAGAATGCTACCAGGGCTCTCATTTACTGTGTAAAAAACACTCTCTTTCATGTAAAGGCACGGAAGAAAAAAATTGGCTAAAAAAATCTGTATTTTTAGATGCAGATTTCTCATTAAAGCAAACCGAAGACACCTCAGGCGTTTTGAGAGATTGTGTGAATTACAGATTGGGCCCAGCTATGCGTAATAAAACGCAGATCAACCTCAATACTCAGAAAGTTGAGGCATTTAATAGGGCACTTAGGACCTCTCTTCCCAAAAATTTTACGTATTCTAGGAATGTGTCAGGCAGAGCTTATTCCGCCTGTCATTCCATCAATCAAGGGGGAGGTAACTCCACCAGGAACCTCTGTAATGAATTAGGATCTACAACCCCTTCAAAAAGCAAAGTTGATCAGGCTTTAAATCAGGTCCAAAACGTTGAAACTAAGAATCGGTCTTACAAAAAGGCAAAAAAGGCAAGGAGAAAGCGCTGTAAAAAAGAGGAGAAAGGTGTATGCTCTACATGAAAAACATAAGGAGGAGATAGAAAGTCAGAAAGATATCCTCCTCCCATCCCTTTGAGTAAAATGAGTAAAAAAATTATGCACCACGGTTACAGCAATACAGCGCGTGGGAAAAGGGTTAAAGCTAGAAAATAATATCTCACCTGTCTGCAATGGGGGGGGGGGGGGGGATCAGTGTATTTTGCAAGGAGGCATATGGCAATTGCTACAAATTCCTTGCAAAGCACAGCGAATCCTCTCCTGGTTTATACAATGTTTTTCAAAAACAAGGTGGCCTGGATTGATACACGTCTTCTGCCCACACAGATGGCTGCACTCAACTCCATTTGGGCCCTGGTATGGAGGAAGCGTTTCCCTTGTCAACTTGTTATGGGCTAAGTATGCCATCCGGTGCACCTTCTCCCTATGCTGGCTGCCATTCGGCCATTTAACCATCATAACACCATAGCCTGACTTCGTGCAGCCCCCTGTCCATAAAACACACCCATCCCCACCCCCACTGGTGCTACAAACACTCTTTTTATCTAGTTTGGATAGGATCAGCTCCCAAAATTCTACCATGATGAAAAATTGTCTTGGAAAACAAAAAAATCTGGAATTGTGGCATTATGAATCTGATGCTGTATATTTTTTGAAAATTTGCTTTAGGTTATGAACCACTAAAAAAATCCCATTGAACACAGTGCTAACCTTTGACTCTCTGTACAACTCACCAAGTTGTTTTGCAAAAAAATAAATATATATCCACAAAGTACATCATCTCTTAAAAAAAAAAAAAAAATGGAAAAAAATATATGTTGCCACACTGAATTTCAATTTGAAATTCGAATTTTCACTACTACCCTATGGTCCTGCACTGAATGGCCTTGACACTTTTTTTTCATGCCTCATGTTTTTGAGAGATTCTCACACATTCCGGCAAAAAAATTGCAAACAAACTTTTTAAACCTTCCTAAAGAGGACAAAACTTTTTCTTAATTAATGGTTTCAAATCCCACTGATATTGAACCAATCAGCCAATCGGGCCTATTTAATCCTACTCACAACTTTCGGTGTTAAATTTTCCAAGTCACGTGTTCACCAATTTAGTGGTTCATAACCTGTATATAAGCGAGGAGAAGCTTCAGTACAACAATATTTAGGAAATGAATATTTTATATACATTTGTTAAATTGAGTATTTTCAATAGATTTAAAAAAAAATTATTGTTTTTCCAAACAGAAGTGGAAGTGTTTTGCCTGATTGATGTTTGTGTTGGCATTGGTTGCCAACGGTAATTTTTAATACCCACTAAAAAAAGAAATCAGTACCTGATGATGAATATTTATAAATAGCACCACGCCCTTTAGGACTATGTCCTTATCATATTTAACTAATAATTATATCCCAGTAGCTACAGTTAAAACTAGAAGTCCTGTCACGAATAGTGCGCTTATGTAGGCTTAATAGCGCGTTGGAATTGCTCGCAATTGCCATATCGAATGGCATCCAAACCACGGCAGGTTCGCCTGTTTACTCATAGCAAACACATGCAATGTTTCTGCCAATGGACCTCCGGGTTACCCGGAGGTCCATTGGCTGAAACATTGCTTGTGCACAGGCCATATGTACAGAATTTGATAGCTTTACTTGGGCCATAACGCGTACAATAACGCGCATATCAACGTGCTATTTGTGCCTGTTCCTAAATATTGTTTTGTAACCAGATATAAACAAAAATATTGTTAACGGTAATTTTTAATACCCACTAAAAAAGAGAATACTTAGAAACCAACACTGCGCCCATCTTCAGTACCTGATAAAAGAATATTTATAAATGTAAAATCAAAATTCATTAATAGCCCGCCATCTATTGAAGAAAATTCCCCCGGTTCATTTCAACACCCGATAAAAGATAATATTTAAAAAAAAAAATTACCCACATAAGAGCCTGACAATAACTTTACCGATACTTAAGAGGTAAGGATGGTTAGTAAAGGGGACCAGGAGGAGAAGGGAGTTGGGAGGTGCAGGTTAGGGAGACAGAGGCGTGCAGACAGTGTTATATGAGGTATAGTGATGGTCGGCCAATGGACAGTAGTGGAGAGTGTGCGATTGCAGGGATATCTTACAGTTGTTAGAGAAGTGTGTTGGATTCGAGCGTGAAACTGCGGAGCTGAAGGGGAAGTTGAAGAGGGCTGGTGTATCTAGGATCACACCATTGAAAGTTAACTACGATGGTGAGGTGGAAGGTGGTTGTGGACTCAAAGAGGAAGCCGGGAGGTAGAAAACATGGAGGAAGGCCGCTTGATGTGGGGATGCAACTGAGGAGGACGATCCAGTAGGAAAAGTCGGAAGATGGAGACAGGGCAGGGCTGTGTAGAGTCAGGAGGAGATCCTTGTTTTTCGGCCTTTCAAATTTCTGCCTGCCGCTTTTCAACTTAGTGCTTTTCTGCCCAGCACTTTTTGGCCTCGGGGTATGGTGCTTTTCGGCCTCTGGTGCTTTGAGTCGGGCAAAGGATGTTACTGAAAATTTCTAAATAATAAAGAGTCTAATATTAGTCTTTGTGCCGTAGCACATAGGCACATACGGGTATTTGAGGATACCTATGGCCTGGTATTGTATTATTTAAGGTTACCTATCGAGGATACCTACTGGAGAATCTTTTTTGTCATATGCGCTTATGTAAATGTGACACATTGTGCCTTTTCACATAAACGTTTATTGACAAATCCAACATGTGCCTATGTGCTACCTGTAATATGTACGATAGAACATAAACATATTTAGGGGCGTAAGAATAAATAGAACAAAAAAGGCATAACATAGCTTGTAGATACATGGGTAGAAACCGAGAATATACTGGGAAATCAGAGCCAAGTAAACAATTGCCGGGTTGTTTGTGGTAATTCTACCACGAAAATGAGGATTCTGGGGGAAGTTGAGCCAGAAAAAAATACTCTAGTTCAATCGAACTTACCCCGACTGGGGGCCCCTCTGTACTATTGTATTATAGCACTTCGTGCTAAGACGATAAAATGGGAAATCCGTAGTAAATAAAGTCAATGTCGGTGATTTTGGGTGGGTTTTGGTGATTTGAAGGGATAGTCGGGTTGTTCGTGGTAATTCGTGATACTCCGATTCAATCGAACAATCTTCCCGAACATACCTCTATCATACTAGAAGGTTTTAGGTCACATAGCAACCACGGGCTACCATACAAACCAAGATAGCGGCCTCCAGTAAACAAAATGGACACGTGCGCACTAACACCACGTATCACTATGGGGATGACGTCACAACATGGGTTACCATGACAATACAACATTGAGCCACTCGGTCACGTGACATGACGTCACTTCCGAGGCCATCCACCGAGGTCCGAGGTCATCCAAATGACTGCTGAAAACCACGTTACATACTACTATCGTCGAAGGCATCTCCCAAAGCCCTTAGCTGGAGGAGGGTAGGGGAGGGTGTCTCAATAGCGTATGTGGGGGTCTGGGGGATCTCCCCCATGAAACATTTTCATATTTGGACACCCTGGGAGCGATATCTGAGCATTTTTACAACACCTGGCATGATGTGTATTGTTATGTGCCGTTTGCGGGTGTGATATTGGGTGGCAGCACGTTTTGTAAACCTCTTAGTAGAAACCAAGAATACACCACACAATCAAATTACGTCCTACTTATATCAGTCATAAGATCATATGAAGTATTATGTGGATTAATAGTACAAAAGCATAACAGTCGACCTATGTGGTTCAGTCCGTACATACCATGCTACTGTTATAACTTTATCTCGCAATACCGCTTAACCTACCATAACGTACTACCTATACCCATCCCCGATGGTAAACTACATTCATTGGGTTAATAGTACAAGGGTTATTGTGGACCATCCAGGAGTATATACCGCCAATACTATGCTACCATTCTAAACTGCCAGGTATTACCCCAACTCCACAATACTGCTTGACCTAACATTACGTACTACCTATACCAGTAATAGGACAACACAAAGCATTAGGTGGATCAACAGCACTAAGAGGTAACTGGGGACCTACAGGGAACATAGCGTGCATCCTATACTACCACTCAAGGCGACCGTGCATTACTTCCACCCTCTCCACAATATCGCCAAGCCCGAATTACATATTATCAATACCAGTCATATGATAATATAAAGCAATCGGTAGGTAAATACAACAGGGATTTAGATGGGACCCACAGGGGTATATAACGCCCATACTATGCTACCGTTACAAACAGCCAAGACTATTCCACATACAGCATTAGAGGACCATGCATTACCTCAACCCCTCAATACTGCCTGGACAAGCATTCCGTACTACCAATACCAAACAAAGGATAATATGAAGCATTAGGTCGATTAGTAGTACCAAGTACTAACAGGGGACCTACAGGGGTATATACCGCTACCATCATATTACTCCCTACGAGAAGCCCGACACACCCTGACCCTAATAACTCTATGTCGGAATGTGCACTGGTCAGCAAAGGCGGTCAACGACTCTATGACGTCGGGCCAGTATCGTGACGTCACGACGTCAATAGCAACGTCAACTGTTTCGCGGGGATAATTTTCAAAACTTCCGCATCAATTTTCCATCACATACCCATAATTTACACCCATAGCGACATGTGAACATATATCACTATATATACTATAGCATACTATATATGTTGTGCGTACACCACGTATATCACTATACATACTATGGCATACTTTATATGTAGTGCGTACACCACGTATATCACTATACATACCACAGCATACTATATATGTAGTGCGTACACCATGTATATCCCTATACATACCACAGCATACTCTATATGTAGTGCGTACACCATGTATATCACTATACATACCATAGCATAGTATATATGTAGTGCGTACACCATGTATATCACTATACATACCATAGCATACTATATATGTAGTGCGTACACCACGTATATCACTATACATACCATAGCATATTATATATGTAGTGCGTGTACCGCATATTTGGGACAAAACACGGGTACTATCGGAACGTTCTTCCCTGGAGACAAGAGAACGTAGAAAATGTAAGCTCCACTTCCATTGATCAGCGTCGATTGGAATTTCTCAACACCAAACGCTGGCTCTGTGTCCGTTTAACTTTTTTCGTCACCGGTATACCCAAACTTACCAACAAATATATCATCTTCAGTGGGTGTGTTTTCAATTTTAACTGCAAACAATGAATTCAAAAGAATCAGAAATATTAAAAACTCGCGTGTTGTTCACCAATTCAGTGAATCCTGAATATGAGTTATGACTTCAATCTTTTTTTTCCTCAAGTTTAGTACTCCTCGACCTCACTGAGCCTCCGCCTGAGCCCTCAAGTTCAAAATAAATTGTTTCGCTCCGCTTAATTCTAACAACTATCGTCGTCAAGGAAACATGCATTTATATTCCATTAATTTATACCACTTATTACTCAAGCATTAACAATGAATTATAACATGAACAGCCTATTGCAGTTGTAAACACTGGCATTTGGTGATATAGAAACTCCCAAAGCGACGGCACTTGTGACAAGTCATTTTCGAAGAGACGTCATTCGTTCGAAATGACGTCATGTTTTTGGATTCGACTACGTTGTTGCTACAAGATTGATGGCTTTTTGCAGTTAACGCTTAACAATGAAAGCTATTTTTTGTTCGGCATAATAAAATAATTAGAACGTTTCTTCAGGTTTTATTTCAGAAATCACACAAACTCAGGTACTATCGACCGATAGAACATGAAAAGGAACGTTCTAATATAATATTATATATGTAGAACGTACACCATGTATATCAATATACATACCATAGCATACTATATATGTAGTGCGTACACCACGTATATCACTATACATACCATAGCGTACTATATATGCAGTGCGTACACCACGTGCAGTATGCAGATCTGAATGGTGCGAAGTTTTGCACCGGTGTGACAGGAATGATAGTCCGTAGGAAAATTAGTCCCTCTGGACTATTATTCCGCGGAATTATAGTACTTGGTCTGACATTTCTGGGAATAGTAGTCCGCCGGACTACTATTTCTAGAAATGTTAGACCTGGGACTATAATTCCGCGGAATAATAGTTCAGAGGGACTAACGTTCCCGCGGACTATCATTCCTGTCACACCAACAATGGCTGCATCGGCCAAGCTCCGGTTCGTGTGAGAATTGAATACTAGTTGCAACGGCAAATCTCTGGGTAATGGGGGTCGAAAACCTCCTGCTATACTACTCGGTGGGTGTGGAACAACTTTCAACTTTGAGCAGATTTACCATCACTGGTCTTCTGCCGATAGCACTGGTAGCTTCTAACCCTGCAATTGCCATAATTAGCTTCTTCCACTATCCGCGAGAGAATCCGGGCCGCAACCGGATGCTCCTCTCCCTATTTGCCCAATCACCGTGACCCAGCGGACTGGGTAGTATCAGTGATAACACATGGATATGCATAACCACATGCATACAGCTACGGCCCCTGTGCGAGTCTACTGACAATGCCCAGTTGACTGGCGGCTTATCTGTGTGATTGGAGGATTCTCTGTGCAGTCAGTGAGATCAAAGTAAATTCCTCGCATTCCCCGTATACCGTCTGAGCGATCGATTCGTACTCCCGCGTTGTGTCCTTGGGCAAGGCACTTAACCCCGATTGCCCACATAGGGGCACGATGACGCCGTGTACTAAGGCGTACTGAAGGTCGATGGTGGGCATGTCTTCAACCAATCTAACCCTGCCTGTGCTGCAGTGCGGAGTTACGATGTTGGGGAGCTGGCAGCTGCTCATCGTTGCTCGGTGGTTCTCTCCGGGTACTCCGGCTTCCTCCACCCGTAAAACTGTCACGGTCATGATTAGCCATTGTGTATAAATATGTGGCCTTAAACACCAATAAATAAATAAATAAATAAATAAATAAATAAATAAATAAATAAATAAATAAATAAATATAAATATTCCCCGTATACGCTGTTGGTAAAAACGATAATATCCTCGGCGTCGGGGGGGGGGGGGGGGGGGGGGGCTTCAATATGATACAACATTGTCTGTTTTGAAAGACATGATCTAGTCTAGCCAGGCGAGTGGCCAGGGTTATATAATAGGGTGTTCCCTATCCCGTTTTTATTTGTTTGTGGGAGGGGGGGGGGTGACGTATGAAAAAACCGTTGTGTGTAGTTATAAGACTCCCCCTAATACTAACGTGAACCCTCTGGTCGTCTTCCCATCCTCCCACTTCGCTTCAGGGAAATTAGTGAGGCAACACCCCCCCCCCCCCCCCCTTCCGAGACAATTTTGCAAAAATTAGTGCCCTAACAGCGAATTTATGGAATTTGTAGCGTGAGTAAATACTTTTTCGGTGACCAATATGGAGCTCTCTTTATTACGTGAAAGTTACATTTATCCATTTTGTTATGAGGCTTCCAGCGCATATTTTAGGGGTCACCTCTGTTCAGGCAGTCTAATCAAAGTAGATTCTTCGCTTTCCCCGCATACACTATTGGTAAAATCGATAACATTCACGGCGTCGGGGTTAAACGGATAGAAATATAGTACACCTAGATATGAAGTACACCGTTGTCTGTTTTGAAAGACATGACCAAGTTTAGCGAGCCGCGTAGCCGGATTCTATAACTGAGGTGCCTATTGGGTTTTTTGCTGGGAGGGAGGATGCAAAGATGACATTTGAAAGACTGTGTTGTGGTGCTTCAGTGCCTCCCCTGATCCTATCTAGTTTCCTCTGGTCGTTGCCTCATCCTTCCACTTCCATTCAGGGGACTGGGAGAAGAGGGCAATGACCCGAGAATCCTGCAAAATTTAGTGCTCACAGAGCGAATCTCAGGCATTTGTAGCGGGTGCAGCCCCCATATTAGTGGTGACCACTCTGTGATTTTATCTTGCGTGAAAGTTACATTGGGCCAATGTTGTTTTTTTGATGAGGGAGAAGGCGAATATTTTAGGGAGCCGCCCCTTCCATGTATCCGTCTACCCATTAATTTCCACACGCCACCCGACCCGCACCACTGAGTTTAGATATAAAAAAAACATTTCCATCGGAGCTTTTTTATATGTAAGTTATTTGTTATTGGTGATGGAAAGTAGAATAACAAGTAATTAAGCCAGTTTGTTTAGTCTATTCATTCATATTGTGAGAGTTATGTGCCAAAATGATGTGCAAGTGGTGGAGCCACCCCCGCGCCCTGGTTCCGCATCTCCTGGTAGAGTTTGTAGCAGCAACAATACCATACAACAAATATTAGCAAAAGGACGCTTGATTCTATTCTAAGATAAATATATAATTAAATAAATAAATAAATGAATAAATAAATAAATAAATAAATAAATAAATAAATAAATAAATAAATAACGCTTGGTTCTATTCTAAAATAAATAGATAAATAAATAAATAAATAAATAAATAAATAAATAAATAAATAAATAAATAAATAACGCTTGGTTCTATTCTAAAATAAATATATAAATAAATAAATAAATGAATATGAATAAATAACACTTGGTTCTATTCTAAAATAAATAATAAATAAATAAATAAATAATGCTTGATTCTATTCTAAGATAATAATAATAATAATGCAATGTTAACATCTAGACTCCACCACAGTGCTCTCTGACTTACATTATTACCCCGTATCATAGGCGTACACACCCTTTGTTCATTCTATGACATTCTCAGCTCAACTCAACGGAGAACACTGCCGGTACTCCACAGACGGGCACGCAAGGCAAGAACCTCAACAGGTCCCAATTTTACACCTAGGTACGGTGGGGATTGCACAGTACTAGTGAACATTCCCAACGTCCACAGCTGGCATGTGATGCAACGTCGCTGAATCACAACCTCAAACTTCGCCGATCGCACACAAGCCACAACTACAAGTAGCACCCGAATCAATCGCCGAATGGTCACCCATCCAAGTATTAACCGGGCTCAACGTTGCTTAACTTCGGTGATCTAACGAGAACAAGTCTCGCTTCACCAGTGCACCCCAAGATAGATAGATAAACAAAGTAAATAAATAAATAAATAAATAAATAAATAAATAAATAAATAAATAAATAAATGTTTCAGTGCTCTTGGAATATCTTGAACGATTAAAATATCTTTTATTCCAGAAAAAAACTGTAGGGAATGATTTTTTATGGCTAGACTCAGTGGTGCAGCTAGGTTAGGGTCTGTGTGTTGGTGGGCTGTGCGAGAAGGCACCCTAAAATCTTTGGCCCTACCCTCATAGAAAAATACAGCTTTCGTGTAACATAGAGCCAAGAACGATCACCAATATTGGGGATATACACGTTATCAATGCCCCTGGTTCGCTCTTAGAGTACTCAATTTTGCAAACTGTTCTCGATGGTGGGGAGGGGGGCGGGCGTGGTCTAGCTTTCATTAAGACCCTCGGGAATAGAGGCATCAAATGCCTCACCCATATATTAATATGTGATTACGCGGTAGTATACAATACAATATGGGGGTATTTGGCACATGTCCTATACACTTCTCCAGTAGTAGTAAGTGTGGGGAAGCAGTATTGTGGAGGAGCAGTATACCAGGCATCTTTTGGGGTTCGACTACCAATCAGAACAATTGATTTCTTCCATCAATAATTTATTGCAAACAATAAATTGTAACCAATAAAACCCTGAAAATATACATTAGGTAATATAGGTCTTGCATCTAACATCTACTGCACATGACAAAATATTAAAATCAACTGTATGATGCATGATTATTGAATCATATTGATCCATCACTACCCCATAGTATATACATAATGGATACACTGTCTTTATACACATTTGTAAATATTTACATATAATATATTCTAGATTGGCATTTCATCAATGTGAAGAAAATATTTCCCTTGTACTGGGATTCTATATATAAGTATCTGTTAAACAACAAGACCATCAATGAATAGTATTCTATTCTATAGATCCAGTATTATAAACTATTTAAGTGAGATCCACATCAGAAAACTGTATTGACGCAATAAGTTAGAGTTTAGTGTCACTTTCTCAGACCTATTCTCACAAAGATAGCTTACATACCAACAAATCAGTATACAGTCAATTGTTTCCTTGTATATAATCCATCTTTGTGTACATAGGGCTCTAACCACTCGACCAATGAATTAACATGGAAACTGCTTTGCAAAAGTAGATAAGCACTTATCAGGTTTTCCTGAAATGTTCTATTATGGACAACGAAATGTCAGCCTCCAATAATTACTGATATGTTAAATATCAGACAATCTGACTGCAATAGAATATACATGCTTAATCTCATTAAAACAACACACATGGTAACAGTCAGTCATCTGTCCACATAAGACAGTTACACTTATCCGACAGACATTCAACACCAGTTGTTCTGATCAATTTGCAAAATGGGAGCGAACCCCCTTAATCAGTTAAGCCGAATTATCTCAGTTGCAGACAGCTCTTATGAACAGTAACAATTCCAAACAAACTGATAAATCTAAATCTGGAAAACAATTTATGTCAATAAATAGGGATTTGTGAGATGATCTGTTTGTAAATATAAACACTTACATGTTAAATATTTTAAAACAGTGATCAGCGTTACTAAATTTTCACTTCCTTCAGCATGTCAACAAAGGAAAAGTGAACAAAGGAATTTCGTGCGATTGACTCGCTTAATTTCCAACCAATTAAAATGCTTTCATCAGACCACAGGTGGCACTGATTGCTTTCTCCCTCGCTCTCTCTCTCTCTACACATCTTCTCGCCCTCACAACTTGCATACAGTTACACCCAAATTAAATGGCTTTGCACACACACACACTTTACATTGCAGCGCATAATATTTTCTATGCCTAATTGGTTATTAAAAACAGTGCCTGTAATGATAATACAGGCGACTTAATTTATAAACCGCATCTTAAACTATATACAGAAAATACAGTTAGGATCGGATTTCTGATCCTTCCACACAAGTAGCGTGCCCTCATGTTGTATACTACTGCCTCACCCACACCTCCTCAACAAAAGAACGGGGGAGATCACCCCAATTATAGAATCCTGGCTACGCTCTTTTCTAGACTTTTTCATGTCTTTCAAAACAAACAATGGCATACTTTATATACAATGGTACTTCTTAAGCTCCGATGTCGTGGATATTATTGCTTATACCAGTACTTTATCAGGGAAAGTGACGAATCTTTTTGAATCTGTCTGACTGTACAGAGAGTCTGCCAATCGCAGAAACCTCCAGTCTATTGGACAGTCTGATGAGACTCCAGCAGGAGTTATAGCTGTATGTATGTGGTCGTACATATCCATGTCTTATCGCTGATAATACCCCGACTTTCAAAATTTGTGGTTTCTGCAAAATATTTTGAGAATAAATATGTATGAACTTCGGCAATGCATTGAGGAGGGGAGAGGGTGGGGGTGGGCATGAAATGTGATTTTCAGCAATTCTGAAAAAATGCAGTCAATGACCCATACGTGACCTCAGTGATCTGACCAAAATTTTTAACCTCCATTGATTCTCAACTCATTTAGTGTTCGTACATCATACCAAGCTTGAGATATGAGCCCGACCCACTTTCAATATTTTTGGCCTTGCCCTTTTTGAGTGTGATAATACATGTATGAATTTCAGCAAGGCATTTGACGATAATAAAATGCGATTTCCTGAAATTCTAAAAATGCACTGTATTGGTCCTATGTCTATCTTCATACTATGCTTGATATATGGTATTGACCGTACGTCATACCATGCTTGATATATGGCAGTGACCGTACGTCATACCATGCTAGATATATGGCAGTGACCGTACGTCATACCATGCTTGATATATGGCAGTGACCATACGTCATACCATGCTTGATATATTGCAGTGACCGTACGTCATACCATGCTAGATATATGGCAGTGACCGTACGTCATACTATGCTTGATATATTGCAGTGACCGTACGTCATACCATGCTTGATATATGGCAGTGACCATACGTCATATCATGCTTGATATATGGCAGTGACCGTACGTCATACCATGCTTGATGTATGGCAGTGTCCATACGTCATAATATGCGTGATATATGGCAGTGACCATACGCCATACTATGCTTGATATATGGCAGTGACCCATTTTCAAAATGTTTGGCCGCAACCACTTTTTGAGTGCAAAATGCATGTATGAACTTCAGTTAAAAATGTGATTTCTAGCAATTCTGAAAATGTCCTCAATGACTCCTGGGCAATCACAGTGACCTTGACCCATATTTTGAACCCACATTGAGTTTTGACTCATTTGGTGTTAGTCCAAGGTCCATACGTCATACCATGCTTGAGATATGAGCGTGACCCGCTTTCAAAAGTATTGGCCTAGCCCACTTTTCTGAAGTTAAAAATTCACATATGAAGATTGAGAACGTCGAGAATGCATTAGGAGGTCAAGCATGGCGTGACTAAAAAAAATACACCGAGGAATCCAAAGATTCAGACACATTAATGTTTCTTGCAATAATCCCACATGTCTCGATTACTCTCACGAATAAGCCGTAATTTCTGATATTTCATCTTACAAAAATGTTGTTCATCAAGAGTGTTTTTTTCTCTTCCTTTTGTATTAGTATAAATTACACCCCAGAGCCTTGGCCATTTAGGAGTTGGTTGCTGTCCTGAAATACCTAATAGGACAAACTTGTCAAGTAATTTCACTTGAATACCTCTAGAACGCTGGGTACACCTGAGTTCTTTCGTTCAGTTAATTGTATAAAGGACAGAGCGATAGAAATGAACCTCTACTAACATCACGGTCGGTGTTCCATAGATTCGAGCAATCTGTTCTAGGCAGTAAAACCTTCCAGCCATGGGGTTCGTGTCAGTCGACACAGGAGACGGGTTTCTCGTGTTAACCCTTTGAACTACAGCGGCTTTTTTTCAACCTGGAACATGATACGTCATAACGTCATTATATAGGATGGCTGTTCAGTAAATGTGTGGGGTAGAGCAATCAATATTTTCAACGTGCAGCACCGAGGCTGCCATTTATACGCCATAACGTCATTATATAGGATGGCTGTTCAGTAAATGTGTGGGGCAGACCAATCAATATTTTCAACGTGCAGCACCGAGGCTGCCATTTATACGCCATAACGTCATTATATAGGATGGCTGTTCAGTAAATGTGTGAGGTAGACCAATCAATATTTTCAACGTGCAGCACCGAGGCTGCCATTTATACGCCATAACGTCATTATATAGGATGGCTGTTCAGTAAATGTGTGGGGCAGACCAATCAATATTTTCAACGTGCAGCACCGAGGCTGCCATTTATACGCCATAACGTCATTATATAGGATGGCTGTTCAGTAAATGTGTGGGGTAGACCAATCAATATTTTCAACGTGCAGCACCGAGGCTGCCATTTATACGCCATAACGTCATTATATAGGATGGCTGTTCAGTAAATGTGTGGGGCAGACCAATCAATATTTTCAACGTGCAGCACCGAGGCTGCCATTTATACGCCATAACGTCATTATATAGGATGGCTGTTCAGTAAATGTGTGGGGTAGACCAATCAATATTTTCAACGTGCAGCACCGAGGCTGCCATTTATACGCCATAACGTCATTATATAGGATGGCTGTTCAGTAAATGTGTGGGGCAGACCAATCAATATTTTCAACGTGCAGCACCGAGGCTGCCATTTATACGCCATAACGTCATTATATAGGATGGCTGTTCAGTAAATGTGTGGGGTAGACCAATCAATATTTTCAACGTGCAGCCCCAAGGCTGCCATTTATACGCCATAACGTCATTATATAGGATGGCTGTTCAGTAAATGTGTGGGGTAGAGCAATCAATATTTTCAACGTGCAGCCCCGAGGCTGCCATTTATACTCCATAACGTCATTATATAGGATGGCTGTTCAGTAAATGTGTGGGGTAGACCAATCAATATTTTCAACGTGCAGCCCCTAGGCTGCCATTTATACGCCATAACGTCATTATATAGGATGGCTGTTCAGTAAATGTGTGGGGTAGAGCAATCAATATTTTCAACGTGCAGTCCCGAGGCTGCCATTTATACGCCATAACGTCATTATATAGGATAGCTGTTCAGTATATGTGTGGGGTAGACCAATCAATATTTTCAACGTGCAGCCCCGAGGCTGCCATTTATACGCCATAACGTCATTATATAGGATGGCTGTTCAGTAAATGTGTGGGGTAGACCAATCGATATTTTCAACATGTAGTCCCGAGGCCGCACATTAAAAATATTGATCGGTCTACCCAAAATAATGAATATGGACTCTTCTAATTGCTGCCATTGAACTGGCGTGGAAGATACCACTATAGTTAAATGGGTTAAGGAAGTACTCTCAGATAAAATAGTACGAATTATCTAATTCTGTATCAATCGAAATGGTTCAAACAACTAACGAAGATTTCCAACCTATTACTAACAGAAACCTTCAGATAACTCTTCTGCCAGGAATTTCTTTTTCGTCAGTTTCATTTTCTTTTTTTTCTTGTAGTTTTGTCTTTATTTTATGTATTATAACCGTTTTGTTATTACTATTTCCCATTTGTCTGTGGACAATGTAATATTGCTATACCATCGCCAAAACCGTGTGTTAACCCTTTACCCAACGCAGACGATATCAAAATTTATTATTTTAAATATCATTTATTCAAATTTTTCCAACAATTTCAACAAAACCATATCATGTGACCCCTCGTTGGAACGAGCTCGTTCCAACGAGGGCTCACATGATATGGTTTTGTTGAAATTGTTTGAAAAATAATTTTTTTTTCAACTGCTGAATTTGCATATTACGCGGGCGGATGCGGGCGATTCGTTGGGTAAAGGGTTAATTGATCTATATGATTATGTGAAAATGTAATAATGTATTTTATGAACGCTGAAAAATAATTTATCTATATATTTAATCTAATGTCACCACCAGTACACGGAGTTATCAGGCTACCATTTCAGAGTATTGAAACATTTGTGGTGTTATAACATTCAAGGGGGCTGGCTGTCTTGGATGCGGCACACAACAGACAAATTATATGTCGCGTAAATCCGATGCAGTAAATCGATTATGTCCTGTCGTTTTGAATGAATGTCCGACTTGTACTTCTAACGCCAGCACCAAAAGATATATATAGAATATACCCATAGTAGCTTTATGAACCAAATGTTCACCACGAGAGGTGATGTGGGGTTAACCGCGAGCCTTTGGTGCGCGATTAACACCACTTTACCACAAGTGGTGAACATTTGGTACACCAAGCTATTTCGGGAATATTTTATTATATGATATGATATATGATATGATATTTTATTCAACAGTACACATTATACAATTCAATGGTGAAGGTGTTACACAAAATATTACTACAGTTTTAATGTATACTGTTAGGAAATGGCATAGCCAGATTGGCTGTCTACCTGCCATTTCCTCAGGGAAAAAAGAAAATCGTACGGCTTTATATGGTATCAAACAGACTGTGACAGATGTTTCAGTAAGTGATTATATTAGTAACTGTTATGAGTTAGAATGGTAATTTTTGTACCTCACTCACCCAGCGTGCTAGAAGGAATTACTAGCGCTATTAAAACTCTTACTTTTAAAATGGTGTTATTTTTTAATTTCACACCTTCAAAGCACTGCCAATGACGCCCCGTCGAAGCGAGCTTATGGCTCTCGTTTCGATGAGGGGTCACAAGCTATGCCGTTAAAGCAAAAAATTAACTTGTATAGTTATAATTGTTCACAGCCAACGCTGGGCAATGGGTTATTTGAAAAAGTTTGTTGGTGAAATGTTTCGTAACAACTTCGGTGCTGACAACTGTTTTATTGAAATGAGTCAATTGCTCCGTCCGTGCATTACAGATTCTAGACGCGCGAACAAAGCAATGGGCCCCTCCAAAATTGGATGAGAAAATCAGACATAATTACTGTATATCGAATATTTTATGCATATGTATACTTACTCTGATTTGTGTTATCGGGCGCAAAAACAAAAACTAGGACTTAGGTGAGATCCGCAGTCGGGACAATATGGATTGTTTGCACTCGATATTTCGTTCAGTCATATATGTACTTATAAGTTTGAGTGTCAGGGTCTTCTTAAAAACTTTTCTATTTTCTATATTACGAATCTCCCGGTCCAGTCGATTCCAAATTTGGGGGAACGAATATGTAGGCAAGTAGTCTAAGGACCTTAGTACGCGATTTGTTTAGGGTCAAGAGACCTGTTTGTCTTGTTGTGGTACCGGTCGGGTTATTGACACAACTAAAGAAATTATTAAAAGAATTTGGTAGAAGATTATTGTACCAGTCAAATATGATAATGAGACGTTCAGTTGTGTAAAGATCGGTTACCTTGAGTATTTCATCGTGGAAAAAGAGAGGTCTGTGTGGGCGAAGCGTCTTTTATTATTCAGTATTCGTACTGAGCGCTTTTGTATTTTTGAAGTTGGTTAATTCCTCTCGAGTTGCCCCAAATATGTATACCGTACAGGAGATGACTGTGAAATAAGTGAATAGTATAGTGTTTTCATTGCACTGTGTGGGAGAATATGTCTAACTTTATTCAATGCAAAAATGGCCCTTGCCACTTTGGAGCATACTTGACTAATATGTGCTTTATAAGATAGCTTTTCGTCCATCGGTTATCCCCAGAAATTAACACTTTGTGTTGCCTCATTGTTACCAATTCTTTCTATTTTTTCGTTGTTGATCATTATGTCTTTGTTGCTGTGAACGGCTGACCTTGCAGAAGGATTAAGATCACATATTTTGTTTTTTTAGCATTTATCGCCAGTTTGTTTGCTGAGCACCATTCAAATATTTTCGAAAGTTTCTTGATTACAATTTTCGATTTGCAAATCTATGTCGGAACCTGATGAATGGGTAGTAGTGTCGACTGCAAATGAGAGAAGATTACACGAAGTGGCCAGATGGATACCATTTATATATAGCAGAAATAGTAACGGGCCAAGTACTGAGCCTTGTGGAACTCCACATCTCACTTCTTGCATGTCTGAATTGTAATCCCCAAATACAACGTATTGGGTCCTTTCCGATAAATAACTACGAAACCAATGGTTACATATACCTCTAATACCATACCTTTCCAATTTATTCAGCAAGATATAATGGTTTGTTGTATCAAAGGCTTCGAGAAATCCAAGAATAATGCAAAGAGTAGATTCTCGTGTTGAGTTTGTTATTTTGGTCCGCTATCTCTTTCAATAAATGTAGTACTGGATGAATGGTTGAATGTTTTTTCCGAAATCCATATTGATGGGGATAAAAAATGTCGAATTTTTCTAGGAATTTAATTAGTCCTATAGGACATGGCTTTTTCTAGGACTTTGGAGAAAATTGATAAGATGCTAATAGGTCTGTAATTTGAGAGATTGTGTTTATCTCCTGTTTTGAAAATTGGGACAACTTTAGCAATCTTCATTCGGTCTGGAACAATGCCCTGATTAAATGATTTGTTTATAATATCTGATAAGGTGGACGCGATAATATTCGATAGAACGCTTTAGAAGATTTTGTAGAAATATTATCCGGATCTATTGTTGTTTTTGGTTTAACCCTTTACCTAACCTGAAAAGCAGACGACACTTGCAAAAAAAAAATTCTTGAATAACTAATTTTTTTCATTTTTTGTCTCAAAAACATAGGTTATGACCCCTCATTGGAACGAGCTCGACGAGCTCGTTCCAATGAGGGGTCATAACCTATGTTTTTGAGACAAAAAATGAAAACAATAATGAAAATTAATTGGTGATTTTTGTGAACAGCGCTGGCCGGTTTGGCCGTTACGTTGGGTAAAGGTTTAAAAGACTTTACTATATCAATAATTTCACCTGGCGTCCGTTGGGGTCAAGGAAAAAGTTGTGATCAAAATTGTCGGTTAAGTAATCAGTGAAATGTTTACTTTGTGGAGGTATTTGGTCGTTTACCGTTTTTTCCAATACTGGCAAAAACTTATTAAATTCTTGTGCTATTTCCTTCGGGTTCGTTATTCTTTTATCGTGATGGCTAAACCACGAAGGTGAAGTGTGGGTTATTTTTCACTTCTTGATGGCTTCATTAGAATTTTTCATGTTTCACGCATATTGTGTTTGTTTTCTATTAATATATTTTTGTAGTATGATGCCTTTACTTTGCTTTTTCACTCTGTTGAATATTCTGCAGTAGTTTTATAATTTTGGATGTTTTGTGAGATTGGATGCTTTAGTTTTTTGTCGTAGAATTTTGTTTTATTATTGAAGAAATGATGAGTCCCTTAGTCATCCAGGGATGCTGCTTAATAAACTTTTTTTTATGCGTTCTTCCTTTAGTGGGAAAAGCAGCTTCATAAGCTGTTTGGAATGTGTCAATGAAGATGTCATAGCTTGTGTTTGGCAGTTTGAATTGGTGATTTGGGTAAAATCACTCTGTTCAAGAATGGCTTCGAAGTTTGCAATACTTTCATCGTTTATTTTTCTAGTTTTTATAGTTGGTGGATCATTAATAGGTTTTGGATTTAATTCAATATGGAATGTTCCGAAGTGGTCAGATACGTCTGCACAATGATACCGGAAGAGAAAAGGTGATGTGATGTTTGATGAAAATATATGATCTATGAGGGTGGCTGAATGGTCAGTTACCTCTTGTTGGCTTTGTGATGGTTGGTAGGAAACCTTCATTTAACATTGTGTCGATAAAATGTACATGTCTTGTTTTGAGTTGCGGATTTGAGAAGATCAATATTTAGATCACCCATGATATATGCCTTTTTGTTTCAGTATTTATAATTTCCATTATGTCATTTAAGTTAGACAAAAAGAGATCAATGTCGGCCCTTGGTGGTGTATTTGGTCTATATATAATCCCAATTATCCTTGGGGAATTTTGTACATTGATTTCAATGAATAGGGATTCAAAATACATGAGGGGACGAATTTTGATAGGTCGTCCCGAGGTTGAAGGTAATGCCCTCTTTAATGAAAACGCCAACAACCTCCCCCCCCCCCCCCCCCCCCCCCCCGCGACCATCATCGTCTGGTGGTCTTGATTTCACTAATAGTTGTTGATAGCCTTCTAAGAAAAAGGTTGTATCTGCGGGGACTTTAAAAATTTCAGTTAGTCCAATAATATCGAAAGTGTTATCCTTGTCTTGCATGTCAAACAATAAAGATTTTAAAGAATCCCAATGGGCACTAATACTTGGACAATTCATGTGAATATTCTTCGGGATCCGTTTGTCTTGGAGAATTTTGACTGAAATTCATTCGGAGAGTAATACTTACAGCTATCTCTGAATTCCTGGAATGGAGATTCATAGTCGTTTGACGTTGAACAATTTTTATCATTATAAATACTTTTAAGATCAAATTCGTGTTAGTCTGAATCTCATCCAATGTTATGTTACCCGCCATGAGTTGCCTCGCGGCCACCGAAGTTGAAGGTATCATCTGAAGGAAACTTAATGACACTGGGGTTGTGATTTTAATAGACAGTCGTTTTAATATGATTTCTATTTTTTTGTAGGTCCAAGTTGAGACATTCTGACACAGCCTGGTTGATAGTGGAGCAGTCCTTCATGGTCTGCGTTATAATATACTAATAAAATAAATTGGATCGTGGGCGGACAATAGGAAGACAGATCCTGCATTTTCTGTATTGTGGTTATGAGTTTCAGCATATCGGACATAAATGTGTAGGCTAGAAAATATGAAATGAATGAATAAATAATTGATCACACGAACAAGTGAATAAACAGTCAAACGGATGGATTAACGAGCGAAGATATGAAATAATAAATAAATAAATCAATTGATGAACGAATAAGAAACGTGAAGGACAAACGAATCTCATGAATGAAAGCATTCGGAGAATGAATAGTTGCATTTTTTGTCAGCATTATTTATCCCCATTTAATATTGAACAGTTTATTTGATGAATGAATTAGTGAGTGGGTGAAGGAATGACGTTTACAAAACTGCTGCATATTCATGGATAAGGACTAACTGAATGAATGTATATGTCGGGATGAAAGATTGAGTGACTGGTTGAGTGAAATTGAGTTCAATAAGTATGCCATATATACGCTCATGATTTCAATCATGCACCCATTCAGTCACTCGCAATGTGTGACTGAACAAGTCCATGGATCATAGAATGAACGAACGAATGAACGAAGATTTAATTGCTTGTTGTGGCGGAGCGATTGCGCAGGCGAATAAATGAGAGAAGAAATTATTAATCTAAAAACTTGGGCAAAGACTGCTGACAAACAATTACAAATGTTGGGGTTTCGAAAAAGGGGTTGGTAACAGATAAAAACAAACGTTTCGGTTTCGAAAAGGGGGGGGGGGGGGGGGTGAGGTAGGTGACAAGTACATGAAGGACATAGGCTTGTCTTGTCCGCAGTAGCTATTGAGTGGCTATTGAGCTACTGCTATCGCCAGCACATCAGTTCGGGAATACACCTTGATTGACAGAGAAAATGAGCGAGCTGATGAATGAATAAACGAAAAACATTACCATGCTGATGCATTTCCGTTATGATTTCATAAGTAATCTTACGATTGAATAAATGAACGATCTATTTCAGTATTTTACTGTATTCTTAAGCTCGTGCACTCACTCGTGCAACCGCCCAGTCGCTCGCGGTGAGCGACTGAATGAGTGCACGAGCGAGTGAGTGAGCTCACGAATGATACTTGTTAAGCATTTGCAGGTTTTGAAAGGCGGGGGGGGGGGGGGGGGGGGTACAAGTACATGAAGGACGTGGGCTTATATTGCCCGTAATGGCCCTTGTGCTGCATTGCCCGGTTTCTCACTTAAGCTATCACCAGCGCACCAGTACGGGAATACACACTGAGTGACTGAGAAAATGAGCTAGCTGATGAATGAATAAACGAAAAACATTACCAAACTAATACGATTTCGTCACGATTTCATACATGATCTGACGATTAAATGAATGAACGACTTATTTCAATATTTAAATATATTCTCGCGCTCGTGAATTCACCCGTGCGCCCGCTCAGTCACTCACCGTGAACGACTGAGCGAGTGCCCGATCGAATAAGCAAGCTTGCGAGTTTTACTTGTTAAATGTTTGAAAGAAAGAATGAACGAACGAACGTACGCACGAAGAATTAATTGCTTGTGTTGGCTGGGCGAATGCGACGGCGAACTGATGAAGGAACAAATGATAAACCAAAAAATATTCTCTACTAAAGAGCAGGAGTGACCTACACAACAACTATACCCTGTTGTTAAGCCTGACCGGTTTCGTTCTAATTTGAACTCATCAGAGGCGGAGAACAATCTCGTGCCGGCTCCTATATATACCCTTCTGTTTGGCGGTACCGTTTTTCATGAATCTCATTGGATGTTTTGTTGGTTTGGCGGTACCGTTTTTCATTGTTGAATCTAAAAATAGTCTGGCGGTACCGTTTTGTTTGTTTGGCGGTACCGTTTATCATTGTCTAATCTGAAAATAGTGTGGCGGTACCGATTTGGTGTTTGGCGGTCCCGCTCATGGTAAGTATGGCGGTACCGGCGTTGACATCCAAATCTCTTCCACTTGGTGTGGGGGGGGGGGGGGGGGGGGCGGAGATGTCCGTCCAAACTGTTGTGTTCATTTATCAGAGTATTGTATTTTAAATGCCAGTATTTTCAGATTAGCAATGGGAGCGGCATGTGAGGTGAGAAAAAGAAAAGAAAGAAAGAAGCCCATTCCATCTGTTTTGGGTGAATGGGTTAATGTTTTGGTGACTGGGCGAAAAGGAGGTATGGATTCATCGTTACCAATGTTGCAGGACATACCGGATACTGCTATTAGAGATTATAGGATGAAGTTGTGATTAAAAAACACATACCTTTAATTGTAGTTGTTTTTTATTTGGCGATGGCTTGCCTTTATAGATTTAACCGTGGTCCCATATCCGGCGCTGTGGTCTGTGTTAAATGTTCCAAATTTCGTGCGGCGTATTGTAATACCAATCCACTCTTATACAGTGAGGCAATGTTGCCATGAGGCGGTGTGTTGCCGGCATGGCTCGCCCGTGGGGGGTCCGGGATTGAGTCAATGACGGTGTTAATGTGCACGTCCTGGTATTCAGTGTAGTCACTGTATTGACTGGTAAACATCAAACTTGATCAAGGAATTTTGGCAGATAATAACAAATATTGCGGTTTCAAAAAGTCAATTCGAGAATACACCTTGATAGACTGAGAAAATGAGCGAGCTGATGAATGCCAAAACGAAAAACATTGCCATACTGGTACATTTCTGTTATGATTTCATAAGTTATCAGCGAGCTGATGAATGACGAAACGAGAAACATTACCATACTGGTACATTTCTGTTTTGATGTCATAAGTAATCTGGCGATTGAAGGAATGAACGACTTATTTCAATATTTTACTATATTCGCGCGCTCATGGATTCAATCGTGCGCCCGTCCAGTCACTCGCAATGAGTGACTGAACAAGTGCACGGATGAAAGAATGAACGAACGAACGAACGAACGAACGAACGAACGAACGAACGAACGAACGAACGAAGATTTAATTGCTTGTTGTGGCGGAGCGATTGCGCAAGCGAGTGAATGAGGGAAGAAATGATAAACCTAAAACTTGTACTAAGACTGCCGACAAACAATAACAGATGTTGTGTGTTCGAAAAAAGGGGATGGGGTGGGTGACAGATAATGACAAAGATTACGGTTTCGAAAAAGGGTGTGAGGTAGGTGACAAGTACACGAAGGACGCGGGCTTGTCTTGTCCACAATGGCTATTGAGCTACATTGCCAGTTTTCTCACTTAAGCCATCACCCCAGCACATCAGCTCGGAAATACACCTTGATTGACTGAGAAATTGAGCGAGCTGATTAATGAATAAACGAAAACGAAAAACATTACCATGCCAATGCAATTCCGTTATGATTTCACAATACAGTGAATAAACAGTCAAACGGATGGATTAACGAGCGAAGATATGAAATACAGTTAAAACCAGAAGTCATGTCACCAATAGTGCGCTTATCTAGGCTTAATTGCGCGTTGGAATTGCGCGCAATTGCTATATCGAATGGCATCTACAGCACGGCAGGTTCTCCTGGTTACTCATAGCAAACACATGCAATGTTTCTGCCAATGGACCTCCGGGTTACCCGGAGGTCCATTGGCTGAAACATTGCTTGTGCACAGGCCATATGTACAGAGTTTGGTAGCTTTACTTGGGCCATAACGCGTACATTAACGCGCATATCAACGTGCTATTTGTGCGCATTTCATGACAGGACTTCTAGTTTTAACTGTAACAAATGAATAAATAAATTGATGAACGAATAAGAAACGTGAAGGACAAATGAATCCCATGAATGAAAGCATTCGGAGAATGAATGGTAGCATTGTTTGTCAGCATTATTTATCCCCATTTAATATTGAACAGTTTATTTGATGAATGAATTAGTGAGTGGGTGAAGGAATGACTTTTGCTGAACTGCTGCATATTCATGGCTAAGGATTAAATGAATGAATGAATATGTCGGGATGAAAGAGTGAGTGACTGGTTGAGTGGAATTGAGTTCAATAAGTATGCCATATATACGCTCATGATTTCAATCATGCACCCATCCAGTCACTCGCAGTGTGTGACTGAACAAGTGCGTGGATGAAAGAATGAACGAAGATTTAATTGCTTGTTGTGACGGAGCGATTGTGCAGGCGAGAAAATGAGAGAAGAAATTACTAATCTAAAAGCTTGGGCAAAGACTGCTGACAAATAATAACAAATGTTGGGGTTTCGAAAAAGGTTGTGGGTAACAGATCGTGACAAAAATTACGGTTTTGAAAAAGGGGGCGAGGTAGGTGACAAGTACACAAAGACGCGGGTTTATTTTGTCCGTAGTAGCTATTTAGTGAGCTACATTGCCAGTTTTTTCACTTAAGCTATCACCAGCACATCAGTTGGGGAATACACCTTGATTGACAGAGAAAATGAGCGAGGTGATGAATGAATAAACGAAAAACATTACCATGCTAATGCATTTCCATTATCATAGTAATCTTACGATTGATTAAACGAACGATCTTTTTCAATATTTTACTGTATTCTCGCGCTCGTGCATTCACTCGTGCAACCGTCCAGTCGCTCGCGATGAGTGACCGAATGAGTGCACGAGCGAATGAGTGAGCTAACAAATGGTACTTGTTAAACGTTTGCAAGTTTTGAAAGGGGTGGGGTACAGGTAGACGAATAACGTGGGCTTATATTGCCCGTAATGGCTCTTGTGCTGCATTGCCCGGTTTCCCACTTAAGCTATCACCAGCGCACCAGTACGGGAATACACCTTGAGTGACTGAGAAAATGAGCTAGCTGATGAATGAATAAACGAAAAACATTACCAAACTAATACGATTTCGTCACGATTTCATACGTAATCTGACGATTAAATGAATGAACGACTTATTTCAATATTTAAATTTATTCTCGCGCTCGTGAATTCACCCGTGCACCCGCTCAGTCACTCACCGTGAACGACTGAGCGAGTGCCCGATCGAATAAGCATGTTTGCGAGTTTTACTTGTTAAACGTTTGGAAGAATGAATGAACGAACGCACGCACGCACGCACGCACGCACGCACGCACGCACGCACGCACGCACGCACGCACGCACGAAGAATTAATTGCTTGTATTGGCAAGGCGAGTGCGACGGAGAATTGATGAAGGAACAAACGATAAACATCAAACTTGATCAAGGAATTTTGGCAGATGACAAATATTGCGGTTTCAAAAAAGGCGGTGGTATGGGGCGGGTGAGATACTAATCAAGTATTACGGTTTCGAGAAAGGGGTGGGGTGGGTGACAAGTACACGAAGGACGCGGGCTTATATTATTACCAGTAATGGTTATTATACTACGTTGTCAGTTTTCACACTTAAGCCATCACCATCACATCAGTTCGAGAATACACCTTGAGTGACTGAGAAAATGAGCGAGCTGATGAATGACAAAACGAAAAACATTGCCATACTGGTACAATTCTGTTATGATTTCGTAAGTAATCAGGCGATTGAAAGAATGAACGACTTATTTCAATATTTTACTGTATTCTCGCGCTCATACATTCACTCGTGCGCCTGTCCAGTCACACGCCATGAGTGACTGAACGGGTTATCTAATGAGTGAGGGAGTGAGTAAAGGAATGACGTTTGTAGGATTATTTTATATTTATAATTGAAGACTAAGGGAGTTAATGATTCTAAGTATACCACACATACGCCCATGCATTCATTCATGCACCCCTCCAGTCACTCGAACCGAGTGACTGGAGGGGTGCATGAATGAAGGAATGAACGAACGAATGGAAATTTAATTATGTGTCGTGGCGGGGGGGAGTGCGCGGGCGAATAAATGAGGAACAAATGGTATTCAACAGACTTGTACACGGGTTGCTGCTGGATAACTGATCAATCTTGCGGTTACGTAAGTGGAGGGGGTGGGGGAAAGTACGGGGAGGACGCGGGTTTATATCGCCCGTAGTGGCTATTGTTCTACATTGCCAGTTTTCTCAACTTAGCCACCACCTGCGCACCAGCACGGGGATACACCCTGAGTAGGTGAGAGAATGAACGAGCTGATGAATGGTTAAACGAAAAATGTTACTATACAAAAACACTTCCGTCACGATTGTATAAGTAACCTTACGACTAAATAACGAACGACTTATTTCAATATTTTACCATGTTCTCGTGCTCATGCATTCACTCGTACACCTGTGCAGTCACTTGCAACGAGTGACTGAATGAGTGCACGAGCGAATGAGTGAGCTAACGAATGTTACTTATTAAACGTTTACAAGTTTGCGAGAGTGACTGATTATTGCCAAACAAACTACAGATTGGTTCGAGGAATGAGAGATAATACATGCATTCGGAGAACAAAGGATAGTATTGTTTATCAGTACCTTGTACCAATATGATATTAAACGGTTTATTTGGTGAATGAGTGAATGAATGACCTATGTTAAACCAGTACATATTTGTGGCCAAACAAAATTGATTCGGTTTTTGGCTGTAGAAATGTCTATCTTTCTGGGCACCAAGGAAAAATAAATCATTAAAATTGAAAACTAACAATGATTTCCAATTGTTATGTTGTGGGGGGAGGGGGAGTGTGATGGGGAATGCTTTTGTTCTTTTTCTTTTAATTTTCTTGCCGGTTGCTTACTTCCTATGTTGTGGGCGGGGGGGGGGGGGGGGTGATGGGGAATGCATTTGTTCTATTTCTTTTTAATTTAGTTGCCAGTTGCTTTATCCCTAGGATATTCCTAATAATTTACCTGTTCTGACAGTGAGTATGAGAATAATTCAAGAGAGTACTTCGAGAATTTTGTTGGCACTGGTGAAAAATTGAACTCTTCCGTTCTTATTTCAAATGTTTTCTTTCCTGTTGGATAATATAACTGTCAGTTGTATTTCGCGTATTTAACGGTAGCACCGTTTCAACTTCAACCGTGGTAGGTTCATTGTAGGAATGTCTGATTTTGAGGTTTTTGTTCAGCATGAATTTCAAAATGGATGAGTAATTTTAATGTTTCTTTTATTATTTTTGGTATAACAACGTTCTAAGACTAAGAAGATTGTTTGGACAAGTCAGACTCATTCCTAATGTGAATAGTGTTGTCGTTTGTTGTCGTTACGACAAAAATTCTTCCATCACTAGTCCAGTAGGATTTAATTTTTGTTGTTTTCTTGAGTTCGGCCAGGCTACATATCAACGCCGCTCTCCGTGGTGTTAACGATTCTGTTATGAACAATTTATCCGAGTCGTTCTTCAGGGTTCTTTTGGAAGAGAAAATGTGTTGGCGTTGATTATAAGTAACAAAACGGCAAATAATGTTACACACTTTCCTCGAATCTGATTCAGTACGAAACGACTTAATTTTCCCTATTATGTGTGATCTGCTGATGTCGTGATTCGAAATATCGATTCTGAGTTTTTTGGAACATATTTCTTTCACCGTGTTGTCTGTAGTTTTGTTAACTTCCTTAATGCTATCAGTTTGTACTGGCACATTACGGAACACTAAACAGTTTCGCCGTGAATACTGTTCTTGTTCGTCTGTCTTGTTTACAAAACTCTCCTCGAGCTACAAAATCTTTGAGGTAACGTTCTCAAGTTTCTCTTTGAGTACGGAATTTTCGTCCTTTAAACATTTAAATTCCTCTTTTAGCGGTGTGATTTGGTTTTTTCAGAAATGTATCCATTCCCTTTTCTATGGCCTTGGGAATTGTACCATGAATAAGATCTGCAATCTGGTATCTGAATTCTTGCTTAATTTCGTCCTTTATCCGCTGTTATAAAGTCTCCAATTTGTCGTCGTCTGCAATGGAAGAGCTTTCAACAAGCTGTGAACTAGATGTCCTGTCATGAAATGCGCGCAAACAGCACGTTGATATGCGCGTTAATGTGCGCGTTATGACCCAATTAAAACTAGCATATTCTGTACATATGGCCTGTGCAAAGGCAATGTTTCAGCCAATGGACCTCCGGGTAACCCGGAGGTCCATTGGCAAAATCATTGCATGTGTTTGCTATGAGTAACCAGGAGAACCTGTCGTGCTTTGGATGCCATTCGATATGGCAATTGCGCGCAATTCCAACTCGCAATTAAGCCTAGATAAGCGCACTATTCGTGAGAAGACTTCTAGTTTTAACTGTAATCATGGTATCAATAATTAACTTGTTATAAGCCAAAAGTGTGTTATAGAATTCTTCATTTCTACTGGTGAAGATTATCACTAAGCAGTCTGGAAATGGCGTTCCCACAGAACAATGTATATCTTTAATTCTGAAGAACAATATAAGTAGAACCGCCGAATTTTGATCTAAACCGGGTTCATCAATTGAATATGTGTTTGTATTTCGCATCTTTTCACACAACAAAGAGGATTAGATGAGTGGAAACATCACTATATGGGTGATAATTCTGTCTCTACATGTTTACATTTTTCAGTTCGCGATTGTATTAAATCTTTGTTTAACGCCTAATGACAAATACCGGGCAGCATCATCCATAAAAAATCGTTATTCAAATCTTAGATTTTTGCCTAACAACTCTCCAGCCCGTCAAACATCGCCCAAATTAATAAATACATGTATGTGGGTATATATCACCTACGTTGTGTCCTTGGGCAAGACCCATTGCCCACGTGGGGGCACTGTGGCGTTGTGTACTGAGGCGTACTGCACGTCGATGGTGCACCTGTCTTCAACGAATGCTAACCCCGCTTGTGTGGAGTTAGTATGTTGGGGAGCTGACAGTTGCTCGCCGTTGATCGGTGGTTCTCTCCGGGTGCTCCGGCTTCCCCCACTCGTAAAACTGTCATTGTCATGATTAGCCATTGTGCAGAAATATGTAACCTTAAACACCAATAAATAAATAATATATCACCTATGTCAAGCCGGAATTCCACCAGACATCGTCCTAACACCGCGCCACTGGATTGAAAACTGTGAAAATTTTGGAAGGTATGTATGTATATATATATATATATATAAACATTAAATGTAACGGAATCAGCTACGGTGCATAAGCTTATGTACCGAAGTTGATTGCGTTGCATTTAATGTTTAAGCTTATGCACCGCAGTTGATTGTGTTACATTTAATGTTTAAGCTTTTGCACCGTAGTTGATTGCGTTACATTTAATGTTTAATCTTATGCACCGTAGTTAATTGCGTAACATTTAATGTTTAAGCTTTTGCACCGTGGTTGATTGCGTTGCATTTAACGTTCAAGCTTTTGCACCCTAGTTGAATGCGTTACATTTAATGTTTAAACTTATGCTCCGTAGTTGAATTCGTTAATTTAATGTTTATATATATATATATATAACTTCGTCAAATTGCCGTCATGCTCGGAAGTTTACTTCCTTCTAAGCGGCTTTCATTTTTGACTAATACTTATTCCGTTACGTTAAGTGCCGTACCAATGTGTATCGCGTCATGGGAACGTAAAATTTAGCGTCACGCTGATCCTAATTGTTGAATGGGAATTATAAAATTGATCGTGATACGCGTACGTCTTACAGATCGATTTATTATTTGGCAAGTGGCTGCCTAGCTCCTAATCACGAACCCGTCTGTAAAATCGCCGATGCATGTCTTCCTTGGGTGGCAACAAGTAAAGATATGTTCCGCATTACACGTTGTTCACTGTTTTTAATTGTAAATTATGGACAAACAAGACCGTATCATATCTTCCTTTGGTGGTAACGAGTGGAGATATATTCCGCGTTATTGCGCGCATTTTTTGTTCTCAGCCTTAGAATTAGAAGCATTCAATCATTTATCTCAACCTCGCCCTGGTAACAGAGGCAGAAGCGAGTTCGCATGCAGTATTCACACATTCAACCATTCCTTGACCCGAATTGTTCAAACGCGTTGTTCTCCATATTCAAGTGTATTGCTTGTAAAAACACCGTATCATATCTCCCTTGGGTGGTAAAGATATGTTCCCCGTTTCATGTTGTTCCCCGTATCCGAGTCTATTACGCGCAAAATAACTGTATCATATCTTCCTTGGGTGGCAACAAGTAAAGATATGTTCCGCGCTTCACTTTGCTTTTTGTATTCAAGTGTAAATTATGAAAAAATACCGTATAATATCTTCCTTGGGTGGCAACAAGTAAAGATATGTTCCGCGTTATTACGTAAATAACAAATATGAATTAGACACTATTTCTAAAACCTCGCCCTGGTAACAGAGGCAGAGGCAAGTAAGTTCGTATACCGTATTCACACATCCAACCACTCCTTGGCCCGAATCATTCAATCATTTAAAAGCGCGCCTCCATATCTCCGCCCCTGTACCCAACCCGCGTCAATAAGACATCAATACCGCTGATGGAAAATATAATTTTTTTATACCCTCCTTGCGTAGTAATAACCTCCCCCCCCCCCCCGCCCAATCCTTCCAGGGTGTGTAAATGTCTTGTCCCCGCCCACTTTTGCAGAATATATATGCCCTCCACCACTGATCTAAGGGCAGTCCCTCCTATAATGTCTACACTGACAATCGTAGGCTAGGGTTCCATACCCCCCCCACCCCCCCCCACCACCCCCCGTTCAGCAAGTTTATAAATGAGAATATTTTGAATTATTCTTGTGTATTGAGCCCATTGGGTTCTAGTGTTTGAAGTTTGTTAATCCAAAATGCTTCACGACCCCTCCTGTAAGCTGTATTTTGTTTATTAATTTGTTCAATCCCAATAATCTTAAAATTGTTTATATTATGGTTTTTCGTCAGAAAATGATGTGGTATCGGTTCATCCATAACCTCAAGTTTTATTCTACTCAGGTGGTTTTGCATTCTCTTATACAATTTTGTCCCCGTCTCCCCCACGTACACAACTTCATTGCACTTGTCGCAGAAAATCCCATATATCACATTCCTGGACATGCAGGTGATTTTTTTGCCTATGTGGTAGGCCGTCCCGTTCTTGTCTGCGTATTGTTTTGTTTGGAGCATAAACCCACATATTGCACAATTTCTCTCGCATCTATCAGATCCCGTCCCTTGATTGTTGAACATTTTATTATGCTTTCTGTGGACTATGATATCTCCCAAATTTTTCAGTCTTTTGTACGAAATCAGGGGAGGTTTTTCGAATGCCAACTTCATGCGTTTTGAGCGGCGTAAAATGGGCATCCGCTCCCGCGTTATTTTCCCAATGTCGGGGAGGCGCCGCGAGTAGGTGACCACAAACGGGACTCTTTCGCCGGTTGATTTGTTGGATCGTTTTTCAAGTAACTGTTTGCGCTGGATTTGATCAACCTTTTCTAGTTGTTCGCTTACAAATTTTTCGTCGTAACCTCTGGCATGCAGGTGTTGTTTTATATCATTTTTGTGGCATTCATATTCAGCATTATCGGAACAAATTCTTTTTACTCTTGAAGCTATTCCATATGGTATCGCTCTTTTAGTGTTGATTGGGTGATCTGACTTTGCGTGTAGGTATTGATGCGTGTCCGTGGGTTTTGTATATAAACCGGTTTTAAGAAATCCGTCTTCAATTTTGACTATCGTGTCTAAGAATTCTATCTCATTTTCAGACCACCTTAAATCAACCTGTATTCTTGGATGTATCGTATTTGCCAAAGAATGATATTGTTTCAGAGACTCCAACCCATGCGTCCATACTCCCCAGATATCATCAACGTACCGTACCTGTTCAAGGGGGTGTAACTTCGATGCTTTTGACAGTTTCTCTTCCCATTCACCCATATATGTGCACGCATAATTCATCCCTAATCGCGAGCCTATTGCAACGCCGTCGGTTTGTAAATAATGTCTTCCTTTAAATGAAAAATTGTTGTTGTCCAAAACAGTTTCTATTAGTTTAAGACCTATTACCAGGGCGAGGTTTTAGAAATAGTGTCTAATTCATATTTGTTATTTACGTAATAACGCGGAACATATCTTTACTTGTTGCCACCCAAGGAAGATATTATACGGTATTTTTTCATAATTTACACTTGAATACAAAAAGCAAAGTGAAGCGCGGAACATATCTTTACTTGTTGCCACCCAAGGAAGATATGATACATGAAACGGGAAACATATCTTTACCACCCAAGGGAGATATGATACGGTGTTTTTACAAGCAATACACTTGAATATGGAGAACAACGCGTTTGAACAATTCGGGTCAAGGAATGGTTGAATGTGTGAATACTGCATGCGAACTCGCTTCTGCCTCTGTTACCAGGGCGAGGTTGAGATAAATGATTGAATGCTTCTAATTCTAAGGCTGAGAACAAAAAATGCGCGCAATAACGCGGAATATATCTCCACTCGTTACCACCTAAGGAAGATATGATACGGTCTTGTTTGTCCATAATTTACAATTAAAAACAGTGAACAACGTGTAATGCGGAACATATCTTTACTTGTTGCCACCCAAGGAAGACATGCATCGGCGATTTTACAGACGGGTTCGTGATTAGGAGCTAGGCAGCCACTTGCCAAATAATAAATCGATCTGTAAGACGTACGCGTATCACGATCAATTTTATAATTCCCATTCAACAATTAGGATCAGCGTGACGCTAAATTTTACGTTCCCATGACGCGATACACATTGGTACGGCACTTAACGTAACGGAATAAGTATTAGTCAAAAATGAAAGCCGCTTAGAAGGAAGTAAACTTCCGAGCATGACGGCAATTTGACGAAGTTATATAAAATATTTGATGAAGTGTATATATATATATATATACATACATACATACCTTCCAAAAATTTCACAGTTTTCAATCCAGTGGCGCGGTGTTAGGACAATACCCGGTGGAATTGGCGATATATACATCCATACACATATTTATTATTTGGGCGATGTTAGAGGGGCTGGAAGTTTTTCAGTGCATTTAACTGTATATGAGACTGTGTATCATTGAGCTGTCCGTATTTTGAGCTTATATACGGTCAGTTCCGACATTTTGTTTTTGACATCCATCGCTCGCTTCGATGTTTTCGCGTGTGTGTCTGTTGAGCAACGTACAACTATATATAATACGTTTCTTCCAGTCTTTGAGAAATTTTAATAAACAAATCTAAATAAATACAATAAATAAACCACTAAAACGACATGTATAGAAGCCATCTGGCACTGTCTGAGACGAACTCAAGCGAGAATCCTATCCCGAATAATCTGCCCTTCTCAGTTCATGCAAATATTTTCGAGTTACTTCCCCTGGACTGTAAATTTTAGTGTCTGTTTTGTTTTGATTTGAATGATTGAACTTAAGGTTGATCGATATCGAACACAAATTACACTTATGGGTTTGTCTCTTTCAAAGAACTGGCATAATAAATACGTTATGGGGCTTTCAGGGGCGGATATGGTGTGATGCAAGGCTCAGCGAGATCAATATTAGGCTCGGCCTTCGGCCTCGCCTAATAGTGATCTCACTTCGCCTTACATCACACCATATCCTCCCCTGAAAGCCCCATAACTTATAATAACTCTTCCATAGAGCAGCCGTATAAAAATACTAAGGTCTGTTTTGTCGAGCCGAGTAGTTGTAGCTCGTAGAGGGTGAATATCAAACATATTTCATAGATGCCACACTAGTAGGATGTATTGAGTTTTTGAGGACCTGAGTAGAGGACCCCTATTTTACAATATTGCCGATCTGGTAAGTCTCCGTGATGTATTGGGTTTTTGAGGACCTGAGTAGAGGACCTGAGTAGAGGACCCCTATTTTGCAATATTGGCGATCTTGTAAGTCTCAGATTATATTGGTTAAAGTGGATAACTAAAGGTATGTCTTGTTTATGTCTGGTGCCTGTGATATATCGAAGTATCAATGATCAATGGTTTCGCCCACCAAAACATTATTACCAGATCTGTTTTGGGTGCCTTCACGTTAAGAGTTGTCTGTTTTTGTACACAGAGCGTTGAAAAATAAATGTCTGAATTTGAGGATATTTTCTTGATTTCTTATAATCATAATGTAACAGAATGAGATTTAAGATATGATTGACCTACAGGTATACCTAAATTGTTTTGCTGGCCTACTTTCCAAACAAAATCAAGTTATTTTTATTATTAAACATGTTTGATTCAATGAAACAAATGGCATCAAGAAACATCCTTTCCATCCTCGATAAAATAAAAATGTCAAGCCTTGACATTAAGAACACAAACTATGAACACAAAATAGAAGGAATTTGTTTGTAAAAGTGGAAAAATGTAGCCATAGACTAATAATTTTCGTATTTGTAAGGTAAACACCACAACCAAAGTCGCTTCACCTCACATCCCCTCTTATCCTCAAACCCCTCATATCCTCACACCCCTCTTATCCTCATACGAGGAGAATGATCACTAGTGATCACCACAGGCGATAACTAGAGAGGCGATCCACTGGGACGAGCGTGAGCGACATAGCCGCCATTCTTCCAAAAGCCCTTGCTTTCCACATTTGACCCAACTCCTCACCACCCCTTCTAAGGAAGGTCTGCCTGGGGACCATACTCCCAGTTCCCTGGGGACACAAACCCAGCAGAGAATCTTCGACCAGAAGACCCCCCCCCCCCCCCCCACACGTCATCCTATTCATGTGTGACCCTTCCCAGTGATCCCATCCCTGGCTTCCCCCGTCATTCATGGGGCCTGTTCTGGGGACCTTTCCAAATGTTCCTGTACAGACACCCTGGCCAAGAGCGACACAGTCTCTCTCCCTCTCGTGCCAGAAGCCCCATCCTCCTCTTAAGTTTCACACCCCTCTTATCCTCGTACGGGCAGATGATCACAAGTGAACACCACAGGCGATCATTAATGATTACCATAGGGCATAGGTGATCCCTAATGACCACCCGAACCGAGATTAAGATGGGCCAGGTCAACGGGCCTTACCTCATAGGCCTCTTATTCTTATACAGGAGATGTTCACTAGAGTGCTATGAGAACAAGATGAGGTCCTGGGGTGAGGGATATGAGTCACAGAAGGCCATGAGCTGGGGGCTAAGAGGGCAGGGGAGACTTTGAGACCTATGAGTAGGGCCTCATTGAGGTCTCTCCCCATTGGCATCTTGTACTCGTGTGGGGCGAAGCTCGCAAAGGTCAGTGTGGGTACGTTTCGGTGGGGATTCGGTCTAATAAAATGTATATTGGGATCGGTTTGGATTGTTGTTGGGCTGTTTGTGTTGATTCCCGCTGAATCGAACACACCCTCAGAACATGCCCCTGTCCAACGAGAAGGTCATTGGGATCCATAGCAACCACGTACTACACTACAACCAAGATGGAGGCGCCCATAATCAAAATGCCAGGCGGAAGAGCGTGTCACCTAAAAAACACGCAGGAAAGTGTCAAAAAGTTAAGATCATAGTGTATACAACATTTCAAGCTCCTTATGTTAAATTAGTTTGTACGCAACCACGAACCACACAATTCCTGTCTGTTCGCATCACTTTTGGGTCCAACCTAGCTCCCCTTTGATCAGTTTAAGCATATGAGACGTGAGAGAGGAACAGTAAAGAAATAAATGCCCCAAAATTGGTGGAAGGGCTATATTATTTAGGCTATAACATCGCGGGGAGAGGGGGAGGGGGCGTAAAAAAAATCCCCAAAATAAGAGTTGAGTTTTCTGAGTTATGGAAATATTTGGATGCTATGGCAATTTGTCTGCCTAAAAATACACAAAAAGTTACTCAATAGTAGTAAGATATGCGGTTTTCGATGTGGATTGACCGGAGGAGATTTGGATGAGGTATGAACCACACGCTAAAAACTAAAGTGTTAAAAACTACACTTGAAGTGCTGTATTTAACACTTACTAAGTGCTGAACTACCACTTTGTTCAAGTGTAGATATCCCAGAACTTGACAGGTGTTATAATAATACCACTTGGCAAGTGTAATGTCGCGACACTTAAAAGGAAACAACACAGATGACGCGGATCAGACTCGAACTCTCGAGCCTGATCCGCGTCATCTGTGTTGTGTCCTTTTAATTATGTACCCACCAAGCGCAAATCAAATTATGGACGATTCTGGAAGAACCACCAATGCTAGACACATGAGAAGTGCCATCCATTCAAGTTTCAGATGTCTGACGATTGTAATGTCTAAGTGCTTTAAGCATTGCACTTTGAGTGTTAAAATCAAACCCTAAGAGTTAGAATGGATTTAACACCTTGAAAGTGTCAGGTTTAACACTTTAGTTTTTAGTGTGCACCTCCGGGTAGGATAGTTGAAGGCGGTTATGGGGAGGGATGAAGGCGGCAAGAGTGCGGTCATATTTTTAAAAAAAGCTTAAATTTAATAATTTTAATTGCTATCACATAATCCCCCAACATTTCAAAGGAGTTAGCAGATAATTTTAATTGCTATGACGTAGTTCGATACTCAATTGCAAAGTGTTTAAATTTATTGATAAAAACTTCACTAAATTTCTCGAAAAACAAAATAGCGTAGCAGTTTGCGAGAATACATGTATATGGCATGCTTCAATAAAGCAACATAGGAAAGTGTCAGAGCGTGTAATTGTGTGTGTGTGGGGGGGGGGGGGGGGGGGGGAGCTATTGTGTTTGTGAAAAATCGGTCACCTACCCCACTTTGCTTTGATGCATTTAAACATCAGTGAAATTTAAATGGAGGAGACATGTTTTTTGTTTTCTCATTCATCATGGTCTGTCGCTTATCAAAGCAGCCGTAGGTGTTTAACAGTTGTGTTAAAGAAATGATTTCGCGCGCGATTTTTTGTGTTAAACAAGTGCCACTGCATTCTTGTAGGAATTGACATAACCAAGTAAAAATAATGTCCAGTCACCATTTTACTCAACTGTTATGGCAATAATTACTTTTAATTGATAAACTCAAGTAAAAAACGAAAGGTGCTAATATGAAGTTAATAACATTCAATTGCTTATCGATGAAAATGTATCATAGAAAATGATAAAGTGTTAACGAGCCAATAGAAAGCCACGCCCCTTTGTGATTCTTGCTTTACAGCCTCTGCCAATCAGGGTGCAGGAAAGCGTCACGTGCACCTGTAAAATTTCATTCAGTGTTTTCAATCAAGACTGAAAGTAAATATGAAAAGAATTCCTAGTCCAGGCACATTAGACATAAAAATGAGAAAGTAAGGAAAAAAATCGGAGAAAGCTGATTTTTTATATGTTTCCGGGACACACATTGCGGATAAAGTGTGAAAAGTCCCCGCGAATACGAGTTGAGCTTTTTTAGTTATATCGTTTTTTTGATGAAAAAAAAAATTTTAAAAAAAATTCGACCCAGCTCCATATTTCTCATTCTTATTCGCCTTAGTAGGGTGAGAATCATAAATATCGTGCTGAATTATATTGAGAATACATATCCCCAACAGAAAATGCCAACTTTGTACCAATCCTCACACTCAATGGTGAAATATTCACGAAAATGTACAAAATTACGAAAAAAAAATTATTGTTTTCATACACACAACGGTACACAACGTCCATTAAATCAAACCTACGACTACTTTGGGAGTTAAATTATATATCAAAAATTGCAGAAAAGCAGTGGCTTTATAATGATATATAACAATAGTCATTTATTCCATAATGAACTGGTGAAACGTGTGAAATATTAACCATACCCCCTAAACTCAAATTCAAACGGCATCGACTTTTCTCATTCAAATACCGTATTATAGCATCATTGTTTCAATTTCCATGTTCGATTAAATCACATAATGTGGTGTTCGCCTACACTCAAGATGCAAACTGAATGTGAGAAACAGGGACTGAACGTTTGTCCAGTGGCGTTTGACCAACCACTTTATATCAAAGCAGTGGAGATTTTGTCTTCGTCAGATAAGTTGACAAAAGGTTTCGTTGGACTCGGCGGCTTCCATATGATTATGTCATATTTAGGGGCAATTGGTTCGATCATGGCTGGTAGCGGCTTGGATGAACTTTGGGGGACTGTTTATGCTGGTGGGTCAATCCATCATTTGATCAGTGGTCATGCATATTCAAGAGCAGTTCGTGCCCATTTGCTAACACAAATTGCCATTACAAAACTTGTGTTTGAAGAAAGCCGAACACTAGATAACATAGACTGTACAGAAGTCTATGAAATATTCTGTGGACTTGCCAGAGGTGACTGTACAACAGCTGACGCTGTCAATCAAGAAAGTGTCAACCATCTACTGTCAAAATTACACGAACTGCTCCAGAATGCGTCCGTAGGACGCACAGGAAAGCTTTGGGTACAATACTACGAGCAAATAGGTCTTCTCCAGTTGTTCCTGAGAGCAGAGCGCACAGGCGACTGGGAACTCCACACATATTGTGTTCGCAATATGATTCCAGTATTTCACGCAGGTGGTCATTTTGCATACGCAAAAAGTTCTCATCTCTATTTGCAGCAGATGAATGAGCTAACAGAAATAATGCAACAGGATGATTTGAAGTTGTTCACTGAGAAAGGTTACTTTACCATAAGGCGCTCAGATAAATTCTGGGACGGGATATATTCTGATCAGACCATAGAGCAGTGTTTAATGAGAATGTTCAAGCTCCCTGGTGGTCTCACACATGGCAGGGGAATAACCGATAGCACTGTTGCGAAATGGGTACATGGACTACCTCTTTGCCTTCCGATATGTAATGCTCTCGAAAATTTTGTTCATGTTCACACTGGTCATGGCGAACAACATCGGGATCTCCGTCAAAGTTCACAATTGACTGATGCCAATGATATCACCAAATTATTGAACTGGCTCAGAGTGCATTCCCCCTTTCAGAATAGAGATCCATTACAATTAGTCTCTATAGCGACCGGGCTTGTGGCCGACGAAACTGTGAACTGTGACCAAGTTCGCAAAATTGGTGAATGTTGCGTATCGAATGTTGTAAGCAAAACGTTCAACAGCATCAAACTACGACGTGTTGACACTGTGAAGTCTTTCGCATCGATGGCAAATAGCATCAAAGTCCTTGGAAGTAAGGTAGTGATTGACCCCACAATTCTGTTCAACCGCATCACATGTGTTATTCAGTCACAAGCAGAGATGGAAGAGTATCTCAAATATGAACTCGCCCCGAAACTACCAGCATTGTTTGATTCTGCTGGAATGAGGAAGACACAGAAAAGCACGCTCGGTAAGATCCTCAAAACATACGGTTCCGAGCAAACTAAAATCCCAGAACATTCTCTGTTTGTTGTAGATATTGGATTTTTATTGAGGGCAGTTGTATGGCCTAAACAGTCGTCATATAAGGACATATGTACATCATATTCCAATTATCTAGTGAGACATTTTGGGGCGAACGTCGTGGTTGTTTTTGATGGTTATGCTTGTAGAATGTCGACAAAGGGCATGGAACAAGCTCGTAGATCTAAAGACAGGTATTCCATTGATATCAATATCTCACCCGAGTTACCAGCCACCACACCCCAATCCGATTTCCTTGCAAATGCCAAGAACAAAACCCAACTGATCGATCTTCTAATGCAGGAGCTATCTGCTATCAATATTCAGTCCAATCAGGCCGAGGCTGATGCTGATGTACTGATAGCCGAAACTGCACTTGACATCACTCAAGATGACAACAATGTTGTCGTTGTGGGAACAGACACAGACTTGTTAGTCATTCTTACCTCTCGAGTTCAACCGGGATGTAATATTCACATGATGTATTCCATTACCCCAAAATTACTAGTTTCAGTTAGTAAAATAGCAACCAAAATGGGTGACCATAGAAGCAACCTCCTTGTAGCACATTCTATAAGTGGTTGTGACACAACTTCTGCACTCTTCCGAGTTGGTAAGAAGAAAGTATTCAGTACAATTGTCTCCGATGTTACTAGCGACTCACAACAGTATGTCAACACAATTTTGGCGGATGACAGTACACCAAGTGCAGTAGCCGCTGCCGGGGAACAACTTCTCCTGATCTTATACGGGAGTAAAACTGTTTCCTCTCTCGACCAATATAGATATGTCACTTACAAGCGTTATGTAGCAAAATCTAAACTGAATAAACCCATCGACCTAGCCTCACTCCCACCAAGCAGCGATGCTGCACAACAACATGTCTACAGATGTTATCTCCAGGTCCAACAATGGCTGGGCACTTCGCTGCCTCCGACGTATTGGGGGTGGTCGCTAGACAATGGACTTCTTGTACCGACTGCAGCCACAAAGCCATGTGCCCCCGATAACCTACTGAATCTGATCAGTTGTGGTTGCAAGAGTGCTTGTACAAAAAGGTGTGGGTGTAAGAAGGCAGGACTCTCTTGCTCAGGTTTGTGTAATTGCAGTTCGGATTCTTGTAACAACCACAGAAACACTGTCCTGTCGGAAATTTCTGAGTTCGATGAATAATATGTATATAGGTCATGTCATTTCTGTATATAGCGTTGATAATAGTCAATGTAACTTAATCCATGTTGATTGATTTGTACATTCTGTAAATATTATTTATTGATTTTTGTACATTCTGTAAATATTATTTATTGATCTAATGCTGCCAGACACAGACGTGTCTGTTCGGTCCCAAGCCCGAAAATAGTTGAGTTCTCATGCTGACGAATTTTATGCCAAAAGGGGAACTCGGCCAGAAGCAGAGGGGGTCTTCCATAATGTCTATTTTGTAAGCAATGATAAAAGTCTTCAAATGGTGGTGGATTTTTTATCGTCTGTCCAACTAACATCCCGTTCTGTACTACGACCCTTTGGGCAAATCCGTTAGGAAAATCGTCATTTTTTGCGTAAATCCGATACTTTTTTGTGAATTTTCAATAATTTTTCGCAGAAATTGTCACAGAATGCACATTTTCCTCTAGGTAAATGTATATTAGACATTATGTAGCTCGAAATACGCGTAAACAAAAAATACAGTTGGATCAATTCGAGGTTACAAAGTTCGTGCGATTTTTTTTTGATTTTTTTCAAACGCGTTTTCGAAAAAAGGCTGTAGAAAAAAAAGCTCAACTGGGATTTTAGGGGACTTTTGTCTAATCGTTCAGTGACATGTACTCGACATTCTCTGAACAAATCAGCTTTCTCCGATTTTTTTCCCTAGTGAAACCTAATGTTCTTGGGCTATCCACGTTTGTGATAAGAAGACCTTTTTGGAAGTCTCTGCGCATTTACATATTAAATGAAACGGATAATTAATTTTAAAGCGTTTGATAAAAAAAATCGATCAAAAAACCTATTGAAAAACATGCAATGCATGCTCATCCCATCATAAACGTTTCGGTAAAAAATCCCACCTTTATCCCAAAAAATCCCACAAAAACATGAAAGAACTTCCATTCTATCGAAAACGTCTTGACATTTATCCAACCATTTATCATAAACGTTTTGATATAAAATCCTACTTTTATCCCCAAAAAGTAAACATGAGAACTACCTTTCTATTGTAAACGTTTTGACCTCTATACAAATATTTATCATAACATGTATTGTCCCCTACCATCGTACAAGGTTTGTGGAGAAAATCAGCAGTTCTTCGGTACCCTCATTTGCTTACCCCACCCACTGTAAAAGTGGTATAAACGATGTTACCCGATTAACCACAGAAATATGACATGGGAAGGAATCTGCGACTCTATATTACCCACCCAACAATGCGAGACATGTGCTGACTTGGGAAAAAAACCTCCTAGAGCAACTTGAAAAGTTTCAGCGCGCCAAAGGTAGGGACAGTGTGGGATTTGAAATCCGTTGCGACCCGAGAGAGTCAGAAGTAAGTGTCCGTAATGTTATTTGGTTCGAGTGTGCGGTGGGGCAGTGGGTTCAAGACCTCCAGCTGGAAGGGGACTAGCAACTGTGCATAACTACAAAAATGCTGTGTTTTATTTAGAAACGTTGTCATATTTATGGTAGTACAGAAATTGCAATTTGATGGATGTTTCAGAAGAAAGACGAGTCCCTCACCAACAATGAGCACTCAACAAATAGCGAGGACCCCTCTTACGAACATTAAGGACCTCTCACGAATAGTAAGGACCCCCTCACAAACAGCGAGGAGTCCCTCATAAACAGTGAGCACCTAACAAATAACGAGAACACCCCCCCCCCCCCCTCATAAACAGCGAGGGGTCCCTCACAAACAGCGAGGAGTCCCTCACAAACAATGAGGACCCCCTCAAATATAGTGAGGGACCACTCACCCCACAGAGAGTGAAAGTTCCCTCCAAAATGATTCCTCCCATCCTCATTCAAGAAAAACTGATGATCTTCAAACATAGTTTATTGAATGCACTGGGGCGGTGTTGAGGTAAAGTAACCTCTCTCAAAATACATCATTTCCTCATAACGTTTTTTTTTCAACTTAGACACTTTTTCTGCCCCACAATACCTTTAAAGCTAGTTCGAACATCAGGGACAGAAGCCCATGCTTTGCGTAGCCCTAGTTGAATAAAGCATTTGCACTTGTTACGAAACTGATAATGCCCCCAGTGCATGTTCAATCCTCCAATAAGGAGATTATATAAACAATAAACGAAATATTTTCAACGATACGAGTTTTTATTTCAGCTACAAAAAATGTTAAATTGTCTTTAACATTTTTATTTCAACAACAAACATACAGTTAAAACTAGAAGTCCTGTCATGAAATGCGCACAAATAGCACGTCAATCTGTGCGTTAATGTACGCGTTATGGCCCAAGTAAAGCTATCAAATTCTGTACATATGGCCTGTGCACAAGCAATGTTTCAGCCAATGGACCTCCGGGTAACCCGGAGGTCCATTGGCAGAAACATTGCATGTGTTTGCTATGAGTAATCAGGAGAACCTGTCGTGCTTTGGATGCCATTCGACATGGCAATTGCGCGCAATTCCAACTCGCAGTTAAGCCTAGATAAGCGCACTATTCGTGACAGGACTTCTAGTTTTAACTGTAGTACAGCCCTTTCACAATACCACAATATAATAAATATTTTCTAGTGGTTTCTCTAATCGTCATCTGTTTCTATCGACACTAAAAATCTATATTTTCTTTTTAAAGGATGAAAAATATATTTTCGTTTCTCAATGAGGGGGGGGGGGGGGGGCACTAAAAATGTACAAGACGTGACGTCCTATTTTTTATTCAGCTCGTTTTTACACCCACCTACCCCTACGTGCACATTTTCTACTACCGTTCTCAGACACCCACCCCCCACTCTCCCATTAAAATCCAAAATAAACTTAGTAGGCACAGCTGTCTTTAGGGGGGTTTCATAATGTTCTTAAACTGGTACCACCAATTTAAACCTATGTGGGCTGCTGTGGGCCCCAATCTACAAATGACAAGCTGTTCATTATCAGGCTTGGCCAGAGCAGGTGTACATATACGGGAACAAATTTTCATTTGAATTGTTCTGTCAGTATTCTCAGGTGTTTGCTACTTTCCTCTTCTATCCATACAAATTCTATTAATAAATAAATAACTTGGGTTGAATTTAGTGCATCAGAGAGAATTTTCCCAAAATATTGTCTACACAGTTTCTACATTTCGAACAAGATACCCACCCCCTACTAACGTGTGGCATTTTCCCAGATTAAGCCCAATATTCTCACATATAAAGTCTCCTGATGTTGTATTTATGTTAAGAGTGTGATGTACAACATCATCTTTAAGGTTTGAAACACAAATGATGGTATATATTAGCTGATATATTGATATATTTTAAAAAAATTCAAAAAATTGCATAAGTTGGAAATGCACATTTTTGGCGCACTCAGGAGACCCACCCACCCCCCACGTCACGTCTTGCAAATTTTTGGTGCTCCTCCCCCCCCCCCCCCCCCCCCTGTCTCAATTGCGAATTTTTCGGCTCCGCTCATTCCGAAACTCTCATTATTTTTCTATACATCGGATGTCACCCCAACACCATACTCGATTCACGCCCATGAAAATCCTCTTACAGACGGAATTTCTCACACTGTCTTCCTGAGATTCCCTGGCCTCTTTGACGGCCTCGTCGTCGGGCAAGCCTCGACGCTTTCAACTCCTGAAATTCCTCCACATTATCCTCATATGCTATTCGAATTAAATCGTCTGCAGGAATGTTTTCGTCGGCTTCGTCTTCTGAATATTCACTTCCAGTAGTTGTATGGGTAACCTGAATATGCACTCTCCACGGAATCCGACAAGATGTCACCTCCCTTCACCACCCATTATTATTTGGGAACAGTACTCCTTACAATGTCTCGATAAGTTACTTGATCGACAAAAGAACTTTCCACAAGACTCGTACACCGGCATATCTCAACAGCATACATGTAAATGAACAACTGATGCAAGCCCACCAACATCATTGTATTTAAAAGCGTGATGAGGTACTGATGAATTATAGGAAAGTTATGAGAGAGAGGCTAGTTTTTCTCCTCACTCCCCCCCCCCCCCCCCCCCCACTGCATGTGTAACATACGTCTGTCCAGGGTGAGATAGCAGGGAGAGACAGATGTATCCCACCCCACCTACGTGACGTTATACATTTATAACGTTATTATGACGCTATACACAGTTTTTGGCTACCAACTAATTCATATTGACGTCATCAGAATGCCGTGTGCTCAAAGTTTGATGCTCTAAAACTCTTTAAACCACAAGATGCCACCGTTCCTAATTGATTTCGTGGTATATACCTTTGGTATAAACATAACTTTTGCATGCTCTTTTCGATGGTGTCATTAGTTTTTCAAAACAACGAATACCAAATGAGTTGATTATATCAGCACATGACCGCCGATTACCTCTGGCTAACGTAACCGCTGTATGGTGGGTGAAGAAAAAATAATCCCTGATGGGTACGGGTGTGGGATGGGAAAATCTCACCCTCGGGACAAGATATTTGGTCCAGACACTCGACAAGCCTCGTGTCTGGCCCAAATATCTTGCCCTCGGGTGAGATTTTCCCATCCCACACCCGTACCCATCAGGGATTATAATAACCAACCCCCTCCTTAGTTAATAAAATACACTATGTTTGAAGTATTGGATTTTCTTGTATGAGAATGGGAGGAATCATTTTTGAGGTGGGGGGAGGCATCGTTGTTTGTGAGGGGGCCCTCATTGTTTGTGAGAGGGTACTCATTGTTTTTGAGGGGGTTGTGAGGGGGTGTTCATTGTTTGAGGTCCCCCTAATAAACAAGGAGGAGCCCCTTCGCAACCCTCACAAACAATGAGGCCCCCCCCCCCCCCACAAACAATGAGGACCCGTCATAACCCCTCACGACAACGAGGATCCCCTCAAAAATGATTCCTCCCATCCCCATTCAAGAAAATACAATACTTCGAACATTGTATATTTTATTAACTGAGGTGAGGGTGGGGTAACCCAGCCTCCCTCTCATAGATACGTCCCCTTTAAACGAAAATGTACTGACACCATAAGTAGAATATCCTTCACCGAAAATGACATTATTGATATTTAAATGATTTGTAAAGGATCTACCAGTTAATAACGCTAGTAACCACATTGACATTGTAAAGGATCTACCAGATAATAACGCTAATACCACATTGACATTGGACATAACTTTCGAAGATAAACCAAACTGTTAGTCTACAAAACGTTATATTTACTTTTCAAAAAGTACATAGACCTGATTATGTTTCCTAGTGAGTGAAATATGCAGTTATAAATCCTTTTTATAAAAATGGTGACTGGTTTGACAGGGGCTCCTCCTCTCTATTAAATTGTGCTAGTAAGGTCATGGAAAGAGTCACGTTTAAGGATATATATCGCGCCTATTTCAAGGACAGAAATCTATTCGATGAGTATCAATCAGGTATTCTACCAAACAATATGACGTTCAGATAATTGAAGTATACTACAACCTAAGTCAGCCTATTGATATAAATGAACACACCTGTGGGGTTTTCTTTAATATACCAAAGACCTTCAACAGAGAAAGGCATACTGGAATAATTTTCAGAAGTAAAACAATGTGGTGTATCCGGGTCTCTTCTTAGGTGGTTTAAAGGCTATTTGACTATTAGCAGAGATTTATTGTAAATGGTCGCAACTAAAATGTAGGTACACCAGGGTTCAGTACTTAGACCTTCTCTTTCTCTATTGATTATTAGCAGAGATTTATTGTAAATGGTCGCCTCTAAAATGTAGGTACACCAGGGTTCAGTACTTAGACCCTCTATCTCTCTATTTGATTATTAGCAGAGATTTATTGTAAATGGTCGCCTCTAAAATGTAGGTACACCAGGGTTCAGTACTTAGACCCTCTATCTCTCTATTTGATTATTAGCAGAGATTTATTGTAAATGGTCGCCACTAAAATGTTGGTACACCAGGGTTCAGTACTTAGACCTTCTCTTTCTCTATTGATTATTAGCAGAGATTTATTGTAAATGGTCGCCTCTAAAATGTAGGTACACCAGGGTTCAGTACTTAGACCTTCTCTTTCTCTATTGATTATTAGCAGAGATTTATTGTAAATGGTCGCCACTAAAATGTAGGTACACCAGGGTTCAGTACTTAGACCTTCTCTTTCTCTAGTTTACATGACATCACGGTTTTATAGAATAGCCTAGAAGGTTTCGACTCGAATCGAATAAGTGACAACCTTCAAAACCAAATCAAATCTAGAACGTTCGTGGTGGGGAGGGGGTGGAGGTACCTACCACTGGAAATCACTGCGGTTTTACATTGACTATTGTACAACCTGGTGCTTCATTAATTAAAATTTTGCTGATGATAATTTTGATTACCTTGCAAATGCGTGCGTGGACATCACTGACCACCTATGGGTTATGCCCAGTCCACGGCGACTGTACTGTACAACTTCCACTGCAGAATACCCGGTAACTTATAAAGGCACTATATCGTTACCAATTTTACGATATGGTGACTGATAGCATCCCACTAACCACTACACTGTTCAGTAGATTATAGGGTTTATTAGATATTTCGTCACACAATGTCAAGTGTCTTATCGCTACCAATTTTGCGATACTGTTACTGCTAGCATCCCACTAACCACGACACTGTTCAATGGATTATAGTGTTTATTAGAAATTTCGTTCAAAAACATGAAGCGTACATTATTTATAGTATAACAAATTATTAAAACGCTGTATAAATGACCGGAGCCGGGAAAGGGTAGGGGCGGGGTTGTAACCCCGGGCTGGGAACTTTGGGGGCTCGGATTGGCCCCATGAGTTCGGGATTCTTGAGTTAGGCCTGTCCCAAACACCCAACAGATCAAACATGGCCTGAAAGACCGCATTATATTTTGTTTGCTGTGGTACCTCCTTTCAAAGGATGTACCAAACCAACAACTTAAAGTGCGGGCTTTTTAGGACATATTTAGACTAGTCCCCCACCCCATTCAAGGTTATGACTCCTGTGCCAACTGTCAAGAGGGGAGATGTATCGTGACTGGAGTTCTGCACTTGATCAACAGTTGTAATTGTGGACTGCATGATTCTTGAAGTACTAACTTTATTAAATCAACTTGACGTAATAATCATATCATTTCAAGAACTGTGCGGTCAATAGTTATAACTCTAGGACACTGGGTACTCACTGATGAACGTCATTTTGACGCACACAAAATAATGTGATTTTTTATCCCCAAAGCCGACAGAAGTCTCCATTTAATTACTAATTTCAAAATTTTCTTAGGGGGATCTTCCCTACCCAACCATGATTACCGGCCCTAGCACCTATTCATTCTTTAAACCTTGATTACCGGCCCTAGCACCTATTCAGTCTTTATACCATGATTACCGACCCCAACACCTATTCATTCTTTATACCATGATTACCGGTCCTAGCACCTATTCATTCTTTATACCATGATTACCGGCTCTAGCACCTAATCATTCTTTATACCATGATTACCGGCCCTAGCACCTATACATTCTTTATACATGATTACCGGCCCTAGCACCTATTCATTCTTTATACCATGATTACCGGCCCTAGCACCTATTCATTCTTTATACCATGATTACCGGCCCCAGCACCTATTCATTCTTTATTCCATGATTACCAGTCCTAGCACCTATTCATTCTTTATACCATGATTACTGGCCCTAGCACCCATTCATTCTTTATACCATGATTACCGGACCTAGCACCTATTCATTCTTTATACCATGATTACCGGCAACAGCACCTATTCATTCTTTATACCATGATTACCGGTCCTAGCACCTATTCCTTCTTTATACCATGATTACTGGCCCTAGCACTTATTCATTCTTTATGCCATGATTACCGGCCCTGGCACCTATTCATTCTTTATACCATGATTAACGGCCGTAGCACCTATTCATTCTTTATACCATGATTACCGGCCCTAGCACCTATACATTCTTTATACATGATTACCGGCCCTAGCACCTATTTATTCTTTATACCATGATTACCGGCCCTAGCAACTATTCATTCTTTATACCATGATTACCGACCCCAGCACCTATTCATTCTTTATTCCATGATTACCAGTCCCAGCACCTATTTATTCTCTATACCATGATTACCGGCCCTAGCACCTATTCATTCTTTATACCATGATTACCGGCCCTAGCACCTATTCATTCTTTATACCATGATTAACGGTACTAGCACCTATTCATTCTTTACACCATTATTAGCGGTCCTAGCACCTATTCATTCTTTATACAATGATTACTGGCCCTAGTTCCTATTCATTCTTTATACCTTGATTACCGGCCCTAGCACCTATTCATTCTTTATACCATGATTACCGACACCAGCACCTATTCATTCTTTATACCATGATTACCGGCCCTAGCACCTATTCATTCTTTATACCATGATTACCGGCCCTAGCACCTATTCATTCTTTACACCATGATTACCGGCCCTAGCACCTATTCATTCTTTATACCATGATTACCGGCCCTAGCACCTATTCATTCTTTATACCATGATTACCGACCCCAGCACCTATTCATTTTTTATACCATGATTACCGATCCTAGCACCTATTCATTCTTTATACCATGATTACCGGCCATAGCACCTATTCATTCTTTATACCATGATTACCGGCCACAGCACCCATTCATTCTTTATACCATGATTACCGGCCCTAGCACCTATTCATTCTTTATACCATGATTACCGGCCCCAGCAAACTATTCATTCTTTATACCATGATTACCGGTCCTAGCACCTATTCCTTCTTTATACCATGATTACTGGGCCTAGCACTTATTCATTCTTTATGCCATGATTACCGGCCCTAGCACCTATTCATTCTTTATACCATGATTAAAGGCCGTAGCACCTATTCATTCTTTATACCATGATTACCGGCCCTAGCACCTATACCTTCTTTATACATGATTACCGGCCCTAGCACCTATTTATTCTTTATACCATGATTACCGGCCCTAGCACCTATTCATTCTTTATACCATGATTACCGGCCCCAGCACCTATTCATTCTTTATACCATGATTACCGGCCCTAGCACCTATACATTCTTTATACATGATTACCGGTCCTAGCACCTATTTATTCTTTATACCATGATTACCGGCCCTAGCACCTATTCATTCTTTATACCATGATTACCAGCCCTAGCACCTATTCATTCTTTATACCATGATTACCGGCCCCAGCACCTATTCATTCTTTATTCCATGATTACCAGTCCTAGCACCTATTCATTCTTTATACCATGATTACTGGCCCTAGCACCCATTCATTCTTTATACCATGATTACCGGCCCTAGCACCTATTCATTCTTTATACCATGATTACCAGCCCCAGCACCTATTCATTCTTTATACCATGATTACCGGCCCTAGCACCTATACATTCTTTATACATGATTACCGGCCCTAGCACCTATTTATTCTTTATACCATGATTACCGGCCCTAGCACCTATTCATTCTTTATACCATGATTACCGGCCCCAGCACCTATTCATTCTTTATTCCATGATTACCAGTCCCAGCACCTATTTATTCTTTATACCATGATTACTGGCCCTAGCACCTATTCATTCTTTATACCATGATTACCGGCCCTAGCACCTATTCATTCTTTATACCATGATTACCGGTACTAGCACCAATTCATTCTTTATACCATGATTAGCGGTCCTAGCACCTATTCATTCTTTATACCATGATTACTGGCCCTAGTTCCTATTCATTCTTTATACCTTGATTACCGGCCCTAGCACCTATTCATTCTTTATACCATGATTACCGACACCAGCACCTATTCATTCTTTATACCATGATTACTGGCCCTAGCACCTATTCATTCTTTATACCATGATTACGGGCCCTAGCACCTATTCATTCTTTATATCATGATTACTGGCTCTAGCACCTATTCCTTCTTTATACCATGATTACCGGCCCTAGGACCTATTCATTCTTTATACCATGATTACCGACCCCAGCCCCTATTCATTTTTTATACCATGATTACCGATCCTAGCACCTATTCATTCTTTATACCATGATTACCGGCCCTAGCACCTATTCATTCTTTATACCATGATTACCGGCCACAGCACCCATTCATTCTTTATGCCATGATTACCAGTCCTAGCACCTATTCATTCTTTATACCATGATTACTGGCCCTAGCACCCATTCATTCTTTATACCATGATTACCGGCCCTAGCACCTATTCATTCTTTATACCATGATTACCAGCCCCAGCACCTATTCATTCTTTATACCATGATTACCGGTCCTAGCACCTATTCCTTCTTTATACCATGATTACTGGCCCTAGCACTTATTCATTCTTTATGCCATGATTACCGGCCCTAGCACCTATTCATTCTTTATACCATGATTAACGACCGTAGCACCTATTCATTCTTTATACCATGATTACCGGCCCTAGCACCTATACATTCTTTATACATGATTACCGGCCCTAGCACCTATTTATTCTTTATATCATGATTACCGGCCCTAGCACCTATTCATTCTTTATACCATGATTACCGGCCCCAGCACCTATTCATTCTTTATTCCATGATTACCAGTCCCAGCACCTATTTATTCTTTATACCATGATTACTGGCCCTAGCACCTATTCATTCTTTATACCATGATTACCGGCCCTAGCACCTATTCATTCTTTATACCATGATTACCGGTACTAGCACCAATTCATTCTTTATACCATGATTAGCGGTCCTAGCACCTATTCATTCTTTATACCATGATTACTGGCCCTAGTTCCTATTCATTCTTTATACCTTGATTACCGGACCTAGCACCTATTCATTCTTTATACCATGATTACCGACACCAGCACCTATTCATTCTTTATACCATGATTACTGGCCCTAGCACCTATTCATTCTTTATACCATGATTACGGGCCCTAGCACCTATTCATTCTTTATATCATGATTACTGGCCCTAGCACCTATTCCTTCTTTATACCATAATTACCGGTCCTAGCACCTATTCATTCTTTATACCATGATTACCGACCCCAGCACCTATTCATTTGTTATACCATGATTACCGGCCCTAGCACCTATTCATTCTTTATGCCATGCTTACCGGCCCTTGCACCTATTCATTCTTTATACCATGATTACCGGCCCTACCACCTATTCAGTCTTTATATGATGATTACCGGCCCTAGCACCTATTCATTCTTTATACCATGATTACCAGCCCTAGCACCTATTCATTCTTTATACCATGATTACCGGCCCTAGCACCTATTCATTCTTTATACCATGATTACCGGCCCTAGCACCTATTGATTCTTTATACCATGATTACCGCCCCTAGCACCTATTCATTCTTTATACCATGATTACCGGTCCTAGCTCCTATTCATTCTTTATACCATGATTACTGGCCCTAGCACCTATTCATTCTTTATACCATGATTACCGCCCCTAGCACCTATTCATTCTTTATACCATGATTACCGGCCCTAGCACCTATTCAGTCTTTATACCATAATTACCGGCCCTAGCACCTATTCAGTCTTTATACCATAATTACCTATTCTACTATATATAAAAAAAGCTATGACATAAATTTTAGCTTAACACACCAACCGCGGTGAACACGCCAGCAATGGAATTTCAGTAGTAAAAAAGTACACCTACAGTGGAACTACATCCAAGTTGACCTTTGGTGACCTCGCCTTGAATGTAAACTTGTCTAAATTTACCACTCGTCGCCTCGCGAAGAATGAAATGAAACCCGCAATAATTTATAACGTTTTTAAATACGTAACGTCGTTTACCTCATAAGGTACCAAAAATGAACAAACACACGCTGTCTCACGTTCATAAAGCACCCATAACTCTTAGTAATATGTTATGGTGTTATTAAAATGAAAAAGGACCCGTAATTTGCGGTTTTGTTTTCTATTTCGTTTTGGCGATTTATTTATTTATTTATTTATTTATTTATTCATTTATTGGTGCTTAACGCCACATCAGCAACTTGGGCTATATCGTGGCGAGAAAACAGTGGTATATAAAAAGTCATTATCAAGAATGAAGTAAAAATTGAATAAAAATAATCACTAAAGACATGTCAAAGACAAAAATGATTAGAAAAGCAATGAGTAATGAGATGAGAAAATACATTATAAATCAACCTGAGGAATTGAGACTTGAAGATTCGAGATTAAAAGAATAAAAACAATTTTAAAATTTGGTAAAAAGGTTGATTACTTTCAGAAATGACACAATTTTGTGTGGGCTCGTATTATAAAATAGATCTCTAAGGGATCCAGCTGTGAAGTACTGCCCTCTAACAAGATTAAAATCAGTGCAATGTAAAAAAATGTGTTCGTTTTAGCGATAAGATTGCCAGCGGAAGTACAGTCGACCTGTGCTCATGTAAACAAAAACAGATTCACACTTCTGAATGTTGATTTATTTAACATTTAAAGAGTCTTAATTACCTGACGATCAGGGTATAAATAAAATATATCCAAAGTAGTTTGGGGTACCACGAGTGGTGAACATTTGGTACACCAAGCTACTGTGGGTATATTCTATAGATATATCACGATGTGGACGTTGTTGATAAAATAAATAGAAAAAATGGTCACAGAACATCAAAGAGTAGTGAAATAGAGCTTAATGATCAAACATTCAAACTAATTTGGAAAAGGGAACAAATTATAAAAAAAGCCAGTTTCTCAATTTGCACAGGAAAATGCCTTAACTTTGTGAAATACTGTGCACAACGATGATACAAATTTGTGAACACTTCGCAAATTCAATCTTCATATGAATTACTCTTAGTGTTAAATTTACTGATAATTTGGGGACCTGACCTTCATATAAAGCTTTTCCAATGGCGAAAATGGACAGCCATGTGGCAGACCTAATTGTATGTTACAGTTAAAACTAGAAAACATGTTATGAACTGCCCACACATAGCACATCACTCTGTACGTTTCTCTGCGTACTATGGCGATGGTAAGGCTATCAAATGTTGTGCATACACCGTATCCACAAGCTCTGTTTCCTCCAATGGACCTCTATGTTTAAGTTGGCGCTACGTTGGCTGAAACATTGTCTGTACTTTCTACTGATTACCAGGAGAAAGTATCATTCTTTGGGTGCCATTCGACGGAAAAAATTCCCTCAATTCTTACGCGAAATTATGTCAAAATAAGAACATTTTTTTGTCACAGGACCTCTAGTTTTAACCCTTACTCTGCCGAAAACGACTTCTCTCACCTATTTAACGATGATTATATATGCGTTCTGGAATGCGCAGATCAAACCTACCGTCTGATCAATTGTTGGAAAGGGTTAAGGGACCCCTTTCGAACAATTAGTCGGATGATAGAGTTTCAAGTATGCCATAAATCTTATTCAACGTCCTCGCGTATAAGCGTACATAGATGTCTTCAATATATTGCTAAATTGAGCGTGGCAGTAAAGGGCTTAACTGTAACTGTTCCCCCACCCCACCTAATATGCAGGTCCTGTAGATTATAACCAAAACACAGAGGAAATAACTTCCGTTTTGTGAAATTGAGCAAATGGCACGATTGATGATTTAGGTTTCATTGCAACATAAAATGAATTATTGCCGTGATACAGATAAAACTAAAGTCCTAAAACGAACAGAGCGCTTATCTAGGCATAATTGGGCGTAGGAATTGCGCGCAATTGCCATATCGAATGGCACCCCTAGCACGGTGGGTTCTCCTGGTTACTCATAGCAAACACATGCAATGTTTCTGCCAATGGACCTCCGGATTACCCGGAGGTCCATTGGCTGAAACATTGCTTGTGCACAGGCCATATGGACAGAATTTGATAGCCTAACTATGGTCATAACGCGTAGATTAACGCGCAGATCGACGTGCCATTTGTGCGCATTTCATGACAGGACTTCTAGTTTTAACTGTAGATGTTCCACTTTGAGGGGAGGTGTATTTATAATCCACTTCCAATGTGATAAATGTAGCCTGCATTTAAAGCTGCAACATCTCAACAGTGGATTACCACATAAATAAGGTTTGTTTCCGGTTACATTCAGTAGAAAAACAAAGTCTTTATTACACGCCTGTTCTATGAAATAAACCATGCAGAAGGGACTTTATCACACACCTGTTCTATGAAATAAACCATGCAGAAGGGACTTTATTACACACCTGTTCTATGAACTAAAACATGCAGAAAGGACTTTATTACACGCCTGTTCTTTGAACTAAACCATGCAGAAGGGACTTTATTACACGCCTGTTCTTTGAACTAAACCATGCAGAAGGGACTTTATTACACACCTGTTCTATGAAATAAACCATGCAGAAGGGACTTTATTACACACCTGTTCTATGAACTAAACCATGCAGAAGGGACTTTATTACACGCCTGTTCTATGAACTAAACCATGCAGAAGGGACTTTATTACACCCCTGTTCTTTGAACTAAACCATGCAGAAGGGACTTTATTACACACCTGTTCTATGGACTAAACCATGCAGAAGGGACTTTATTACACGCCTGTTCTTTGAACTAAACCATGCAGAAGGGACTTTATTACACGCCTGTTTTTTGAACTAAACCATGCAGAAGGGACTTTATTACACGCCTGTTCTATGAACTAAACCATGCAGAAGGGACTTTATTACACGCCTGTTCTATGAAATAAACCATGCAGAAGGGACTTTATTACACGCCTGTTCTTTGAACTAAACCATGCAGAAGGGACTTTATTACACTCCTGTTTTTTTAACTAAACCATGCAGAAGGGACTTTATTACACGCCTGTTCTATGAAATAAACCATGCAGAAGGGACTTTATTACACACCTGTTCTATGAACTAAACCATGCAGAAGGGACTTTATTACACGCCTGTTCTATGAACTAAACCATGCAGAAGGGACTTTATTACACCCCTGTTCTTTGAACTAAACCATGCAGAAGGGACTTTATTACACACCTGTTCTTTGAACTAAACCATGCAGAAGGGACTTTATTACACGCCTGTTTTTTGAACTAAACCATGCAGAAGGGACTTTATTACACGCCTGTTCTATGAACTAAACCATGCAGAAGGGACTTTATTACACGCCTGTTCTACGAAATAAACCATGCAGAAGGGACTTTATTACCCACCTGTTCTATGAACTAAACCATGCAGAAGGGACTTTATTACCCACCTGTTCTATGAACTAAACCACGCAGAAGGCATTTTATTACACGCCTGTTCTATGAACTAAACCATGCAGAAGGGACTTTATTAGACGCCTGTTCTTTGAACTAAACCATGCAGAAGGGACTTTATTACACGCCTGTTCTTTGAACTAAACCATGCAGAAGGGACTTTATTACACGCCTGTTCTATGAACTAAACCATGCAGAAGGGACTTTATTACACGCCTGTTCTTTGAACTAAACCATGCAGAAGGGACTTTATTACACACCTGTTCTATGAACTAAACCATGCAGAAGGCACTTTATTACACGCCTGTTCTATGAACTAAACCATGCAGAAGGGACTTTATTACACACCTGTTCTATGAACTAAACCATGCAGAATACATTTTATTACACGCCTGTTCTTTGAACTAAACCACGCAGAAGGGACTTTATTACACACCTGTTCTATGAACTAAACCACGCAGAAGGGACTTTATTACACACCTGTTCTATGAACTAAACCATGCAGAAGGGACTTTATTACACACCTGTTCTATGAACTAAACCACGCAGAAGGCATTTTATTACACGCCTGTTCTATGAACTAAACCATGCAGAAGGGACTTTATTACACACCTGTTCTATGAACTAAACCATGCAGAATGCATTTTATTACACGCCTGTTCTATGAACTAAACCATGCAGAAGGGACTTTATTACACACCTGTTCTATGAACTAAACCACGCAGAAGGGACTTTATTACACACCTGTTCTATGAACTAAACCACGCAGAAGGGACTTTATTACACACCTGCTCTATGAACTAAACCATGCAGAATGCATTTTATTACACGCCTGTTCTATGAACTAAACCATGCAGAAGGGACTTTATTACACACCTGTTCTATGAACTAAACCACGCAGAAGGGACTTTATTACACACCTGTTCTATGAACTAAACCACGCAGAAGGCATTTTATTACACGCCTGTTCTTTGAACTAAACCATGCAGAAGGGACTTTATTACACACCTGTTCTTTGAACTAAACCATGCAGAAGGGACTTTATTACACACCGGCTCTTTGAACTAAACCATGCAGAAGGGACTTTATTACACACCTGTTCTATGAACTAAACCATGCAGAAGGGACTTTATTACACACCTGTTCTATGAACTAAACCATGCAGAAGGCACTTTATTACACGCCTGTTCTTTGAACTAAACCACGCAGAAGGGACTTTATTACACGCCTGTTCTATAAACTAAACCATGCAGAAGGGACTTTATTACACGCCTGTTCTATGAGCTAAACCACGCAGAAGGGACTTTATTACACGCCTGTTCTTTGAACTAAACCATGCAGAAGGTACTTTATTACACGCCTGTTCTTTGAACTAAACCACGCAGAAGGGACTTTATTACACACCTGTTCTATGAACTAAACCATGCAGAAGGGACTTTATTACACGCCTGTTCTATGAACTAAACCACGCAGAAGGGACTTTATTACACACCTGTTCTATGAACTAAACCATGCAGAAGGGACTTTATTACACACCTGTTCTATGAACTAAACCATGCAGAAGGGACTTTATTACACACCTGTTCTATGAAATAAACCATGCAGAAGGGACTTTATTACACACCTGTTCTATGAACTAAACCATGCAGAAGGGACTTTATTACACGCCTGTTCTATGAACTAAACCATGCAGAAGGGACTTTATTACACCCCTGTTCTTTGAACTAAACCATGCAGAAGGGACTTTATTACACACCTGTTCTATGGACTAAACCATGCAGAAGGGACTTTATTACACGCCTGTTCTTTGAACTAAACCATGCAGAAGGGACTTTATTACACGACTGTTTTTTGAACTAAACCATGCAGAAGGGACTTTATTACACGCCTGTTCTATGAACTAAACCATGCAGAAGGGACTTTATTACACGCCTGTTCTATGAAATAAACCATGCAGAAGGGACTTTATTACACGCCTGTTCTTTGAACTAAACCATGCAGAAGGGACTTTATTACACGCCTGTTTTTTTAACTAAACCATGCAGAAGGGACTTTATTACACGCCTGTTCTATGAAATAAACCATGCAGAAGGGACTTTATTACACACCTGTTCTATGAACTAAACCATGCAGAAGGGACTTTATTACACGCCTGTTCTATGAACTAAACCATGCAGAAGGGACTTTATTACACCCCTGTTCTTTGAACTAAACCATGCAGAAGGGACTTTATTACACACCTGTTCTATGGACTAAACCATGCAGAAGGGACTTTATTACACGCCTGTTCTTTGAACTAAACCATGCAGAAGGGACTTTATTACACGCCTGCTTTTTGAACTAAACCATGCAGAAGGGACTTTATTACACACCTGTTCTATGAACTAAACCATGCAGAAGGGACTTTATTACACACCTGTTCTATGAACTAAACCATGCAGAAGGCACTTTATTACACGCCTGTTCTTTGAACTAAACCACGCAGAAGGGACTTTATTACACGCCTGTTCTATAAACTAAACCATGCAGAAGGGACTTTATTACACGCCTGTTCTATGAGCTAAACCACGAAGAAGGGACTTTATTACACGCCTGTTCTTTGAACTAAACCATGCAGAAGGTACTTTATTACACGCCTGTTCTTTGAACTAAACCACGCAGAAGGGACTTTATTACACACCTGTTCTATGAACTAAACCATGCAGAAGGGACTTTATTACACGCCTGTTCTATGAACTAAACCACGCAGAAGGGACTTTATTACACACCTGTTCTATGAACTAAACCATGCAGAAGGGACTTTATTACACACCTGTTCTATGAACTAAACCATGCAGAATGCATTTTATTACACGCCTGTTCTATGAACTAAACCATGCAGAAGGGACTTTATTACACACCTGTTCTATGAACTAAACCACGCAGAAGGGACTTTATTACACACCTGTTCTATGAACTAAACCACGCAGAAGGCATTTTATTACACGCCTGTTCTTTGAACTAAACCATGCAGAAGGGACTTTATTACACACCTGTTCTTTGAACTAAACCATGCAGAAGGGACTTTATTACACACCGGTTCTTTGAACTAAACCATGCAGAAGGGACTTTATTACACACCTGTTCTATGAACTAAACCATGCAGAAGGGACTTTATTACACACCTGTTCTATGAACTAAACCATGCAGAAGGCACTTTATTACACGCCTGTTCTTTGAACTAAACCACGCAGTAGGGACTTTATTACACGCCTGTTCTATAAACTAAACCATGCAGAAGGGACTTTATTACACGCCTGTTCTATGAGCTAAACCACGCAGAAGGGACTTTATTACACGCCTGTTCTATGAACTAAACCACGCAGAAGGGACTTTATTACACACCTGTTCTATGAACTAAACCATGCAGAAGGGACTTTATTACACACCTGTTCTATGAACTAAACCATGCAGAAGGGACTTTATTACACGCCTGTTCTATGAACTAAACCATGCAGAAGGGACTTTATTACACGCCTGTTCTATGAACTAAACCACGCAGAAGGGACTTTATTACACCCCTGTTCTATGAACTAAACCATGCAGAAGGGACTTTATTACACGCCTGTTCTATGAACTAAACCACGCAGAAGGGACTTTATTACACACCTGTTCTATGAACTAAACCATGCAGAAGGGACTTTATTACACGCCTGTTCTATGAACTAAACCACGCAGAAGGGACTTTATTACACACCTGTTCTATGAACTAAACCATGCAGAAGGGACTTTATTTCACACCTGTTCTATGAACTAAACCATGCAGAAGGGACTTTATTACACGCCTGTTCTATGAACTAAACCATGCAGAAGGGACTTTATCACACGCCTGTTCTATGAACTAAACCACGCAGAAGGGACTTTATTACACACCTGTTCTATGAACTAAACCATGCAGAAGGGACTTTATTACACGCCTGTTCTATGAACTAAACCATGCAGAAGGGACTTTATTACACACCTGTTCTATGAACTAAACCATGCAGAAGGGACTTTATTACACGCCTGTTCTATGAACTAAACCATGCAGAAGGGACTTTATTACACACCTGTTCTATGAACTAAACCATGCAGAAGGGACTTTATTACACGCCTGTTCTATGAACTAAACCACGCAGAAGGGACTTTATTACACACCTGTTCTATGAACTAAACCATGCAGAAGGGACTTTATTACACGCCTGTTCTATGAACTAAACCACGCAGAAGGGACTTTATTACACACCTGTTCTATGAACTAAACCATGCAGAAGGGACTTTATTACACACCTGTTCTATGAACTAAACCCTGCAGAAGGGACTTTATTACACGCCTGTTCTATGAACTAAACCATGCAGAAGGGACTTTATTACACGCCTGTTCTATGAACTAAACCACGCAGAAGGGACTTTATTACACACCTGTTCTATGAACTAAACCATGCAGAAGGGACTTTATTACACGCCTGTTCTATGAACTAAACCATGCAGAAGGGACTTTATTACACACCTGTTCTATGAACTAAACCATGCAGAAGGGACTTTATTACACACCTGTTCTATGAACTAAACCATGCAGAAGGGACTTTATTACACACCTGTTCTTTGAACTAAACCACGCAGAAGGGACTTTATTACACGCCTGTTCTATGAACTAAACCACGCAGAAGGGACTTTATAACACACCTGTTCTATGAACTAAACCATGCAGAAGGGACTTTATTACACGCCTGTTCTATGAACTAAACCATGCAGAAGGGACTTTATTACACACCTGTTCTATGAACTAAACCATGCAGAAGGGACTTTATTACACACCTGTTCTATGAACTAAACCACGCAGAAGGGACTTTATTACACACCTGTTCTATGAACTAAACCATGCCGAAGGGACTTTATTACACGCCTGTTCTATGAACTAAACCACGCAGAAGGGACTTTATTACACACCTGTTCTATGAACTAAACCATGCAGAAGGGACTTTATTACAGGCCTGTTCTATGAACTAAACCATGCAGAAGGGACTTTATTACACACCTGTTCTATGAACTAAACCATGCAGAAGGGACTTTATTACACGCCTGTTCTATGAACTAAACCATGCAGAAGGGACTTTATTACACGCCTGTTCTTTGAACTAAAACATGCAGAAGGGACTTTATCACACACCTGTTCTATGAAATAAACCATGCGGAAGGGACTTTATTACACGCCTGTTCTATGAATTAAACCATGCAGAAGGGACTTTATCACACACCTGTTCTATGAAATAAACCATGCAGAAGGGACTTTATTACACGCCTGTTCTTTGAACTAAACCATGCAGAAGGGACTTTATTACACCTCTGTTCTTTAAACTATACCATGCAGAAGGGACTTTATTACACACCTGTTCTATGAACTAAACCATGCAGAAGAGACTTTATTACACGCCTTTTCTATGAACTAAACCATGCAGAAGGGACTTTATTACACGCCTGTTCTATGAACTAAACCATGCAGAAGGGACTTTATTACACGCCAGTTCTATGAACTAAACCATGCAGAAGGGACTTTATTACACGCCTGTTCTTTGAACTAAACCATGCAGAAGGGACTTTATTACACGCCTGGTCTTTGAACTAAACCATGCAGAAGGGACTTTATCACACACCTGTTCTATGACATAAACCATGCAGAAGAGACTTTATTACACGCCTGTTCTATGAACTAAACCATGCAGAAGGGACTTTATTACACGCCTGTTCTTTGAACTAAACCATGCAGAAGGGACTTTATTACACCCCTGTTCTTTGAACTAAACCATGCAGAAGGGACTTTATTACACCCCTGTTCTTTGAACTAAACCATGCAGAAGGGACTTTATTACACTCCTGTTCTTTGAACTAAACCATGCAGAAGGGACTTTATTACACGCCTGTTCTATGAACTAAACCATGCAGACGGGACTTTATTACACGCCTGTTCTTTGAACTAAACCATGCAGAAGGGACTTTATTACACGCCTGTTCTATGAACTAAACCATGCAGACGGGACTTTATTACACGCCTGTTCTATGAACTAAACCATGCAGAAGGGACTTTATTACACGCCTGTTCTATGAACTAAACCATGCAGAAGGGACTTTATCACACACCTGTTCTATGAAATAAACCATGCAGAAGGGACTTTATTACACGCCTGTTCTATGAACTAAACCATGCAGAAGGGACTTTATTACACGCCTGTTCTTTGAACTAAACCATGCAGAAGGGACTTTATCACACACCTGTTCTATGAACTAAACCATGCAGAAGGGACTTTATTACACGCCTGTTCTTTGAACTAAACCATGCTGAAGGGACTTTATCACACACCTGTTCTATGAAATAAACCGTGCAGAAGGGACTTTATTACACACCTGTTCTTTGAACTAAACCATGCAGAAGGGACTTTATTACACACCGGTTCTTTGAACTAAACCATGCAGAAGGGACTTTATTACACACCTGTTCTATGAACTAAACCATGCAGAAGGGACTTTATTACACACCTGTTCTATGAACTACACCATGCAGAAGGCACTTTATTACACGCCTGTTCTTTGAACTAAACCACGCAGAAGGGACTTTATTACACGCCTGTTCTATAAACTAAACCATGCAGAAGGGACTTTATTACACGCCTGTTCTATGAGCTAAACCACGCAGAAGGGACTTTATTACACGCCTGTTCTTTGAACTAAACCATGCAGAAGGTACTTTATTACACGCCTGTTCTTTGAACTAAACCACGCAGAAGGGACTTTATTACACACCTGTTCTATGAACTAAACCATGCAGAAGGGACTTTATTACACGCCTGTTCTATGACCTAAACCACGCAGAAGGGACTTTATTACACACCTGTTCTATGAACTAAACCATGCAGAAGGGACTTTATTACACGCCTGTTCTATGAACTAAACCATGCAGAAGGGACTTTATTACACACCTGTTCTATGAACTAAACCATGCAGAAGGGACTTTATTACACACCTGTTCTATGAACTAAACCATGCAGAAGGGACTTTATTACACACCTGTTCTTTGAACTAAACCACGCAGAAGGGACTTTATTACACGCCTGTTCTATGAACTAAACCACGCAGAAGGGACTTTATAACACACCTGTTCTATGAACTAAACCATGCAGAAGGGACTTTATTACACGCCTGTTCTATGAACTAAACCATGCAGAAGGGACTTTATTACACACCTGTTCTATGAACTAAACCATGCAGAAGGGACTTTATTACACACCTGTTCTATGAACTAAACCACGCAGAAGGGACTTTATTACACAGCTGTTCTATGAACTAATCCATGCCGAAGGGACTTTATTACACGCCTGTTCTATGAACTAAACCACGCAGAAGGGACTTTATTACACACCTGTTCTATGAACTAAACCATGCAGAAGGGACTTTATTACAGGCCTGCTCTATGAACTAAACCATGCAGAAGGGACTTTATTACACACCTGTTCTATGAAATAAACCATGCAGAAGGGACTTTATTACACGCCTGTTCTATGAACTAAACCATGCAGAAGGGACTTTATTACACGCCTGTTCTTTGAACTAAACCATGCAGAAGGGACTTTATCACAGACCTGCTCTATGAAATAAACCATGCAGAAGGGACTTTATTACACGCCTGTTCTATGAATTAAACCATGCAGAAGGGACTTTATCACACACCTGTTCTATGAAATAAACCATGCAGAAGGGACTTTATTACACGCCTGTTCTTTGAACTAAACCATGCAGAAGGGACTTTATTACACCTCTGTTCTTTAAACTATACCATGCAGAAGGGACTTTATTACACACCTGTTCTATGAACTAAACCATGCAGAAGAGACTTTATTACACGCCTTTTCTATGAACTAAACCATGCAGAAGGGACTTTATTACACGCCTGTTCTATGAACTAAACCATGCAGAAGGGACTTTATTACACGCCAGTTCTATGAACTAAACCATGCAGAAGGGACTTTATTACACGCCTGTTCTTTGAACTAAACCATGCAGAAGGGACTTTATTACACGCCTGGTCTTTGAACTAAACCATGCAGAAGGGACTTTATCACACACCTGTTCTATGACATAAACCATGCAGAAGAGACTTTATTACACGCCTGTTCTATGAACTAAACCATGCAGAAGGGACTTTATTACACGCCTGTTCTTTGAACTAAACCATGCAGAAGGGACTTTATTACACCCCTGTTCTTTGAACTAAACCATGCAGAAGGGACTTTATTACACCCCTGTTCTTTGAACTAAACCATGCAGAAGGGACTTTATTACACGCCTGTTCTTTGAACTAAACCATGCAGAAGGGACTTTATTACACGCCTGTTCTATGAACTAAACCATGCAGACGGGACTTTATTACACGCCTGTTCTTTGAACTAAACCATGCAGAAGGGACTTTATTACACGCCTGTTCTATGAACTAAACCATGCAGAAGGGACTTTATTACACGCCTGTTCTATGAACTAAACCATGCAGAAGGGACTTTATCACACACCTGTTCTATGAAATAAACCATGCAGAAGGGACTTTATTACACGCCTGTTCTATGAACTAAACCATGCAGAAGGGACTTTATTACACGCCTGTTCTTTGAACTAGACCATGCAGAAGGGACTTTATCACACACCTGTTCTATGAACTAAACCATGCAGAAGGGACTTTATTACACGCCTGTTCTTTGAACTAAACCATGCTGAAGGGACTTTATCACACACCTGTTCTATGAAATAAACCGTGCAGAAGGGACTTTATTACACACCTGTTCTTTGAACTAAACCATGCAGAAGGGACTTTATTACACACCGGTTCTTTGAACTAAACCATGCAGAAGGGACTTTATTACACACCTGTTCTATGAACTAAACCATGCAGAAGGGACTTTATTACACACCTGTTCTATGAACTAAACCATGCAGAAGGCACTTTATTACACGCCTGTTCTTTGAACTAAACCACGCAGAAGGGACTTTATTACACGCCTGTTCTATAAACTAAACCATGCAGAAGGGACTTTATTACACGCCTGTTCTATGAGCTAAACCACGGAGAAGGGACTTTATTACACGCCTGTTCTTTGAACTAAACCATGCAGAAGGTACTTTATTACACGCCTGTTCTTTGAACTAAACCACGCAGAAGGGACTTTATTACACACCTGTTCTATGAACTAAACCATGCAGAAGGGACTTTATTACACGCCTGTTCTATGAACTAAACCACGCAGAAGGGACTTTATTACACACCTGTTCTATGAACTAAACCATGCAGAAGGGACTTTATTACACACCTGTTCTAAGAACTAAACCATGCAGAAGGGACTTTATTACACGCCTGTTCTATGAACTAAACCATGCAGAAGGGACTTTATTACACGCCTGTTCTATGAACTAACCACGCAGAAGGGACTTTATTACACCCCTGTTCTATGAACTAAACCATGCAGAAGGGACTTTATTACACGCCTGTTCTATGAACTAAACCACGCAGAAGGGACTTTATTACACACCTGTTCTATGAACTAAACCATGCAGAAGGGACTTTATTACACGCCTGTTCTATGAACTAAACCACGCAGAACGGACTTTATTACACACCTGTTCTATGAACTAAACCATGCAGAAGGGACTTTATTACACACCTGTTCTATGAACTAAACCATGCAGAAGGGACTTTATTACACGCCTGTTCTATGAACTAAACCACGCAGAAGGGACTTTATTACACAGCTGTTCTATGAACTAAACCATGCAGAAGGGACTTTATTACACGCCTGTTCTATGAACTAAACCATGCAAAAGGGACTTTATTACACACCTGTTCTATGAACTAAACCATGCAGAAGGGACTTTATTACACACCTGTTCTATGAACTAAACCACGCAGAAGGGACTTTATTACACACCTGTTCTATGAACTAAACCATGCAGAAGGGACTTTATTACACGCCTGTTCTATGAACTAAACCACGCAGAAGGGACTTTATTACACACCTGTTCTATGAACTAAACCATGCAGAAGGGACTTTATTACAGGCCTGTTCTATGAACTAAACCATGCAGAAGGGACTTTATTACACACCTGTTCTATGAACTAAACCATGCAGAAGGGACTTTTTTACACGCCTGTTCTATGAACTAAACCATGCAGAAGGGACTTTATTACACGCCTGTTCTTTGAACTAAACCATGCAGAAGGGACTTTATCACACACCTGTTCTATGAAATAAACCATGCAGAAGGGACTTTATTACACGCCTGTTCTATGAATTAAACCATGCAGAAGGGACTTTATCACACACCTGTTCTATGAAATAAACCATGCAGAAGGGACTTTATTACACGCCTGTTCTTTGAACTAAACCATGCAGAATGGACTTTATTACACCTCTGTTCTTTAAACTATACCATGCAGAAGGGACTTTATTACACACCTGTTCTATGAACTAAACCATGCAGAAGGGACTTTATGACACACCTTTTCTATGAACTAAACCATGCAGAAGGGACTTTATTACACGCCTGTTCTATGAACTAAACCATGCAGAAGGGACTTTATTACACCCCTGTTCTATGAACTAAACCATGCAGAAGGGACTTTATTACACGCCTGTTCTATGAACTAAACCATGCAGAAGTGACTTTATTACACCCCTGTTCTATGAACTAAACCATGCAGAAGGGACTTTATTAGACGCCTGTTCTTTGAACTAAACCATGCAGAAGGGACTTTATTACACCCCTGTTCTTTGAACTAAACCATGCAGAAGGGACTTTATTACACTCCTGTTCTTTGAACTAAACCATGCAGAAGGGACTTTATTACACGCCTGTTCTATGAACTAAACCATGCAGACGGGACTTTATTACACGCCTGTTCTTTGAACTAAACCATGCAGAAGGAACTTTATTACACGCCTGTTCTATGAACTAAACCATGCAGAAGGGACTTTATTACACGCCTGTTCTATGAACTAAACCATGCAGAAGGGACTTTATCACACACCTGTTCTATGAAATAAACCATGCAGAAGGGACTTTATTACACGCCTGTTCTATGAACTAAACCATGCAGAAGGGACTTTATTACACGCCTGTTCTTTGAACTAAACCATGCAGAAGGGACTTTATCACACACCTGTTCTATGAACTAAACCATGCAGAAGGGACTTTATTACACGCCTGTTCTTTGAACTAAACCATGCTGAAGGGACTTTATCACACACCTGTTCTATGAAATAAACCGTGCAGAAGGGACTTTATTACACACCTGTTCTTTGAACTAAACCATGCAGAAGGGACTTTATTACACACCGGTTCTTTGAACTAAACCATGCAGAAGGGACTTTATTACACACCTGTTCTATGAACTAAACCATGCAGAAGGGACTTTATTACACACCTGTTCTATGAACTACACCATGCAGAAGGCACTTTATTACACGCCTGTTCTTTGAACTAAACCACGCAGAAGGGACTTTATTACACGCCTGTTCTATAAACTAAACCATGCAGAAGGGACTTTATTACACGCCTGTTCTATGAGCTAAACCACGCAGAAGGGACTTTATTACACGCCTGTTCTTTGAACTAAACCATGCAGAAGGTACTTTATTACACGCCTGTTCTTTGAACTAAACCACGCAGAAGGGACTTTATTACACACCTGTTCTATGAACTAAACCATGCAGAAGGGACTTTATTACACGCCTGTTCTATGAACTAAACCACGCAGAAGGGACTTTATTACACACCTGTTCTATGAACTAAACCATGCAGAAGGGACTTTATTACACGCCTGTTCTATGAACTAAACCATGCAGAAGGGACTTTATTACACACCTGTTCTATGAACTAAACCATGCAGAAGGGACTTTATTACACACCTGTTCTATGAACTAAACCATGCAGAAGGGACTTTATTACACACCTGTTCTTTGAACTAAACCACGCAGAAGGGACTTTATTACACGCCTGTTCTATGAACTAAACCACGCAGAAGGGACTTTATAACACACCTGTTCTATGAACTAAACCATGCAGAAGGGACTTTATTACACGCCTGTTCTATGAACTAAACCATGCAGAAGGGACTTTATTACACACCTGTTCTATGAACTAAACCATGCAGAAGGGACTTTATTACACACCTGTTCTATGAACTAAACCACGCAGAAGGGACTTTATTACACACCTGTTCTATGAACTAATCCATGCCGAAGGGACTTTATTACACGCCTGTTCTATGAACTAAACCACGCAGAAGGGACTTTATTACACACCTGTTCTATGAACTAAACCATGCAGAAGGGACTTTATTACAGGCCTGCTCTATGAACTAAACCATGCAGAAGGGACTTTATTACACACCTGTTCTATGAAATAAACCATGCAGAAGGGACTTTATTACACGCCGGTTCTATGAACTAAACCATGCAGAAGGGACTTTATTACACGCCTGTTCTTTGAACTAAACCATGCAGAAGGGACTTTATCACAGACCTGCTCTATGAAATAAACCATGCAGAAGGGACTTTATTACACGCCTGTTCTATGAATTAAACCATGCAGAAGGGACTTTATCACACACCTGTTCTATGAAATAAACCATGCAGAAGGGACTTTATTACACGCCTGTTCTTTGAACTAAACCATGCAGAAGGGACTTTATTACACCTCTGTTCTTTAAACTATACCATGCAGAAGGGACTTTATTACACACCTGTTCTATGAACTAAACCATGCAGAAGAGACTTTATTACACGCCTTTTCTATGAACTAAACCATGCAGAAGGGACTTTATTACATGCCTGTTCTATGAACTAAACCATGCAGAAGGGACTTTATTACACCCCTGTTCTATGAACTAAACCATGCAGAAGGGACTTTATTAGACGCCTGTTCTTTGAACTAAACCATGCAGAAGGGACTTTATTACACGCATGTTCTTTGAAGTAAACCATGCAGAAGGGACTTTATTACACGCCTGTTCTATGAACTAAACCATGCAGAAGGGACTTTATTACACGCCTGTTCTATGAACTAAACCATGCAGAAGGGACTTTATTACACGCCTGTTCTTTGAACTAAACCACGCAGAAGGGACTTTATTACACGCCTGTTCTTTGAACTAAACCATGCAGAAGGCACTTTATTACACGCCTGTTCTTTAAACTAAACCATGCAGAAGGGACTTTATTACACGCCTGTTCTATGAACTAAACCATGCAGAAGGGACTTTATTACACGCCTGTTCTTTGAACTAAACCACGCAGAAGGGACTTTATTACACGCCTGTTCTTTGAACTAAACCATGCAGAAGGCACTTTATTACACGCCTGTTCTTTGAACTAAACCACGCAGAAGGGACTTTATTACACGCCTGTTCTATGAAGTAAACTATGCAGAAGGGACTTTATTACACGCATGTTCTTTGAACTAAACCATGCAGAAGGCAATTTATTACCCACCTGTTCTATGAACTAAACCACGCAGAAGGGACTTTATTACACGCCTGTTCTATGAACTAAACTATGCAGAAGGGACTTTATTACACGCCTGTTCTTTGAACTAAACCATGCAGAAGGCACTTTATTACCCACCTGTTCTATGAACTAAACCATGCAGAAGGGACTTTATTACACACCTGTTCTATGAACTAAACCATGCAGAAGGCACTTTATTACACGCCTGTTCTATGAACTAAACCACGCAGAAGGGACTTTATAACACACCTGTTCTATGAACTAAACCATGCAGAAGGGACTTTATTACACGCCTGTTCTATGAACTAAACCATGCAGAAGGGACTTTATTACACACCTGTTCTATGAACTAAACCATGCAGAAGGGACTTTATTACACACCTGTTCTATGAACTAAACCACGCAGAAGGGACTTTATTACACACCTGTTCTATGAACTAATCCATGCCGAAGGGACTTTATTACACGCCTGTTCTATGAACTAAACCACGCAGAAGGGACTTTATTACACACCTGTTCTATGAACTAAACCATGCAGAAGGGACTTTATTACAGGCCTGCTCTATGAACTAAACCATGCAGAAGGGACTTTATTACACACCTGTTCTATGAAATAAACCATGCAGAAGGGACTTTATTACACGCCTGTTCTATGAACTAAACCATGCAGAAGGGACTTTATTACACGCCTGTTCTATGAACTAAACCATGCAGAAGGGACTTTATTACACGCCTGTTCTATGAACTAAACCATGCAGAAGGGACTTTATTACACGCCTGTTCTATGAACTAAACCACGCAGAAGGGACTTTATAACACACCTGTTCTATGAACTAAACCATGCAGAAGGGACTTTATTACACGCCTGTTCTATGAACTAAACCATGCAGAAGGGACTTTATTACACACCTGTTCTATGAACTAAACCATGCAGAAGGGACTTTATTACACACCTGTTCTATGAACTAAACCACGCAGAAGGGACTTTATTACACACCTGTTCTATGAACTAATCCATGCCGAAGGGACTTTATTACACGCCTGTTCTATGAACTAAACCACGCAGAAGGGACTTTATTACACACCTGTTCTATGAACTAAACCATGCAGAAGGGACTTTATTACAGGCCTGCTCTATGAACTAAACCATGCAGAAGGGACTTTATTACACACCTGTTCTATGAAATAAACCATGCAGAAGGGACTTTATTACACGCCTGTTCTATGAACTAAACCATGCAGAAGGGACTTTATTACACGCCTGTTCTTTGAACTAAACCATGCAGAAGGGACTTTATCACAGACCTGCTCTATGAAATAAACCATGCAGAAGGGACTTTATTACACGCCTGTTCTATGAATTAAACCATGCAGAAGGGACTTTATCACACACCTGTTCTATGAAATAAACCATGCAGAAGGGACTTTATTACACGCCTGTTCTTTGAACTAAACCATGCAGAAGGGACTTTATTACACCTCTGTTCTTTAAACTATACCATGCAGAAGGGACTTTATTACACACCTGTTCTATGAACTAAACCATGCAGAAGAGACTTTATTACACGCCTTTTCTATGAACTAAACCATGCAGAAGGGACTTTATTACATGCCTGTTCTATGAACTAAACCATGCAGAAGGGACTTTATTACACGCCAGTTCTATGAACTAAACCATGCAGAAGGGACTTTATTACACGCCTGTTCTTTGAACTAAACCATGCAGAAGGGACTTTATTACACGCCTGGTCTTTGAACTAAACCATGCAGAAGGGACTTTATCACACACCTGTTCTATGACATAAACCATGCAGAAGAGACTTTATTACACGCCTGTTCTATGAACTAAACCATGCAGAAGGGACTTTATTACACGCCTGTTCTTTGAACTAAACCATGCAGAAGGGACTTTATTACACCCCTGTTCTTTGAACTAAACCATGCAGAAGGGACTTTATTACACCCCTGTTCTTTGAACTAAACCATGCAGAAGGGACTTTATTACACGCCTGTTCTTTGAACTAAACCATGCAGAAGGGACTTTATTACACGCCTGTTCTATGAACTAAACCATGCAGACGGGACTTTATTACACGCCTGTTCTTTGAACTAAACCATGCAGAAGGGACTTTATTACACGCCTGTTCTATGAACTAAACCATGCAGAAGGGACTTTATTACACGCCTGTTCTATGAACTAAACCATGCAGAAGGGACTTTATCACACACCTGTTCTATGAAATAAACCATGCAGAAGGGACTTTATTACACGCCTGTTCTATGAACTAAACCATGCAGAAGGGACTTTATTACACGCCTGTTCTTTGAACTAAACCATGCAGAAGGGACTTTATCACACACCTGTTCTATGAACTAAACCATGCAGAAGGGACTTTATTACACGCCTGTTCTTTGAACTAAACCATGCTGAAGGGACTTTATCACACACCTGTTCTATGAAATAAACCGTGCAGAAGGGACTTTATTACACACCTGTTCTTTGAACTAAACCATGCAGAAGGGACTTTATTACACACCGGTTCTTTGAACTAAACCATGCAGAAGGGACTTTATTACACACCTGTTCTATGAACTAAACCATGCAGAAGGCACTTTATTACACACCTGTTCTATGAACTAAACCATGCAGAAGGCACTTTATTACACGCCTGTTCTTTGAACTAAACCACGCAGAAGGGACTTTATTACACGCCTGTTCTATAAACTAAACCATGCAGAAGGGACTTTATTACACGCCTGTTCTATGAGCTAAACCACGCAGAAGGGACTTTATTACACGCCTGTTCTTTGAACTAAACCATGCAGAAGGTACTTTATTACACGCCTGTTCTTTGAACTAAACCACGCAGAAGGGACTTTATTACACACCTGTTCTATGAACTAAACCATGCAGAAGGGACTTTATTACACGCCTGTTCTATGAACTAAACCACGCAGAAGGGACTTTATTACACACCTGTTCTATGAACTAAACCATGCAGAAGGGACTTTATTACACACCTGTTCTAAGAACTAAACCATGCAGAAGGGACTTTATTACACGCCTGTTCTATGAACTAAACCATGCAGAAGGGACTTTATTACACGCCTGTTCTATGAACTAACCACGCAGAAGGGACTTTATTACACCCCTGTTCTATGAACTAAACCATGCAGAAGGGACTTTATTACACGCCTGTTCTATGAACTAAACCACGCAGAAGGGACTTTATTACACACCTGTTCTATGAACTAAACCATGCAGAAGGGACTTTATTACACGCCTGTTCTATGAACTAAACCACGCAGAACGGACTTTATTACACACCTGTTCTATGAACTAAACCATGCAGAAGGGACTTTATTACACACCTGTTCTATGAACTAAACCATGCAGAAGGGACTTTATTACACGCCTGTTCTATGAACTAAACCACGCAGAAGGGACTTTATTACACAGCTGTTCTATGAACTAAACCATGCAGAAGGGACTTTATTACACGCCTGTTCTATGAACTAAACCATGCAAAAGGGACTTTATTACACACCTGTTCTATGAACTAAACCATGCAGAAGGGACTTTATTACACACCTGTTCTATGAACTAAACCACGCAGAAGGGACTTTATTACACACCTGTTCTATGAACTAAACCATGCAGAAGGGACTTTATTACACGCCTGTTCTATGAACTAAACCACGCAGAAGGGACTTTATTACACACCTGTTCTATGAACTAAACCATGCAGAAGGGACTTTATTACAGGCCTGTTCTATGAACTAAACCATGCAGAAGGGACTTTATTACACACCTGTTCTATGAACTAGACCATGCAGAAGGGACTTTTTTACACGCCTGTTCTATGAACTAAACCATGCAGAAGGGACTTTATTACACGCCTGTTCTTTGAACTAAACCATGCAGAAGGGACTTTATCACACACCTGTTCTATGAAATAAACCATGCAGAAGGGACTTTATTACACGCCTGTTCTATGAATTAAACCATGCAGAAGGGACTTTATCACACACCTGTTCTATGAAATAAACCATGCAGAAGGGACTTTATTACACGCCTGTTCTTTGAACTAAACCATGCAGAATGGACTTTATTACACCTCTGTTTTTTAAACTATACCATGCAGAAGGGACTTTATTACACACCTGTTCTATGAACTAAACCATGCAGAAGGGACTTTATGACACACCTTTTCTATGAACTAAACCATGCAGAAGGGACTTTATTACACGCCTGTTCTATGAACTAAACCATGCAGAAGGGACTTTATTACACCCCTGTTCTATGAACTAAACCATGCAGAAGGGACTTTATTACACGCCTGTTCTATGAACTAAACCATGCAGAAGTGACTTTATTACACCCCTGTTCTATGAACTAAACCATGCAGAAGGGACTTTATTAGACGCCTGTTCTTTGAACTAAACCATGCAGAAGGGACTTTATTACACGCATGTTCTTTGAAGTAAACCATGCAGAAGGGACTTTATTACACGCCTGTTCTATGAACTAAACCATGCAGAAGGGACTTTATTACACGCCTGTTCTATGAACTAAACCATGCAGAAGGGACTTTATTACACGCCTGTTCTTTGAACTAAACCACGCAGAAGGGACTTTATTACACGCCTGTTCTTTGAACTAAACCATGCAGAAGGCACTTTATTACACGCCTGTTCTTTAAACTAAACCATGCAGAAGGGACTTTATTACACGCCTGTTCTATGAACTAAACCATGCAGAAGGGACTTTATTACACGCCTGTTCTTTGAACTAAACCACGCAGAAGGGACTTTATTACACGCCTGTTCTTTGAACTAAACCATGCAGAAGGCACTTTATTACACGCCTGTTCTTTGAACTAAACCACGCAGAAGGGACTTTATTACACGCCTGTTCTATGAAGTAAACTATGCAGAAGGGACTTTATTACACGCATGTTCTTTGAACTAAACCATGCAGAAGGCAATTTATTACCCACCTGTTCTATGAACTAAACCACGCAGAAGGGACTTTATTACACGCCTGTTCTATGAACTAAACTATGCAGAAGGGACTTTATTACACGCCTGTTCTTTGAACTAAACCATGCAGAAGGCACTTTATTACCCACCTGTTCTATGAACTAAACCATGCAGAAGGGACTTTATTACACACCTGTTCTATGAACTAAACCATGCAGAAGGCACTTTATTACACGCCTGTTCTTTGAACTAAACCACGCAGAAGGGACTTTATTACACGACTGTTCTATAAACTAAACCATGCAGAAGGGACTTTATTACAGGCCTGTTCTATGGGCTAAACCACGCAGAAGGGACTTTATTACACGCCTGTTCTTTGAACTAAACCATGCAGAAGGTACTTTATTACACGCCTGTTCTATGAACTAAACCATGGAGAAGGGACTTTATTACACGCCTGTTCTATGAACTAAACCATGCAGAAGGGACTTTATTACACGCCTGCTCTATGAACTAAACCATGCAGAAGGGACTTTATTACACGCCTGTTCTATGAACTAAACCATGGAGAAGGGACTTTATTACACGCCTGTTCTATGAACTAAACCATGCAGAAGGGACTTTATAACACACCTGTTCTATGAACTAAACCACGCAGAAGGGACTTTATTACACACCTGTTCTATGAACTAAACCACGCAGAAGGGACTTTATTACACACCTGTTCTATGAACTAAACCATGCAGAATGCATTTTATTACACGCCTGTTCTATGAACTAAACCATGCAGAAGGGACTTTATTACACACCTGTTCTATGAACTAAACCACGCAGAAGGGACATTATTACACACCTGTTCTATGAACTAAACCACGCAGAAGGCATTTTATTACACGCCTGTTCTTTGAACTAAACCATGCAGAAGGGACTTTATTACACACCTGTTCTTTGAACTAAACCATTCAGAAGGGACTTTATTACACACCGGTTCTTTGAACTAAACCATGCAGAAGGGACTTTATTACACACCTGTTCTATGAACTAAACCATGCAGAAGGGACTTTATTACACACCTGTTCTATGAACTAAACCATGCAGAAGGCACTTTATTACACGCCTGTTCTTTGAACTAAACCACGCAGAAGGGACTTCATTACACGCCTGTTCTATAAACTAAACCATGCAGAAGGGACTTTATTACACGCCTGTTCTATGAGCTAAACCACGCAGAAGGGACTTTATTACACGCCTGTTCTTTGAACTAAACCATGCAGAAGGTACTTTATTACACGCCTGTTCTTTGAACTAAACCACGCAGAAGGGACTTTATTACACACCTGTTCTATGAACTAAACCATGCAGAAGGGACTTTATTACACGCCTGTTCTATGAACTAAACCACGCAGAAGGGACTTTATTACACACCTGTTCTATGAACTAAACCATGCAGAAGGGACTTTATTACACACCTGTTCTATGAACTAAACCATGCAGAAGGGACTTTATTACACGCCTGTTCTATGAACTAAACCATGCAGAAGGGACTTTATTACACGCCTGTTCTATGAACTAAACCACGCAGAAGGGACTTTATTACACCCCTGTTCTATGAATTAAACCATGCAGAAGGGACTTTATTACACGCCTGTTCTATGAACTAAACCACGCAGAAGGGACTTTATTACACACCTGTTCTATGAACTAAACCATGCAGAAGGGACTTTATTACACGCCTGTTCTATGAACTAAACCACGCAGAAGGGACTTAATTACACACCTGTTCTATGAACTAAACCATGCAGAAGGGACTTTATTTCACACCTGTTCTATGAACTAAACCATGCAGAAGGGACTTTATTACACGCCTGTTCTATGAAATAAACCATGCAGAAGGGACTTTATTACACGCCTGTTCTATGAACTAAACCACGCAGAAGGGACTTTATTACACACCTGTTCTATGAACTAAACCATGCAGAAGGGACTTTATTACACGCCTGTTCTATGAACTAAACCATGCAGAAGGGACTTTATTACACACCTGTTCTATGAACTAAACCATGCAGAAGGGACTTTATTACACGCCTGTTCTATGAACTAAACCACGCAGAAGGGACTTTATTACACACCTGTTCTATGAACTAAACCATGCAGAAGGGACTTTATTACACGCCTGTTCTATGAACTAAACCACGCAGAAGGGACTTTATTACACACCTGTTCTATGAACTAAACCATGCAGAAGGGACTTTATTACACACCTGTTCTATGAACTAACCATGCAGAAGGGACTTTATTACACGCCTGTTCTATGAACTAAACCATGCAGAAGGGACTTTATTACACGCCTGTTCTATGAACTAAACCACGCAGAAGGGACTTTATTACACACCTGTTCTATGAACTAAACCATGCAGAAGGGACTTTATTACACGCCTGTTCTATGAACTAAACCATGCAGAAGGGACTTTATTACACACCTGTTCTATGAACTAAACCATGCAGAAGGGACTTTATTACACACCTGTTCTATGAACTAAACCATGCAGAAGGGACTTTATTACACACCTGTTCAATGAACTAAACCATGCAGAAGGGACTTTATTACACGCCTGTTCTATGAACTAAACCACGCAGAAGGGACTTTATTACACACCTGTTCTATGAACTAAACCATGCAGAAGGGACTTTATTACACGCCTGTTCTATGAACTAAACCATGCAGAAGGGACTTTATTACACACCTGTTCTATGAACTAAACCATGCAGAAGGGACTTTATTACACACCTGTTCTATGAACTAAACCACGCAGAAGGGACTTTATTACACACCTGTTCTATGAACTAAACCATGCAGAAGGGACTTTATTACACGCCTGTTCTATGAACTAAACCACGCAGAAGGGACTTTATTACACACCTGTTCTATGAACTAAACCATGCAGAAGGGACTTTATTACAGGCCTGTTCTATGAACTAAACCATGCAGAAGGGACTTTATTACACACCTGTTCTATGAACTAAACCATGCAGAAGGGACTTTATTACACGCCTGTTCTATGAACTAAACCATGCAGAAGGGACTTTATTACACGCCTGTTCTTTGAACTAAACCATGCAGAAGGGACTTTATCACACACCTGTTCTATGAAATAAACCATGCAGAAGGGACTTTATTACACGCCTGTTCTATGAATTAAACCATGCAGAAGGGACTTTATCACACACCTGTTCTATGAAATAAACCATGCAGAAGGGACTTTATTACACGCCTGTTCTTTGAACTAAACCATGCAGAAGGGACTTTATTACACCTCTGTTCTTTAAACTATACCATGCAGAAGGGACTTTATTACACACCTGTTCTATGAACTAAACCATGCAGAAGGGACTTTATTACACGCCTTTTCTATGAACTAAACCATGCAGAAGGGACTTTATTACACGCCTGTTCTATGAACTAAACCATGTAGAAGGGACTTTATTACACGCCAGTTCTATGAACTAAACCATGCAGAAGGGACTTTATTACACGCCTGTTCTTTGAACTAAACCATGCAGAAGGGACTTTATTACACGCCTGTTCTTTGAACTAAACCATGCAGAAGGGACTTTATCACACACCTGTTCTATGACATAAACCATGCAGAAGAGACTTTATTACACGCCTGTTCTATGAACTAAACCATGCAGAAGGGACTTTATTACACGCCTGTTCTTTGAACTAAACCATGCAGAAGGGACTTTATTACACCCCTGTTCTTTGAACTAAACCATGCAGAAGGGACTTTATTACACCCCTGTTCTTTGAACTAAACCATGCAGAAGGGACTTTATTACACGCCTGTTCTTTGAACTAAACCATGCAGAAGGGACTTTATTACACGCCTGTTCTATGAACTAAACCATGCAGACGGGACTTTATTACACGCCTGTTCTTTGAACTAAACCATGCAGAAGGGACTTTATTACACGCCTGTTCTATGAACTAAACCATGCAGAAGGGACTTTATTACACGCCTGTTCTTTGAACTAAACCATGCAGAAGGGACTTTATCACACACCTGTTCTATGAAATAAACCATGCAGAAGGGACTTTATTACACGCCTGTTCTATGAACTAAACCATGCAGAAGGGACTTTATTACACGCCTGTTCTATGAACTAAACCACGCAGAAGGGACTTTATTACACACCTGTTCTATGAACTAAACCATGCAGAAGGGACTTTATTACACGCCTGTTCTATGAACTAAACCATGCAGAAGGGACTTTATTACACACCTGTTCTATGAACTAAACCATGCAGAAGGGACTTTATTACACACCTGTTCTATGAACTAAACCACGCAGAAGGGACTTTATTACACACCTGTTCTATGAACTAAACCACGCAGAAGGCATTTTATTACACGCCTGTTCTTTGAACTAAACCATGCAGAAGGGACTTTATTACACACCTGTTCTTTGAACTAAACCATGCAGAAGGGACTTTATTACACACCGGTTCTTTGAACTAAACCATGCAGAAGGGACTTTATTACACACCTGTTCTATGAACTAAACCATGCAGAAGGGACTTTATTACACACCTGTTCTATGAACTAAACCATGCAGAAGGCACTTTATTACACGCCTGTTCTTTGAACTAAACCACGCAGAAGGGACTTTATTACACGCCTGTTCTATAAACTAAACCATGCAGAAGGGACTTTATTACACGCCTGTTCTATGAGCTAAACCACGCAGAAGGGACTTTATTTCACGCCTGTTCTTTGAACTAAACCATGCAGAAGGTACTTTATTACACGCCTGTTCTTTGAATTAAACCACGCAGAAGGGACTTTATTACACGCCTGTTCTATGAACTAAACCATGCAGAAGGGACTTTATTACACGCCTGTTCTATGAACTAAACCACGCAGAAGGGACTTTATTACACACCTGTTCTATGAACTAAACCATGCAGAAGGGACTTTATTACACACCTGTTCTATGAACTAAACCATGCAGAAGGGACTTTATTACACGCCTGTTCTATGAACTAAACCATGCAGAAGGGACTTTATTACACGCCTGTTCTATGAACTAAACCACGCAGAAGGGACTTTATTACACCCCTGTTCTATGAACTAAACCATGCAGAAGGGACTTTATTACACGCCTGTTCTATGAACTAAACCACGCAGAAGGGACTTTATTACACACCTGTTCTATGAACTAAACCATGCAGAAGGGACTTTATTACACGCCTGTTCTATGAACTAAACCACGCAGAAGGGACTTTATTACACACCTGTTCTATGAACTAAACCATGCAGAAGGGACTTTATTTCACACCTGTTCTATGAACTAAACCATGCAGAAGGGACTTTATTACACGCCTGTTCTATGAACTAAACCATGCAGAAGGGACTTTATCACACGCCTGTTCTATGAACTAAACCACGCAGAAGGGACTTTATTACACACCTGTTCTATGAACTAAACCATGCAGAAGGGACTTTATTACACGCCTGTTCGATGAACTAAACCATGCAGAAGGGACTTTATTACACACCTGTTCTATGAACTAAACCATGCAGAAGGGACTTTATTACACGCCTGTTCTATGAACTAAACCATGCAGAAGGGACTTTATTACACACCTGTTCTATGAACTAAACCATGCAGAAGGGACTTTATTACACGCCTGTTCTATGAACTAAACCACGCAGAAGGGACTTTATTACACACCTGTTCTATGAACTAAACCATGCAGAAGGGACTTTATTACACGCCTGTTCTATGAACTAAACCACGCAGAAGGGACTTTATTACACACCTGTTCTATGAACTAAACCATGCAGAAGGGACTTTATTACACACCTGTTCTATGAACTAAACCATGCAGAAGGGACTTTATTACACGCCTGTTCTATGAACTAAACCATGCAGAAGGGACTTTATTACACGCCTGTTCTATGAACTAAACCACGCAGAAGGGACTTTATTACACACCTGTTCTATGAACTAAACCATGCAGAAGGGACTTTATTACACGCCTGTTCTATGAACTAAACCATGCAGAAGGGACTTTATTACACACCTGTTCTATGAACTAAACCATGCAGAAGGGACTTTATTACACACCTGTTCTATGAACTAAACCATGCAGAAGGGACTTTATTACACACCTGTTCTTTGAACTAAACCACGCAGAAGGGACTTTATTACACGCCTGTTCTATGAACTAAACCACGCAGAAGGGACTTTATAACACACCTGTTCTATGAACTAAACCATGCAGAAGGGACTTTATTACACGCCTGTTCTATGAACTAAACCATGCAGAAGGGACTTTATTACACACCTGTTCTATGAACTAAACCATGCAGAAGGGACTTTATTACACACCTGTTCTATGAACTAAACCACGCAGAAGGGACTTTATTACACACCTGTTCTATGAACTAAACCATGCCGAAGGGACTTTATTACACGCCTGTTCTATGAACTAAACCACGCAGAAGGGACTTTATTACACACCTGTTCTATGAACTAAACCATGCAGAAGGGACTTTATTACAGGCCTGTTCTATGAACTAAACCATGCAGAAGGGACTTTATTACACACCTGTTCTATGAACTAAACCATGCAGAAGGGACTTTATTACACGCCTGTTCTATGAACTAAACCATGCAGAAGGGACTTTATTACACGCCTGTTCTTTGAACTAAACCATGCAGAAGGGACTTTATCACACACCTGTTCTATGAAATAAACCATGCAGAAGGGACTTTATTACACGCCTGTTCTATGAATTAAACCATGCAGAAGGGACTTTATCACACACCTGTTCTATGAAATAAACCATGCAGAAGGGACTTTATTACACGCCTGTTCTTTGAACTAAACCATGCAGAAGGGACTTTATTACACCTCTGTTCTTTAAACTATACCATGCAGAAGGGACTTTATTACACACCTGTTCTATGAACTAAACCATGCAGAAGAGACTTTATTACACGCCTTTTCTATGAACTAAACCATGCAGAAGGGACTTTATTACACGCCTGTTCTATGAACTAAACCATGCAGAAGGGACTTTATTACACGCCAGTTCTATGAACTAAACCATGCAGAAGGGACTTTATTACACGCCTGTTCTTTGAACTAAACCATGCAGAAGGGACTTTATTACACGCCTGGTCTTTGAACTAAACCATGCAGAAGGGACTTTATCACACACCTGTTCTCTGACATAAACCATGCAGAAGAGACTTTATTACACGCCTGTTCTATGAACTAAACCATGCAGAAGGGACTTTATTACACGCCTGTTCTTTGAACTAAACCATGCAGAAGGGACTTTATTACACCCCTGTTCTTTGAACTAAACCATGCAGAAGGGACTTTATTACACCCCTGTTCTTTGAACTAAACCATGCAGAAGGGACTTTATTACACTCCTGTTCTTTGAACTAAACCATGCAGAAGGGACTTTATTACACGCCTGTTCTATGAACTAAACCATGCAGACGGGACTTTATTACACGCCTGTTCTTTGAACTAAACCATGCAGAAGGGACTTTATTACACGCCTGTTCTATGAACTAAACCATGCAGAAGGGACTTTATTACACGCCTGTTCTATGAACTAAACCATGCAGAAGGGACTTTATCACACACCTGTTCTATGAAATAAACCATGCAGAAGGGACTTTATTACACGCCTGTTCTATGAACTAAACCATGCAGAAGGGACTTTATTACACGCCTGTTCTTTGAACTAAACCATGCAGAAGGGACTTTATCACACACCTGTTCTATGAACTAAACCATGCAGAAGGGACTTTATTACACGCCTGTTCTTTGAACTAAACCATGCTGAAGGGACTTTATCACACACCTGTTCTATGAAATAAACCGTGCAGAAGGGACTTTATTACACACCTGTTCTTTGAACTAAACCATGCAGAAGGGACTTTATTACACACCGGTTCTTTGAACTAAACCATGCAGAAGGGACTTTATTACACACCTGTTCTATGAACTAAACCATGCAGAAGGGACTTTATTACACACCTGTTCTATGAACTACACCATGCAGAAGGCACTTTATTACACGCCTGTTCTTTGAACTAAACCACGCAGAAGGGACTTTATTACACGCCTGTTCTATAAACTAAACCATGCAGAAGGGACTTTATTACACGCCTGTTCTATGAGCTAAACCACGCAGAAGGGACTTTATTACACGCCTGTTCTTTGAACTAAACCATGCAGAAGGTACTTTATTACACGCCTGTTCTTTGAACTAAACCACGCAGAAGGGACTTAATTACACACCTGTTCTATGAACTAAACCATGCAGAAGGGACTTTATTACACGCCTGTTCTATGAACTAAACCACGCAGAAGGGACTTTATTACACACCTGTTCTATGAACTAAACCATGCAGAAGGGACTTTATTACACGCCTGTTCTATGAACTAAACCATGCAGAAGGGACTTTATTACACACCTGTTCTATGAACTAAACCATGCAGAAGGGACTTTATTACACACCTGTTCTATGAACTAAACCATGCAGAAGGGACTTTATTACACACCTGTTCTTTGAACTAAACCACGCAGAAGGGACTTTATTACACGCCTGTTCTATGAACTAAACCACGCAGAAGGGACTTTATAACACACCTGTTCTATGAACTAAACCATGCAGAAGGGACTTTATTACACGCCTGTTCTATGAACTAAACCATGCAGAAGGGACTTTATTACACACCTGTTCTATGAACTAAACCATGCAGAAGGGACTTTATTACACACCTGTTCTATGAACTAAACCACGCAGAAGGGACTTTATTACACACCTGTTCTATGAACTAATCCATGCCGAAGGGACTTTATTACACGCCTGTTCTATGAACTAAACCACGCAGAAGGGACTTTATTACACACCTGTTCTATGAACTAAACCATGCAGAAGGGACTTTATTACAGGCCTGCTCTATGAACTAAACCATGCAGAAGGGACTTTATTACACACCTGTTCTATGAAATAAACCATGCAGAAGGACTTTATTACACGCCTGTTCTATGAACTAAACCATGCAGAAGGGACTTTATTACACGCCTGTTCTTTGAACTAAACCATGCAGAAGGGACTTTATCACAGACCTGCTCTATGAAATAAACCATGCAGAAGGGACTTTATTACACGCCTGTTCTATGAATTAAACCATGCAGAAGGGACTTTATCACACACCTGTTCTATGAAATAAACCATGCAGAAGGGACTTTATTACACGCCTGTTCTTTGAACTAAACCATGCAGAAGGGACTTTATTACACCTCTGTTCTTTAAACTATACCATGCAGAAGGGACTTTATTACACACCTGTTCTATGAACTAAACCATGCAGAAGAGACTTTATTACACGCCTTTTCTATGAACTAAACCATGCAGAAGGGACTTTATTACACGCCTGTTCTATGAACTAAACCATGCAGAAGGGACTTTATTACACGCCAGTTCTATGAACTAAACCATGCAGAAGGGACTTTATTACACGCCTGTTCTTTGAACTAAACCATGCAGAAGGGACTTTATTACACGCCTGGTCTTTGAACTAAACCATGCAGAAGGGACTTTATCACACACCTGTTCTATGACATAAACCATGCAGAAGAGACTTTATTACACGCCTGTTCTATGAACTAAACCATGCAGAAGGGACTTTATTACACGCCTGTTCTTTGAACTAAACCATGCAGAAGGGACTTTATTACACCCCTGTTCTTTGAACTAAACCATGCAGAAGGGACTTTATTACACCCCTGTTCTTTGAACTAAACCATGCAGAAGGGACTTTATTACACGCCTGTTCTTTGAACTAAACCATGCAGAAGGGACTTTATTACACGCCTGTTCTATGAACTAAACCATGCAGACGGGACTTTATTACACGCCTGTTCTTTGAACTAAACCATGCAGAAGGGACTTTATTACACACCTGTTCTATGAACTAAACCATGCAGAAGGGACTTTATTACACGCCTGTTCTATGAACTAAACCATGCAGAAGGGACTTTATCACACACCTGTTCTATGAAATAAACCATGCAGAAAGGACTTTATTACACGCCTGTTCTATGAACTAAACCATGCAGAAGGGACTTTATTACACGCCTGTTCTTTGAACTAAACCATGCAGAAGGGACTTTATCACACACCTGTTCTATGAACTAAACCATGCAGAAGGGACTTTATTACACGCCTGTTCTTTGAACTAAACCATGCTGAAGGGACTTTATCACACACCTGTTCTATGGAATAAACCGTGCAGAAGGGACTTTATTACACACCTGTTCTTTGAACTAAACCATGCAGAAGGGACTTTATTACACACCGGTTCTTTGAACTAAACCATGCAGAAGGGACTTTATTACACACCTGTTCTATGAACTAAACCATGCAGAAGGGACTTTATTACACACCTGTTCTGTGAACTAAACCATGCAGAAGGCACTTTATTACACGCCTGTTCTTTGAACTAAACCACGCAGAAGGGACTTTATTACACGCCTGTTCTATAAACTAAACCATGCAGAAGGGACTTTATTACTCGCCTGTTCTATGAGCTAAACCACGCAGAAGGGACTTTATTACACGCCTGTTCTTTGAACTAAACCATGCAGAAGGTACTTTATTACACGCCTGTTCTTTGAACTAAACCACGCAGAAGGGACTTTATTACACACCTGTTCTATGAACTAAACCATGCAGAAGGGACTTTATTACACGCCTGTTCTATGAACTAAACCACGCAGAAGGGACTTTATTACACACCTGTTCTATGAACTAAACCATGCAGAAGGGACTTTATTACACACCTGTTCTAAGAACTAAACCATGCAGAAGGGACTTTATTACACGCCTGTTCTATGAACTAAACCATGCAGAAGGGACTTTATTACACGCCTGTTCTATGAACTAACCACGCAGAAGGGACTTTATTACACCCCTGTTCTATGAACTAAACCATGCAGAAGGGACTTTATTACACGCCTGTTCTATGAACTAAACCACGCAGAAGGGACTTTATTACACACCTGTTCTATGAACTAAACCATGCAGAAGGGACTTTATTACACGCCTGTTCTATGAACTAAACCACGCAGAAGGGACTTTATTACACACCTGTTCTATGAACTAAACCATGCAGAAGGGACTTTATTACACACCTGTTCTATGAACTAAACCATGCAGAAGAGACTTTATTACACGCCTGTTCTATGAACTAAACCACGCAGAAGGGACTTTATTACACAGCTGTTCTATGAACTAAACCATGCAGAAGGGACTTTATTACACGCCTGTTCTATGAACTAAACCATGCAAAAGGGACTTTATTACACACCTGTTCTATGAACTAAACCATGCAGAAGGGACTTTATTACACACCTGTTCTATGAACTAAACCACGCAGAAGGGACTTTATTACACACCTGTTCTATGAACTAAACCATGCAGAAGGGACTTTATTACACGCCTGTTCTATGAACTAAACCACGCAGAAGGGACTTTATTACACACCTGTTCTATGAACTAAACCATGCAGAAGGGACTTTATTACAGGCCTGTTCTATGAACTAAACCATGCAGAAGGGACTTTATTACACACCTGTTCTATGAACTAAACCATGCAGAAGGGACTTTTTTACACGCCTGTTCTATGAACTAAACCATGCAGAAGGGACTTTATTACACGCCTGTTCTTTGAACTAAACCATGCAGAAGGGACTTTATCACACACCTGTTCTATGAAATAAACCATGCAGAAGGGACTTTATTACACGCCTGTTCTATGAATTAAACCATGCAGAAGGGACTTTATCACACACCTGTTCTATGAAATAAACCATGCAGAAGGGACTTTATTACACGCCTGTTCTTTGAACTAAACCATGCAGAATGGACTTTATTACACCTCTGTTCTTTAAACTATACCATGCAGAAGGGACTTTATTACACACCTGTTCTATGAACTAAACCATGCAGAAGGGACTTTATGACACACCTTTTCTATGAACTAAACCATGCAGAAGGGACTTTATTACACGCCTGTTCTATGAACTAAACCATGCAGAAGGGACTTTATTACACCCCTGTTCTATGAACTAAACCATGCAGAAGGGACTTTATTACACGCCTGTTCTATGAACTAAACCATGCAGAAGTGACTTTATTACACCCCTGTTCTATGAACTAAACCATGCAGAAGGGACTTTATTAGACGCCTGTTCTTTGAACTAAACCATGCAGAAGGGACTTTATTGCACGCATGTTCTTTGAAGTAAACCATGCAGAAGGGACTTTATTACACGCCTGTTCTATGAACTAAACCATGCAGAAGGGACTTTATTACACGCCTGTTCTATGAACTAAACCATGCAGAAGGGACTTTATTACAGGCCTGCTCTATGAACTAAACCATGCAGAAGGGACTTTATTACACACCTGTTCTATGAAATAAACCATGCAGAAGGGACTTTATTACACGCCTGTTCTATGAACTAAACCATGCAGAAGGGACTTTATTACACGCCTGTTCTTTGAACTAAACCATGCAGAAGGGGACTTTATCACAGACCTGCTCTATGAAATAAACCATGCAGAAGGGACTTTATTACACGCCTGTTCTATGAATTAAACCATGCAGAAGGGACTTTATCACACACCTGTTCTATGAAATAAACCATGCAGAAGGGACTTTATTACACGCCTGTTCTTTGAACTAAACCATGCAGAAGGGACTTTATTACACCTCTGTTCTTTAAACTATACCATGCAGAAGGGACTTTATTACACACCTGTTCTATGAACTAAACCATGCAGAAGAGACTTTATTACACGCCTTTTCTATGAACTAAACCATGCAGAAGGGACTTTATTACACGCCTGTTCTATGAACTAAACCATGCAGAAGGGACTTTATTACACGCCAGTTCTATGAACTAAACCATGCAGAAGGGACTTTATTACACGCCTGTTCTTTGAACTAAACCATGCAGAAGGGACTTTATTACACGCCTGGTCTTTGAACTAAACCATGCAGAAGGGACTTTATCACACACCTGTTCTATGACATAAACCATGCAGAAGAGACTTTATTACACGCCTGTTCTATGAACTAAACCATGCAGAAGGGACTTTATTACACGCCTGTTCTTTGAACTAAACCATGCAGAAGGGACTTTATTACACCCCTGTTCTTTGAACTAAACCATGCAGAAGGGACTTTATTACACCCCTGTTCTTTGAACTAAACCATGCAGAAGGGACTTTATTACACGCCTGTTCTTTGAACTAAACCATGCAGAAGGGACTTTATTACACGCCTGTTCTATGAACTAAACCATGCAGACGGGACTTTATTACACGCCTGTTCTTTGAACTAAACCATGCAGAAGGGACTTTATTACACGCCTGTTCTATGAACTAAACCATGCAGAAGGGACTTTATTACACGCCTGTTCTATGAACTAAACCATGCAGAAGGGACTTTATCACACACCTGTTCTATGAAATAAACCATGCAGAAGGGACTTTATTACACGCCTGTTCTATGAACTAAACCATGCAGAAGGGACTTTATTACACGCCTGTTCTTTGAACTAAACCATGCAGAAGGGACTTTATCACACACCTGTTCTATGAACTAAACCATGCAGAAGGGACTTTATTACACGCCTGTTCTTTGAACTAAACCATGCTGAAGGGACTTTATCACACACCTGTTCTATGAAATAAACCGTGCAGAAGGGACTTTATTACACACCTGTTCTTTGAACTAAACCATGCAGAAGGGACTTTATTACACACCGGTTCTTTGAACTAAACCATGCAGAAGGGACTTTATTACACACCTGTTCTATGAACTAAACCATGCAGAAGGGACTTTATTACACACCTGTTCTATGAACTAAACCATGCAGAAGGCACTTTATTACACGCCTGTTCTTTGAACTAAACCACGCAGAAGGGACTTTATTACACGCCTGTTCTATAAACTAAACCATGCAGAAGGGACTTTATTACACGCCTGTTCTATGAGCTAAACCACGCAGAAGGGACTTTATTACACGCCTGTTCTTTGAACTAAACCATGCAGAAGGTACTTTATTACACGCCTGTTCTTTGAACTAAACCACGCAGAAGGGACTTTATTACACACCTGTTCTATGAACTAAACCATGCAGAAGGGACTTTATTACACGCCTGTTCTATGAACTAAACCACGCAGAAGGGACTTTATTACACACCTGTTCTATGAACTAAACCATGCAGAAGGGACTTTATTACACACCTGTTCTAAGAACTAAAACCATGCAGAAGGGACTTTATTACACGCCTGTTCTATGAACTAAACCATGCAGAAGGGACTTTATTACACGCCTGTTCTATGAACTAACCACGCAGAAGGGACTTTATTACACCCCTGTTCTATGAACTAAACCATGCAGAAGGGACTTTATTACACGCCTGTTCTATGAACTAAACCACGCAGAAGGGACTTTATTACACACCTGTTCTATGAACTAAACCATGCAGAAGGGACTTTATTACACGCCTGTTCTATGAACTAAACCACGCAGAAGGGACTTTATTACACACCTGTTCTATGAACTAAACCATGCAGAAGGGACTTTATTACACACCTGTTCTATGAACTAAACCATGCAGAAGGGACTTTATTACACGCCTGTTCTATGAACTAAACCACGCAGAAGGGACTTTATTACACAGCTGTTCTATGAACTAAACCATGCAGAAGGGACTTTATTACACGCCTGTTCTATGAACTAAACCATGCAAAAGGGACTTTATTACACACCTGTTCTATGAACTAAACCATGCAGAAGGGACTTTATTACACACCTGTTCTATGAACTAAACCACGCAGAAGGGACTTTATTACACACCTGTTCTATGAACTAAACCATGCAGAAGGGACTTTATTACACGCCTGTTCTATGAACTAAACCACGCAGAAGGGACTTTATTACACACCTGTTCTATGAACTAAACCATGCAGAAGGGACTTTATTACAGGCCTGTTCTATGAACTAAACCATGCAGAAGGGACTTTATTATACACCTGTTCTATGAACTAAACCATGCAGAAGGGACTTTTTTACACGCCTGTTCTATGAACTAAACCATGCAGAAGGGACTTTATTACACGCCTGTTCTTTGAACTAAACCATGCAGAAGGGACTTTATCACACACCTGTTCTATGAAATAAACCATGCAGAAGGGACTTTATTACACGCCTGTTCTATGAATTAAACCATGCAGAAGGGACTTTATCACACACCTGTTCTATGAAATAAACCATGCAGAAGGGACTTTATTACACGCCTGTTCTTTGAACTAAACCATGCAGAATGGACTTTATTACACCTCTGTTCTTTAAACTATACCATGCAGAAGGGACTTTATTACACACCTGTTCTATGAACTAAACCATGCAGAAAGGACTTTATGACACACCTTTTCTATGAACTAAACCATGCAGAAGGGACTTTATTACACGCCTGTTCTATGAACTAAACCATGCAGAAGGGACTTTATTAC